>CM073762.1:88491947-88894447 GCA_037127475.1 Arma custos
CAGAGTCTAAACTTGAGAATGAGAAGGATCAATAGAGAATTGCTCATGGAGACTGGTCAGTCATTCATATATGGTATGAAGGCAAGGAGGATAAGATGGGCAGGGCATGCAGCTCGAAGTAATCCGTCAGGATCCCTCCATACAACTATGAATGCCACAATTGTGAGAGTGCATGAGTGGCCACATGGGAGTCCTAAGACCAGATTGATAGATAGGATCAACAAAGATGCTACTGAGCTAAATGCTGTAAACTGGAAATCAGATAAGCAGAGGTGGAGAAGCCTGGTAAAGGAGTCAAATATCTGCAAGTTCCAAAAAGTCAACCGTAAAAAGAAAAATGATATATATAGATGTATGGTTATAATATAATTAATAATGATAATGATAGAAATGTATACAATTTATGATGATTAAATGAGAAAATAACACATTGTTTTTGATTTATTACATGTAAAAAGAAAAACAAACACTATAATTTTAAGCAAAATATAAAAACTAATCTCTACATACTGAAAACAAACTAAAGTAATATTTCAAAACCAATAACACAGACAGATTATCGAAAAGATAGTAATTAATAAAAGTAAATAATAAAATTGTACCAATATTTATTTTATTTTATATTTGGATATAAACAGATTGTAATCTAACATAAATTCATGAGATTTTACTAAATCTCAAGTATTATCTAATAAATTGTCTTCAATTATCTAACTTGAAACATGTTTTAATAGAAAAATTATTTAGTATGAAACATAACAACTATACTACGGTATAACATTAAATATACAGACCAACAAAATTATTTTTCCTTTATATACACTTTTATTATATTATGTCAAATGATGATTATTTACACCTTCATAGCTATCCATAATTAATATTAACTAAATCACTAAATTTCAAAAATCACTGAAAACATGTTACTTCCTTAGAAACATGTTACCTTACTTTTTAATTTTTCATATTACTTAATTACTTCAGAAAGTATTAATAATTACTTGTAGTTACTTCAACTTACAAAACTATCATACTGTTTTTCAATAACTTTTTAAGGAAAATATGTTTGTTTGTTTTTTAGAAAAATACTTAAATTAATTAATATTTTTTTCTTATTTTTAAGAATATATTTTTTAATAGAAAGTAATTTTATTTAGTTCAGTCTTACAAATGACATAGAAGACTGCAACATTATCTCTGGCATAGCTTCTTCTATATCTTTTATTTTTCTCATCACTTCAGACATTTTGGTAGTAAGGCCATGTAGCTGTTTTCTAATCAATTTACCCCTTACATTACCCAAGTCAATTCCTTTTTTAGTCATGTTAACAACCCTTTCTTCTAGAACGGATTCTTGGTGCTTACAGCCGACACGAACCCGCCTTATCTCATCTTCATAAATAGATATCCTTCTCTGGATATCATCTAGGTAAGCAAGGGCTTGGCGTTCTTTTTCAGTCAGTCTTGAATCAAGGCAAACATTCCTCATGATATTTTCCATTCTACACATTAAACTCATTTGTTTTTCATTAATTTCTTGGTATCTGGAAAAATAAAATAAAATTGATAGTCATAAAATAATTAAGTGAATACACAACGATAACTATCAATCAATAAAGTGTTTAATTTTTAGGTCATTAAACTTTTTTTTTAAGGAGGGATCATATAAAAAAAAAATCTTAGACAGAATTGTTCTCCCCACTATTACTTTTTCCAGTAAAATTGAGATTTTTATATACTAAATTTATTGGGATGAAACAAAAGTTATACATTAAAGCCAATAAAGAATTTATTTATTATAATTACAAATGAAACAAAAGTTATATAAGTTTCTACCTTTACTATATTTTAAAATCAATTCTATACACAAAACAAGCTCTTACTTTAATGTTAGCTGATGTATACCATAATAAGAATTATTTTATAACCTCACTTTAACTCAAACTATAAACGTTATCATTCTGCTCAGCCTGTTTATAACCATTTTAACGATTTTTATCAAATTTATTTTTAATAATTTAAACTTGGACACAGTACTGAGTAAACTTAATCATCGTAACAGCAACGAATTGTGGGAATAGAGAGCTTATAATGATTCCTAAATATGTACAACATTGGTCTCAGAAGTTTTTCTCAAGAGATTTCCAGATATATGACGGATGCTGCAATCCATAACAGATTTATTGATAGTGGCAACATCTGTCACTACTGACAAGAACTGTCAAAAACTGATGATCTAGATAGATATTTTCCAAGCATTAATTTATAAAAAATAAAAAACTTGGATAACTTCACAAGAGAAGGGCTTTTAAAATCAGAGTGATATTGAAAATACTCTATATAAATCATGGATAATCTGCATTGTTTAGCAGTATCCTATCCTATCCTATCCTACATCGAATATATACACTATCCTATCATCAAATATATTAGCAAATAGTTTAATTCAGATTCTTAAAAAACTAAATCTCAAGAACTTTATTAACGTTTACAAATAATAAAAACAGAGAAAACTAAGTATAAAATAATCATTTGAGAAGGCAGAAAATATTGGAGTCCATTGGAGAAATACTTTTCTATTTTTTAGGTTAATGGGAGTGTCAATTTTATTCCCAAAGTTTTATAAGTTCTTAAGGGAAAGTTACTGTTCTAAATAATTAAGAAAAAACAAAATAATTAAAATAAAATATTTCCCACACCATTATCATCAGAAAAAGAGTGTTGTCAATTATCTTACCCAAAGGAGCATGATATCATCTCCTTTCTACAACAATAACAAAATCCTTTTATACCAAATTCAAAAATCCAATAATTTTTCAGATCACATATAATTAAAAAGTTGATCATAATGCCCACCATAGCCTACCAATATAGATACATCCCGTACTCCCTTAAACTTTCATATGAAATTTAAGAAATCCATCCATCAAATCAATTGTCTAAAAATGAATTAAATAAATTTAAAAATTATACCAGCCAACACAAAAACCAATCCCCACTACTAAATACAGTGACAAGAATTTCTACCCATATTGTTTTGATAAAACAAAAAATTGCCATAAAAATAGTTTATAACCTATACCTATACCTTATAACCATTTTCATCAAAATTAGTTGGATGGTTTGTTTATTTAGTCTAAGTTAATCAAATTGCTAATTGGATGATGCTAAACTGGAGGTTTTAATTTTTCCAATCCAGGTATAATCAGGATAGGGATCTTTAATAGGACTACCTGACAAGCAACAGGCTCAGAACCCCCATTTCACGTCCCTTCCGAAGGACGGTATAACGAACAATTTCTTTCTCACTTTGAAAAATCCTAAGCCCATCTGTAGTGAGAGGAACCCACGATTGGGGCATAGAAGTTTGTTTTGCCCACCATTAACCATCAGATATTTACAAAATATAATCAAATATTCATTAATGAAAAACCAAATACCTACCTAAAACCTTTCTTATCTGTTTTCATAATAATCTAAACTACTTTATAGAGTTATATAAATCATACATTCATAAAAATTATTGATGTCTGTTCCGCAGGTTGTCGCTTTGAGTTTAGTTATATGTTTTAACTGTTTATTCGTTTCATTTTTAATTTTTTCCAAAAATATATGTTTTCGTATGCTTTAGTATGGAAAAGAGAAAGTAATTATGGGCAATGAGTAGATTTCAGTAATCGTTTCATCAAGAAATAACAGTTTCAACTAACATTTCGAAACATATATGATATATGTTTGAAGAAAAGTTTATTTCTAGAAGAAATGATTGCCAAAGTATACATATTTCCCATGATTAAATTTTCTTTTCCATACTAAAGCTCATGTTAGCTTGTATTCTTGAAAATATGAATAAACAACGAATGAGCAGTTAAAACTTGAAGAAACCACTGAAGCCTTTTGTAAAGATAGTGGCCGTGGAAACTTAAAAGATTATTCAGTTAAAGCTTGTTGTAACTCAGCTCAAAGCGACAACCTGTGGAGCAGATACTTTTTTGCAAAATATTAAAACGGAAATGAATGAAAAGTTGAAATTTGCTGCGACTAAACTCAAACTGACAACCTGCAGAATAATTACTAAATAATTAATACCAATGCTAATAAAGGTAATTAATTGCCTTTATCAATTGTTCAGATTATCAACATTTTAATTGCAACAAACAAAAAATTGGTAATTACTAATCCTTACTAGGATAATACTTGCAAAGTGGTCGGTTAAGATAAATAACTCCAAACAACTGATGACAATAAACAAAAGAGGTTATGTTAGAAAGGTAAAAAAAAATTTAAAAGCTATACACAGCAATCTGGAAACAGTTCCAATAACATTTCAATCTTTAGCAGTCTATCACAGGACAGATTATTTATTAATTGTTAAACATTCTCAACAATCAGCCCCTTCCTCCGTTAAACAAGAAGTACAACTAACCCAGACCACTGGCTTAACAGTGATAGTCCTTGTAGAAGTGATCTCTAGCACCAGTTTTTTGCATACTTAAAATATTCATATTAATTGGAATTAATAAAAATATTTAAAATTCAGTACAGCTGACCAATAATTATAAAAAATTATAAATAAAAATATTAATACTTTAAATTGACATTATTAAAACTTTAATTAGGTATTATTTAAAATTATAAAAACTTGTATGTGGAAGAAAGTGGTCCGGGTAGAGGCCAATGAATTTCTCTTTGAATTGGAGAATAAAGTTTTTTCCAATTCTAATAGAATAAAGTTTTCTCCGATTCTAAGAGAAATCCTTTGACCTCTAACCGGACCACTTTCTTCCACATATTACAGCTTTAATTAGACATTATTTAAAATTATTAAAACTTTAATTAGACATTATTTAAAATTATTAAAACTTTAGACATTATTTAAGATTATTAAAACTTTAATTAGGCATTATTTAAAATTATTAGTGCTGTCTAGTTCCACTAACTCAAGACTAATCAGATTAAAACAGTAAAAATATAAATTAAGGTAGCTGCCCATTCTTTACTGAAATCCCTCGGGCATTAATATATCCCACAAGCGAGCTGTGATCTAATAAAGCATTAATAATTCAAACTATAATATGGTTCCTAATACAAATTATGGCCCGACCCCAATTTAGTTTATTTCTTAAGCAAGTATAATGAGAAAAAGTCAACAATGAAGTTATTAGTTTCCAATTAAAGCAGTAATAATTTAAATAATGCAATGGAAAATATAAAACAATAATAATAATGTTATTATTACAAGAATACTGGAGGATGCTAGTTTGATGACAGATACAAGAAGATGAAAATGACCTCGGAAAATCATACTAAAAAAATATAAATAAAATTTGCTACTTATTAAGAGAAATGTACCTCTGTGCTATTTGCAGTGCTCCAGCATATAATCTTTCTTTTTCTTCCTCAAGGCTTAAGGCATCTTTCTGTTGCTGAAGTAACGCAGCCATTAATGTGGTAGATTTTTTTTCCAACTTGTTTGCCACTTTTTCATGAGCTTCCATGGTAGCCTTGTACTGTAATTTCATTTTATAAATTACATTATATATATCCTTAGGATTTGAATCGGGCAATTTCATGACAGGGCCTGGCCCATGCTCTTTAAGTATATTTTGTATATGCAGTAAAAATCCATCATCCTCATGATTGTGGTCAATTGATGTTTCTAAATTCTGGATAGAATGCAAAATATGAGGAGTTATTTTAATATTAATAAGATCTTGATTGTTAAGTAAAACTAATAAGCTTGATGACAAATCTACAAATGCACATCCTAACAAAGGTAGAGCTGTCAGAGATGATCCTTTGTTTACACCTGTACAAAGTAAGTACTCTACAAGACTTTCGCTTGTATAAGGTGAAAATTCGACTTCTGGACTTTCTAAAAACTCATAAAGTTTAGTAACAAGAGGTAAAGTAATAGAATGTATCCCAGCTTTATGTACAGAAAAATACATGGATTTTTCGACAGGATTCTTCATTAAATGAATCGGACATGAAACAATCTCATCATCTTCCCCTAAAGATATGCCAACTTCTAATTCTATGCATTCAACAACACATAAAGATTTTTCTGCATCAGATTTAAAACTATCATTATTCAGATAAATACAGTTATAAATAGTTCCAACACAAGTAGAAAATGCGACGATGGGAGGTAACGTATGAAGCACTAAAATGGAACTAGCATCTGATCCATAGTTATCATCAGAACTTGGAAACATTCGTAATGGCCCTTGGGCTGGAATTCTTTCTCTATCATCTTCAATAGCTGTTTCTACACAGTAAATATCACCATTTCCCCAAAGCACCATTATTGGCCATTTTATTTTAGAAGCATCGTCTACAACAGGAGGTGGACCGACATCGAAATCTATTGGTGTATCACCCAATGAAATTTTTGAAGGTATATTTGTATGAGTACTCAGTTTACTTTTGTGTGATAAAATACATTTCCACAACACTTCTCCAGTGATAACATCAAATAATCGCAAACATTCATCTGACGTAAGGGCAATCAAATGAGAATCAGAAGGGGATCCAGGATGCCATTTAGCCTGCCGAAGTGTTTGTTGCTCTCCAAAAAACAATCTTTCACCTATGTTGCTGCATCTCACTTTCAACGATTTATTTACAGTAGACCATCTCTCTGGTAAATCTAAAACTGCTATACCAGAATTGCCTTCAGTATTAGCAGTCAAAGCTAAGAGAGTGCTTGAAAAATTTAATAACAATCTTTCAGGGGAGAATGAAATACCTTGGATAGGATGAATCACTAGGTGAGTATTCAAATCGGAATCACGAATAGATTGTTTAATATTAACAGCATGAACACAAGCATCAAAACTATTCCAGATGTACAAAATGTCTTGGCCATAGGCAATCATATCCATACACTTCGCTGAATCTGCACATATTTTGTCTCGTAATTCATCAATAAATGCATGGTTACATAAACTGGAAACTTCAATCACTGACATTTTATAATTGCAGAAAAACTCATAATATGAGTCAAGAAGGTTTCTATAAGGTTATGTCAGATATAAACAAAGCTGGAAGACACTGCTGAAATGATAAGGGAGTTAACAGAAGGTTAGATCTTATTTAGCTCCTAAAACACTATGTATCTATTTTCACTAGCGTATTTTATATCATTAAATGAATATTTTATCAAATTATTTGTTATACAAACTCATTTATAAAGTTGATTTATTCTTTATTTCTATTTACAAAAGATTTTTATGGAATAATATACATGTATCCACATTTTAAAAGCGGATTTAAAATTATTGTTTTTAAATTAAGCATCTATGTTTAAAAAACATGTTAAAGTAATAAAGTAAGCTAAATTATTATAGGTACAAAAATAAAAACTTTCTTATCAAAATGTATTAATAAAAACAAAAGCCACCATTAAAAACACTGATAGAATACTATAATAAACGTTCTATTACTTGAAATAAAATCATAATACTATAAAATAATATAAATTAAATTAACTTCAACGATATTGCATTTATTTGAAATTTTAGATTTTATTACTTTTTTAATGAAATATTAAAATATTATAGATAAACAAAAAAAAATAAATAAAATATGTAATATCATATAATTGTCGATTGATAAACTGAATAATAATTATACATAAATTAGTTGTTCTTTATAAGTCCCCGCCAAACCGCGCCAAATCCCGCCAATTTATCCAATCCCGCCAAAGCTATTGTGGTGTAAAAGACGACGCAGTCCGTACTAACTAGTCAAGATATGAGTGAGAAAAAACAGAAAAGATTAGGTATTTACAAACGTTTTATTATATGTAAATATTGATATTGTTGTCTACAAGTAATTAGTTATTAATAATAATTAGTAATTGATATATATATATATATTAAATATAATAAAAACGAGTATGTATTAGCTACTAAAACTAAGTTACGTGAATCATCGAAAAGTCTTAATCTTAAGACGTAATTATATGTCATGAGTTAAGTAGTTAGTCCTTCTTATATATTTTTTAATAAGGTTAGGACAATTCTTAGAGATACACTATAAATTTGATTTGTGATTTCTATTCGTAAAATTTACTATTATAATATTCAGATTAATTTTATATAACCAGCAGGATCAGCATGTAATATTTAAGACCCATTAGCTCTCCCTTAATCGATTATTATTTATTTTTCAACTCGTGATAAATTAACCATAAAGTAGTTAAACATTATAGAGGTAGAGTGATTGGTTACAGTAACATGTATTAACATTCGAATTAAGCAGCAAAAAATTTATTTCCTATCGAAATAAAAAGGTGGATTTATTGTTTATTTCATTCCGGCAACCTCATAATTATATTAAATAATTAATATAAATTTTAGTAGATCTTGCCTTCTGTCGATGGTAATATTTTATATGAATCTTGTAGGAAATTTGAGGTTGCTTAATACTTATTTTACAATGGACTACATTAATAACAACAATTTGTTTAGGCGAGACCAAAAGTAAATTTGTATACAATTTTGCTAATTTTGGCTGCCTTTTTTTCTCCTTGTAGCCAATTTATTTTTATTCAAAATAAAAAAAAATATATGCATACAAAACTTCTAGTAAATCAGACATTCCTATAAATAGGTTCTGACACATTTATATATACAGGATATATACGTTTAAACTAACTTTTTTTTTCTTTTTTATTTTTTTTCCCATACCTGCCATTGCTGGCATACAGGGTGCGTTTAAACTGTCATCCGCTATTCCTGACACACCTTGATCAATAGACATACCTAGGTGATTTGCACACGATCACCTATATCGATATAAAT
The DNA here is from genome assembly GCA_037127475.1 of Arma custos. Lineage (NCBI taxonomy): Eukaryota > Metazoa > Arthropoda > Insecta > Hemiptera > Pentatomidae > Arma > Arma custos. Next base: position 88,500,758 of record CM073762.1, read on the forward strand.
ATTCGTAGGTACTTAAATTTGATCTAGTCTTTCAAGGATCAAAGTTTGATTTTTAATTTAATATTATTTTGACCATGGAGAATAAATGATTCCCAAGAAATTTATAGAAAATTTTAAAATTTTTGATGATTTTGATGTCCCTATACTTAAATTGTTGCTAGTTATTTTGGACACTTTATTAAATTATGTATTTTTTAGTATAGTTATTGTTGTTTTTTAAAAAGAATTTTAGGACTTGTAACTGTAGTAAAGCTGTGTAAAAGAGTTGTTACTGATGCAGAGAACTAAATTTGAAAATTGGAATTGACAGTGCAGTCGAAACGTCTTGTAAGTATTAAGGATATATAATGACTGGAAAATGTTTTTCCTCTTTCCCAATATGTAAAATTTTAGTTTCGGAAAGGCAGCCTACTTGCCAACCACGCCTGAACTTGTTCATATATCATTTAGAATGAAGAATATGTATATATATGTATAGTTTGATAAGGGCTACTTACAGTATGGCAGGCATAAATCGAAACTGGTATTCTCACCTATATCATTAACAGTTTTTTTTTCCAAATAATTAATGACTGATTGGGTACTCTTAGTTACTTTGGGTATGGCCAGCCAAGTCGGATTAGCAATAATGGAGTTTTACAATATTTCGTATTTATTAACTATATATACTATTTATATTATTTTATCTTATATATACTATTTATATTCTAAATCTTGCCGCTACACAAGAAGTTTCATCGAAAAGAGCTTCATAATTAAGAAGAATAATAGATTTGTTGGAATTATTAACTATAGTACGACATTTAGTTAGATTAAAATGAATAAACACTATTAAAACTTTTTGCAAGGAAGATACCAGAAGTACTCTTTTATTGTTACATGCTCTTAAGAATTTACCTTCTAAAAATTGTTTTTCACTCATTTTTAAATTCGTCTACTAATTAGAGGAATTGGCTAATATCCTTATAATCTCATGTTACTTTGATTTTACCCAGTAAATACTTCATTTTATTAGCATAATATTTACAAAGGTGAATTTCGAAAATTAGCATTTACTTTATGGCAAATAGAAAACTTAAATAAACACTAGCAAACGTCAAAATGTTACAAGATAGTCAAAATATTCTCTTCCCTAGTCAGTAATGGCGCTTCTGGAAGAGAAGCATCACATTTATACTTTTGAGTGTTAAATTTGGATCCGATACTTAGGGTTGCATCTCGACAAACGATTAACCTGGAATCCTCATACAAGACTGAAAAGACAAGAAACCGCTCGACGTTTCAGGCTACTTCAACACTTACTAGACAAACGCTCTAAGCTCCCAATTAACTACAAAAGACGCATCATACTACCTATTTGTACTTACGGAATAGAGCTTTGAGACTCCACTAAGCCACCGAATTCTTCTCGTATCCAATCCCTACAATCTATAATCCTTCGTAAAATCCTCAATGCTCCTTATTTTGTTAAGAATAAAGTCATCCATAACGACCTTAATGTCCCATTTGTTGCTGATTGAGCCTGAACCCGGTATCTATCCTTTCATAAAAAACTTCATTCCCACTCGAACCCTCTAGTTTCAAACCTAGCTTCCTCTTCAATTACAGATAATCCTCCGAGGTATCTGAGAAGAAGATGGCAACCTGACCTTCTTAGTTGAACTTAGATGATTTGAGTACTACCAGTGGGTAGTCTCTCTACTTGTCATTATCTCATGTCATTATGCCCGGCAGATGGCCTTAGGATTTTTTAAAGAGAGTGAAACAATATTAGTTATGCCATTCTTCGGAAGGGACGTAAAATGAAGGTCCCAACTCTACGCAATATCAGATACTCGTTATCATATGCGATGTCGTATTTCGCTATCCTAATTATACCTAGTGGCGTCACAAGAAACAAACAAAACTATTAATGATCAACTATTTTTTTCACTGAAGAGTTTCGAAGTACCACATAATTGTAGTGATTTTTTACTTTCTGAAAAAATGATCAAAAGTATTATGTTAAAAAACTGAATAATTTAATCATGCAATTACATTACAGAGAGCGAAATCGCTTCGTGACTGCGCTTCAGCACCTAGAAAGTATGGGTACTGAGAGCAAGACTGCTCACTAAATTATTATTATTGAAAAAATCTGTACTACTACAATCCGTGAGGGGACTGGGGTTCATTACATGGTGGAGACTGTAATGTTTCTTAGACAAAGGTTGCGCAGGTTGGTGATTTGTCCTAGTTCACTCTTAATCACCAGATTCCCCCTCCCCCTCATTTTGGGTACTCACTTTATAGAGGATCCCATAGGATCTACCTCCGGCCGGTAACAGATAAAATAAATGTTTTGTCAGCAGCGGCCTTTGAGCCTGGACCTTCGGCGTGGCAATTCCACGCTCGACCACTGAGCCGATCCGCTTCCACGATTGTTAAATATGAAATTCTATCATATTCAGTTCAAATACATGATTTGGGATCGGAAGAGGTTAAGAAATAAAAATGTCATAAGCTCTGTTGCCAATTGTGATGTTATACACATTGTCCCTTTTACATTACTAATAAATCATTACACAAAGATCTCAACATACCACTCGTGACTGACACAATCAAGAAAAATGACAAAAAATTTCATGGTTCACTTGCTGGACATCCAAACTTATTGGTACAATCTTTACTGACAGACAAATTAGCACAGGATCCGACAAGGAGACTGAAACGTCTCTGGAGCTGAGATCTACTACTGTGAGATGAACAACACTAGGAGTGCCTGCAATGGGAGGTTTCTCCAATCACACTTCCACGAGAATACCTATGGAGAGGTTTTCAAAAAAAGATCGAAAATACAGTATGTAAAAAATGGCATTTCTATAATTTCTGGAATAAATGTTTTTATTAGAATAGAATAGGAAAATAATTTTATTCTGGGACTAGGTCCCTTCAGAATAACAGAGATGAACAAATTTAAATTAATATTTATCTGGCCAAAGGCCTACATCAGAATAAAACAATATTTAAATAATGTCATGAAAGTAAATAACTAAACAGGTATGTTTTGGTAGAGAATCAGAAAATGTAATACAAAATAAAAACCAGATAAATTTACAATAAAAAAGAAATAGGCTTATAGAAAAATAAGTGAATACATGATAGCATCTAATAATAAAAAAAGATACCATTACGAGTGAGGAATATTTACAGTGGTTCATCTAGTTGTCAAGTTGAATATATCTATAAATTATTTATTGATTATAAAGCTTCTGATTGGGAATTTAGAAGATGTAGGAAAAGTTTGAATTTAAATGAGGTTAAAGAAGACGCATGACGGATATCGGGTGGGAGTGAGTTCCAAAGAGAGATAGAACGAGCGAGAAAGGAACGCTCAAAAGTTTTGGTTCTATGGGAACGGATATAAAGTTCGGAAGGGCGAGATCTTGTGCCCTGGGATTGGATAGAGGATTTAAATTGTAGGAGGCTATAGATATAAGATGGATGTTGTGAGTTGATAGTTTAATATAAGTAAGAACCAAGGAAATACATGAGACCTTCTCGCGGCATCGAAGCGAACAGTTCATAATTCGCCTCAACCTCTCCTCGAGTCTGTTCGAGAGGCCACCATATGCCACACAACCGTAGTCAAAGTGTTGTTGTATTATAGTATTAGTGTGGTATTGTATCAGAACCACTCACTCATAAGTGATTTTTTTAATAATTTAGTGTTTACTTCTGCCGGAATAAAATTATTATTCGCAATAGCCTTCGTAATTACTTAAGAAAAAAATTAAATGTTCTAAATTATAAAAAATCCTGAGTTTGTCACTAGATAAGAAAACACTTCTTTTAGATGAACAGTTTGAAGCGTATGTGTACCGTCTCCTTTCCTAATTTACATACCCACAACAAGATAGCGCACGGAATAGCACGCAGATGCCAGTTATGTAAAAATGGAATATTAATTATTTATCATATAGTTTGTATTCTTGTATTATTTATATTTTATCTTCTTGTATTATTATATTTTCTGTATAAAAATGTCTTTACATTATTTTTTTTAAGCACTGATATGGCAATAATAGTTAATTGAACTCTCGATATTTTTTTTTAACAAGATCTTATTGAAGGTCTGCTTTCAATCTCTTCTGAGTTCTAATCAGTTAACGGTGTATTTGTTTGCTTTTGTTGTAATACTAGAGTATCAATGTTTCTTCTTTCTTCTTTAGAGAAATACAGGAGTTTGTTCATGGAGAATTCGGGTCATTAGGGGGGCTGTATTGCCATCTTCCACAAAGTCATGTGTTAAATACCCTCATTTCTCTGAGACAATTATAAACCCTATGTTTGTGATTAACTTCCCGTGTTCGTCCAAGACATCAAACTCTCTAGTGACTTCCTTCAACTCTCCCGTGTGTTATTTCAAGACTTTCTTCCCCCTGCGTGATACGGTAGTTTGCCTCCTGTCTCTGATAGGTCCCCCATAGTTTCGAGTTTATGATCTTTTTGGAGGAAGATCTGTCAGGAATCGATTGGGATAAAATAACGGAGGAACTTGTGAATACTTGTGAGTATGAAGTTTATATAATAATTGTACCTTTCTATTTCTCATAAATCCGAAATAGATAAACATTGAGAATTGTATCTGTAATCTACATTGCTTACAAAAAAAGGCGTGTCACTTCATATGAACGTCTCCAAATAACAAAAAAAATAATCTTGACCACAACAACCCATATTCTAAAGGTAGAAGCTAGATTGTAAATAGACTCTGTACCGTTCTTTAAACAGTGAAAAGAGGTGATTAAAACCACCAGGTTCTCCCTCAATTAATGCTAACAACTTTAAAGAAGCTGAGTGAACCCCAGGAAGGACGGCAAATCCCACAAGATTTCTCCAAACAACTTTTCTTCTCTTATTTATTGGGTACGGTAGGAATTGACTTCATACAATACATTTTATGATATAAAAACGTAATAAATGTCCCAAACTGCATATAAATAAAGCCTTGATTGTTTATTCATGTAACGTCACTTAATGCAGCATTGCCTAATTGGAAAATGTTACACTGGGAGTCCTAAATTTTGCCTCCCCGGTGAAATTAGGATAGGAATTCTACATCCAGTACAAGTTACAACAAGTACAATTGTATACTGTACAAGTTCGGGACCGCCTATAAAACTATAAGAAATTACTTTTAAATATTTTTATTTGAAAAGAAAAGATATGTCCAGGACCGGGACTCAAACCCGGGTCTCCCATTTTCCGTCATGGTACTCTTCCAACTGAGTCATCCTGGCTCGACTCTTGGTCAGACACATCCTTTCTCTTCGCTGCTCCCATGTCCCCGTGTTCTCGCGATTTGCGATGTATACAAGGGGAAGAATGTTCATTGAACATTACTTTAATTCGGATCTTGTTGATTTACGTCATTATATATTATTGTTGGTTAGGCGGTCCATCCAGCCGCCTCTCCCAGTTGCCCTGAATATGCATGGTACATGGTAGGTCGAAACGTCGGCACTAATTAAATATAAGTCTGGTACTTATTTGGTCTTTTTTTTACTACACCCCCCCCCCAACTATCTCCGTTCTCCATATATTATTATAATTCTTTTATTTTATTTTTTGTTAGTTTTTATAATTTTTAAATATTTTTATTTGAAAAGAAAAGATATGTCCAGGACCGGGACTCGAACCCGGGCCTCCCATGTTTCCGCCATGGTACTCTTCCAGCTGACATATCTTTTCTTTTCAAATAAAAATATTTAAAAATTATAACAACTAACAAATAAACAAAATATATAAGAAATTGCATGGTACCAGGTATTTTGGGTTCCGTTAGTTATAGAGATTAGAGGATATTTCTACAGTCCAGGTGAATAAGCGATGAAGTCGAACTTTCCTCAAATGAGTTTCTTGTACATAGGGAAGCGGAATCGTGTTATTTTAGTAATGAATAAAGGACTAAATCAGGAAATGGCTTGAAGAGCAGTTAATACTTATATTATAACTCCATATATAAACTAAACGAGAATGACACAGTTAACTATCTCTGGACAGAATTCGACTTAACAATTCATTCACCGGACTTCCATTCACGGCTAAATTATGACGAAACTATAATATTGATATATTATCAAATATTCCGATCACTATATTTATGTGTTATATTTATATAAGTATAAATGTGTGTGTGTGTGTGTGTGTGTTTGTTAGATAATGGGAAGAGAGAGAGGCTGGGCGGAGGTTTAAGAGCTTGCCGCCAGGGGCGGGGTCTCCAGACAGGCCCTCTACAGTCCGTAGGCAACCCCGGAGGCTGATTCTGCTCCTTCTCACTTGTCCTCCACGTCTGGTGAGTATCTCATCTTGAAGTTCTTGTTGTTGTTGTTTTGTTGATCTCTTTGTTTATTTATATTCCATTTTTCTTAACGCTCCTCTCGTGTTTGTATTTTTAGTCAGCTGTACTCTGTCAACTCTCCTTCTCATGCATATGTTTACGTGCTATGTAGTTACATAGCTACTCTATGTCATGTAATTTATTTTAATTAAGCTATGTAAAATATAAAGCGTTTAAGGATCAGGTAATTTTTTTCACTGTTTATTATATACTTATCCTGTGAATTATGTATATATAAATATATTGCTATGCATTTTTTTTACTGTTAAGTAATACAGGTTTTTTCAGTTTGTTGAGGTTCAGCCCATATATAAATAACACTAACGTTTGTGAACGTTTTGAGAATACATCCTTTCTTTCATTCCTTAACAATAATTCACTAAAAAATATATATATATATTTTAGTAAGTTATTGTAAATAGTTACGGATATTAAAATCACACATCAGTCTGAACATAAAATTACATGTACATTGTAATTATACAAAGACTAAAAATTTAATGTAAATGCATAAATATACCATACACATTCGATTGTTTTTGTACATCACACTATGACTTCATTGTACTGACATGTGTCTCTTGAACACTACACGAGACTGGGATAGGGTTACTAAAGGATGGGTTTTTTTTTTTTTTTTTTTTTGGAGAATTTTCAGAGAGTCTAAATTAAAATCCGCAAGTGTGTAGTTTTGTGATTGTTTATATAAGGTGGTTACAAGATCAAAAACGGATACCTACTTATTTCTCATGGTTTAAGACAGGTTCTGAACCTTGAGTTTAGGAAGCATAAGATTGCTTATTAAAATAGTCAAATTTTGAAGTTATCCGCTTCGATCTTGAACGCCTCATATTATCATAACTTTTGATTTAATTATGTTTATTATTTATTTATATTTACTTTTCTAATAATAGTTAATTAAATTTCATTTCCAATAATTTAGTTATTGTTCACTTCATTATAGCGCATTACATTATGCATATATATATATATATATATATATATATATATATATATATATATATATATATATGTTATATTATAATCAAATATAATAACACACACATACACACACACACACACACACACATATATATGTATTTATATATATTATATTTTTATTATATATTTGTCTATATTAGTTTTATATTAGGTTTAAAACTATTTATTTCTTGGTGTATTATTTAGGGTTTACGAAATTTGAATGTATGTTTTGTTTGTATGAAATATTTTGTGAGTGCTTTCTGATCTTGATTATTTGATTTTTTATTATTATTATTTTTATAGAAATACAACTTAAACGCTGGTACAAAAGATATCTGTTCAAATATTCCAAAGCAGTAACCAATGTTACCTTCATTCTTCATACGGGATTTCATATACGACATTTGATTTTAGTGCTAATTTATTCATACTTTTGCTAAATAATCTAGAAACTGTATTTTTGTTAGTGTTTTGATAGTGATGGCGAAGTCACTCTTCCTTTCATTACGGGTTAGTGTCTTCAACAGTCTTTCAGGAAGTGTTGGTATATAGGATATTATGTAATATCTTATAACAATAGATTCATTTAATGTTTTTTGTTAAGAGGGTGTCTGTGTTTCCTTAAATTGCACAGGAGTCTGTGGGAATAACCATTTTTTTAATAGGAAGTCGACATTTTTTCAGCTGTATTTTGGTGAATAATGTTTTCATATATGGTGGAAAATGATTTCATCGTGTTATATATTAAGATATTCGGGTGTTTATTTTATATTTTTTGAGACTTTGGCTTGCATAATGAATATATTTACCAGAATTAATCGGTTCTTGCGACATTTTGTTTTGAATTTCCCGCTAAGTTTCCGGAACATGATCACCTCTAAAAATGGTATTTGCTATCAATTTCGAATCCTGTAGTGAAATTCGACCGGGGGGTATATTTACTAAATTATTTCTTTTTCATTGTCTCCCATTTCTTTTTCTTTTTAATTCCGGTTATTATAACATCTGTACATGTAAATAAAAATGGGATATCAAACGGAATTGTGGCGATATCTTTATCAAACAGTTATTTCAAATAAATGTCAGACAGAATAGGAGCAATGGTAGATACCGTTGGGCAGCCGATCTTGTCATGTAAAATTGTTCATCGAATTGAAAATATTCAATATCTGCAAGTAATTGAAGGAATTCTTTTTTGGGAATTTCTTTGTGCATTCAAGTTCATTACAGTTATTTTCTATTACGGGATATTTACTTTAGAAATGCCATAGAACTCTCGGATATTTATATACATATATACATATAGATATATATACGTTATATGACGGAAATTAAATTTAATGTAATGAAACATTAATATTGTATATTTGCATCTAGAAATCTAGAAATATAATATTAAAAACTAATATCAATAAAATGTACTTATGAATTAATATTTATTATTGTTCTGTTATTTTATTTAATTTTTTGATAGATTAAAAAAGGCCATAACTAAAAGTTTGTATTTACTTATAAAATTCGAATAATGAATTAAAATATATAATAGATAGTACATTATAAATCAAAAATAAGGAGTAATTATTGAATTCCGAGGTTTGTATTTGTTTGCTTTTATTGAATAATAAATCATAGTTACTCTGAATTAAAACATTAAACATCACATTTATACATCTCTAAACTGTAAACGACTTAATTAGACATCCTAATGATCATAATGTGAAATAAATTTGAATTTAAACAAGCAACAAAGCTTTATGAAATGTAAAAAAATGAACCTTAACTATCATAAAAGTATATTTATGTTGTAAGATATAAAAAAAGTATGTATGGAGTAGAAATTATTTATATGTGAGTGTGTGTATAAAACTTTTTCTACTATATATTTTATATATTACGTTATAAATTTATTTCTTTGATGTTGATTTTTTTTTTAAATTATATCATATAAAGAAGAAAAAAAAAACGGAACGAAAATATCATATAAAGAAATAATCATATAAATTATATCATATAAAGAAGAAAAAAAAAACTTGTACAATATTTCATCTACTGCTGTAGATGAAATATTGTACAAGGCCAAGTGTTGGATAAGAAGGTATTGTGTACACAATGGAGCTTAACCTCCAGGTTTCCACACTTATTAAAAATTCCCACTTTGTAGATACTGTAATCTATACTACTCCTGGAAGTTCTCCGGAGCTCCCAGGGTTGGTCCACGGTTGATTAAAAAATTAATACTTTATCAGTCTCAGGATATAGGATAGGATTCAGGCTATTGACATCAGTAGATAGTATTCTAGTCAGGATTCAGTTCTCCCGCTCCAAGTTCAATTTTACCACTATAAAGTAAATATATTCTTTAAACATAATGTTTAATTAGGTAAATGAAACATTTTAAATCCAGACATACTAATATACACTGTTTAAAATCAGCCTGTAGAATTTCGAACAGGGTAAAGCTAGGATTAACCTTTTTTATTGTAGGGAAGCATAACTCCAAGTGATCCCAGCACTGTTCTCTCAATGGGCCCTTGATAATGAAATTCAGTGGAAGGCACATTACGCAAACTGCTGACGCTGTATGTCTTGAGTTTAAAATTTAGCCATTGCCCGAATACTTTATTAATTGAGTGTAAGCTTTAGAGATGAATTGCAGGGATGAACTGAGCTCACTAAGGATCGAAGCATTTTGTATAGAGTTAAAATATTTGGATAGAGAAAATGAAATATTATTAATATTCAACACAGGGTCGTGGGAAGATCAACAAAAAATAAATTTAATAATTTTAAAATTGTTGAATCGTTATTCCTCTTATCACTAATAGCATCCTTCTCAAGCCAGTTTATAATATAGAGAGATCTAAATTTGATAGCTTTTACAATAAGCCAATGAATTAGGAAGCTATAATACATTTCTAATATATTTTTTTATCCGAGACTGTGAAATTTGCGCTAACAACATATACAATTATACAAAACTATACAGGTTTACAAAAAGAGTAACACCATATTTGTAAATCATCATTTTTCTGAACATTTCTTTAATGCACTATCTTAAAATCCACTGTCAATCCTCAAAAACATTTTTATTCAGTTCCAACATGTAAAAAAGAACCTGAGAATCAAGTATGGTCAAAGCCTAGCACGTGTTTGAAAAATTCCAAAATCACCTGACCATTCATCTCAGATCTTAGAATAGCTATTGGCTCAATTTTTCTAAAGAAATATTCGCTTACAAAATTCTTCTTAAGATACCTGCTTTGTTAATCAGTGATTGGATGAAACATAGATGTTCGGAGTTATCACATCCATAAAACTTTAATATCGTAAAAATACATGGAACCACACGGCTTTGAGATTTCCTTTTGGCCACGTGGAAGGAATTTAGACCCCAACCCTTCTTAATTAGGGAAATTCCTGGAGGGCTCTGGGCCCTTTCAACTAGCCACCGTGGACATAATTCAAACACAAATTAGTTGCCGCCCTGTCACAGACCACTAATTTCCTAACGAGAGTAAATTTAGTGGACTTATCCAAAATTAGAACTCGGTTTGTTCATAATAAGGAGCTGTCTTACAAGTTGAAAATGTCGCACGTTTTCTCCAATGTCTCAAATAAAAACACCCGTGTTATATATACAGTCTCCTCCAATTCAAATCCTCAGTCCAGTACCATGAAACATGATTTCGCCTTTCCAATCTCCATACACGCAGAATCAAAGCGTTCCTTTCTCACCCGCTCCACCAGAGTGTGGAACTCAATCCCTCCTGTCATTCGTCATGCTTCTTCAATATCCCCATTTAAATCCTGGCTTTTCCAACATCTCCTGGCATCCCAAATGAATCAGTATTGAGTAATGGATTTTACTGTTGTTTTTGTAAAAAAAGAAATACATTATGTAAAGAAATCATAACATCCTAACTCAAGCATTTATTGGTTGTTATTAATTTATTTATTCTCCTTAATTGCTTAGTATTTTCGTAGGTTTGTACTTTTTATTTTATTTACTTTTTTTGGCACTTTATAAATACTTAATGATTTCTATTATGAGCCTTCTGGCCGAATATTTCTGTTCATGTTTGTTATTTATAAGGGACTTACTTAGCAGCACCAAAGTAAAACTACTTTTCTATTCTATTCTGAAAATAATAAGAAGAACTTGTAAAGAATTGTTGTCTTCAAGTTCAGAAAAGAAATTTAATTATGGTAATTTAATTATTTATTTTTATAACAATTTCAAATTAATGCATAGAAAAATTATGAATTAATAGGTTCTTATCGTTTATTTTTAAAATGGAAGCTGATATTTTAATTCTCTTTAATATAGAACATTTCCAAAAAAAAATTTTATTCAGAGACCTAATGATTTTTTTTTGGAATTTTTCCACTTACGTCTTTATAAGTATAGTATGTCTCTTTTGAACTTTTTCTCTTCTCTCTCTCTCTCTCTCTCTCTCTCTCTCTCTCTCTCTCTCTATATATATATATATATATATATATATATATATACATATATATATATATATATATATATATATATATATATATGTATATTATTTATGGAGTAGCCGTATGTCCAGTGGTTTCTTGATAATGTCTGTTTTATTTTGTTCATTTAATTGTCTTTTTGATAAGATTTCTCGTAATTTATTTTTCTCATTGTATTTCGCTTAATTTTTCCTTAGTGCTTTTTGTAAGCTTAGATTGTACTTTCTACTTATTATTTATACATATCAGCTGTTTTATTTAACCATTTCCAGCTGTTCTATTGTAACCTTCCTTATGATTCAGTAGTTGCTCTTGGGCCTTGGTGGAATCTATTCTCTGACTGGTGTCTTGCTTAGCAAATTGATGTTGGGATGTCCTTTATTTACTTCGTTAGCTATTATTCCCTTTCTTTCCTGAAGATGCCAGTATAGGCGAAATATCGACAGGTATTTTGTTTCCTGTTTTTATTTTAGAGACGTAAGGCTTTTTGTTTGGAATTTTCCCACTCACGTATTTATTAATTCTTTTTACTGATTTGTTGTTACAAAATAATTCGGATTAGTTTAAATTTATTTTCGAATGCTAGTTGTTCTGTTCTTAGAACCGGGTTGTGAAAGCATAAAGAGGAGTTGTGTTTGTTTTGAAATTTTAACATATGATCTTACGTGGATAATATCAACTGATTTCTTAACAATGTATTTGTAATTAATTTATATATAAAGGGTTTGATATATAAATAATAAAAGTCTAATATCATCAAGTCTATGTCAGATTTTATTGCCGAGTTTTAGTTGAAGGACCCCCACCATCGTAGAAGCTTTAAGTTTAAAAGCTTCTGGAATGTCTAGAAAAGCTTGTTGGGATAGAAGTTTCCCATTTTTTTGAACCAGGGGGAGTGCAAAAGTCAAACCCCTCTATATTTAGTCTACCATAGATTTATTAAAATACCTAATAAATAATAATAAAAAAATACTTTCTGTATTAAATGTCTATGTGTGTTAAAACAGTTAAATCTTGACGTTCGCTCTTAAAAACTAATCAGTTTACAAATTATTCTAAGTATAGTTTATTCTAATTCCTCACTAAACTACTTTTCATAGTTTTCCAATTTTTTAATACACTCTAATCCTCATCATACTTACATACATATTTACTACTTTTCTACGCTTATATTTCTTCTGGTAAACACTTATTAGTATTTTAGGAACTGCTCGTTGTTGATCGACAACACTATCTGCGAATTATAACTGTCAAAATGATACCAAATGATACAATTAATATATGAATTTGCCTGCTCATGATAAGAAACAGCTAATTTTGGAGACTGATTCTTATAAAAAACAACGGAAATGTGCAAGGGACAAAGGGCCTGAATCCTTTTTTTTTTAATATTGAATGATTTCTCAACAGTTCTTCTAAATTATGCTGGAAAGGGCTCGATATTGTCTTACTAGATATGCAACAAACTATCTACAATGATTTTTTCTATTTCTCTCGTCATTTGCTAACGAACTAGCTCAACTATTTACCTAGTTGTTGGTTAATATCAGGGATACCGGAAAAAGTCTGATGTTATTTGTGCTTTAATACAAAATATATTTTTGGCTTATATACTTTACCAATATTTTATTGATATCAAATCGAACTGTTTTAAATCAAATCAACAAATAAATGTATAAAACAACAAATAGGAGTGGCTCCTATATAACACCGCGGGTTAGCTGAACATCTTCAGTCTCAATTAAGCCTTGAGGAAGTCAGCTGCATGTCTGGCGAAACGTTGGTAGAAAATTCACCGACACGGTCTAAACAAGAACAAACAACTGAAGTTTTTTGCATAAATAGTGGCCGTGGAAAATTGAAAGAGTATGAAACAGTATTTAAATAAATAAATGTTGTCAAGCAACAAATAAATAAATAAATGTTGTATTAGACCAATGGTTTAGAATACTCGGCCAGAGTGATCCATTGTTATCAACAAATAATTGTGACATTTATTTATATACTTAGTAATTTTAATGGGTGACCTGAATTAAATATCATACTTGAATTTTGTTACTGTATACTTTTTCATTCAAATGAAACCTTATAGGAATGACAAAATCCGGTTTCTTGTCCTTGATAAAAAAAGGAGTTCTGGAAGATTGTAAAACTAAGCTAAGAGGAATGTGATGATCAACGTTAACTATTAACTGTTGAAAGTATATAAACTTTAAAAGACTCTAAACAGCTTTGTTATGACTTTACTCTCAACTTCTCTTCGATTTGACCTTTCCTCCTTCTCTCCAGTAGGACCTCTTCATCCTGTTCTTACTTACTTCTCCTTCTTGCTTTCTCCAGTTTGTGGTAAGATCCCAACACCACTTTTGTGTTTGAAATGCGTTAACTATTTATCACTTTACTTGATTTGAGAGATCATAGCCGCTTCATCTTATCAATAGATATCTAACTATTTATGTGTGCACACCTAAAAACAAGGATATGCTGTTGAAGGTTATTCTCCAATAAGGCACAACTAGCAAGCGTACAACCGTTAGGGGGATCGAAATGAAACGATTGCTCAATTTCCATGATTTTTGTAGTATTTATTGGTGTTTAATGTAATTTTTGGTACGATTGTTTCAAATGGTTATAGAACTGTTTAACTAAACTTATTGTGACACCTAATATATAATTTTACGTACTAAAATAAGATGTAACCATTTTTAATTTATATTTCCTACGAGCCTTAGCTAAGATCCAAATAATAGACAACACCAACTGCTCTAGAAATCTCATTACAAACTTTGATGACGCTGTCATGTTTCCAATTTGTGTCAAAATTTGATTCTCTCTTATACTTCCTGTTTCATCATTTCTCTGATGTAGGTCCCCTTCAGTATTTTCATTTCAAAGCCTTTTATTTTTTTACTTATTTTTTTATATAGCTTCCTACCTCAACCGAAAAATCAATATTTCAACCAACTTGTTTAAAGTTTTATTATTTATAATATCTATTTATCCCATATACCTTAGCCATTTTGTCGTGCCTTCGTTTCGGATAAGATGGGTTTAATGTAAATTTGATTTCCCAACTACAATTTTATGACTAAACAATTATGTTTTTATCGTTTTAATTACCATTTAGGAAGGTTCATTTCTTGGTGAAATGATTACTGAAATTTACTCATTTCCCATAATTATTTTCTCTTCTCCATACTAAAGCCCAGGATAACTAGTATTTTTGGAAAATACTAAATAAATATAAATATTAAATACTAAATACTGAATAATTACCGAAAAATGCATTATGAAAAATCCAGTGGACATACAATTGCTTCACAAAAAATATATTAATATAGAAGAGAAAAAGTTCAAAAGATAAATAAAATACTTATAAAGACGTGAATGGAAAAAGTCCAAACAAAAATTGTTGTCTCTTAATATAAAGCTTTTTGACTGGAATTTTTCCAGTAACGTCTATATAAGTATTTAATGTCTCTTTTGAGCTTTTCTTCTTCTGCATTAAAAAAAATCAAAATATTAGCTTCTACATTAATGTAATAATGTTAAATACGGTTATGTTGAAGGCCTAATATGTCCATGCATTAATTTACAGTTGTTAAACAACTAAACAAACAGCCAAGATTGTTACATAATTATCAAAGTATGTTTTTTTTTCTTCAAATTATTACAATATGTTCCAGTGTTTACAGTAAGGTCATAGTTTACCTTCTAATTATGAATGAATCTTATTTTCACAAAAATGCTTCAACTATGACAGTAATGATTTCATAATATATAATATATTTATTGTTTAGATATAAGCAATAAGATTTAGTTATATTTGTATATTAGTATCATCTGCAACACATTTTAATTATTTCATATTCATTTCCAGTTATAGTAAATCGAAATATTCGCGTTATCAGTAGATAACGTTTACAGTTTTTTTTTTTACATTTTATATTATCTTAACCATTTATTTATGATTTTATTAGTAAGTGGTGAATCATCTTATATTTCATGATTAACTCAATTCTCCCAATTAAAAATGTTAATCAGTTATTTTGAAGAGTATAGCCATAAAACTTGATAAAAAGAGTTAAGAAATAAATAGGAAAAACCCAAACCTTAAGATTCTAAAAAAAAAGCGGGAAACAAAATTACCTGTATTTAAATTGTATAATTGACAGGTATTTATCTTTCATGTTTTTATTTTAAGAACTTAAGGCTTTTTGTTTCGAATATTCTCTCTCGTGACTTAATAAATGTTGTTTCACTTTTGAGTTTCTGCTCTTCTAAGAGTAATTAATAATATATTTTTATTTTTATTTAAAAAGCGCCAATGTTATAGCTTTTCATGGCTATTGTCCTGCTATCCCTTACGACTCACTAGTTGGTTTTGGGCATTGGTGGTTGTGGTGGTGTTTCCGCTGGTTGGTGTATTGCTATATTTTGAGGTTAGGGTGTGCTTTATTTCCTTTGCTATTATTCTCTTTCCGTCCTGAAGATGCCTGAAATGGAGCAATGTTGACAGGTATTTCCTGCTTTCATTTTAGAGGTTTTTTTGTTTGGAGTGCTTCCACTCATGCCTTAATAAATATTTTACGCCTATCTTCTATAGAGATTTATATAATACAGTTTATCATGAGTTACTATTTGATAAAAATATTTAATATTTGGAACTAAAAAAGTTGAGAAATATTTCTTAAGGGAAAAAATGAGTGTTAGAATATCCGAAAAACAATGTTCTTTTAAGGCTGATGTAAAAATCAAAACTTAATCAATTATATTATGAACGTAAAACATTCAAATTACGGAAAACTTACGGGAAAGTAGGCCTACATTTCAACCATATCAAAATCAACAAATTGGAAGTTAAAAAAAAATGCCCATCATGAAGCATGATTCAAAAACAAACTTTAACTATCTTTGAAATTCATTACTAAATAAAAGTGTTGTTAATTAGTGTTGCATCAACTATAAACTTAATTATATTTTATAGTTGTTACATCGAATATAATTAAGTTGATAGTTGTTACAAGACTCAAGAAGAAAGTTTAGTTTTCAAGTTAAAATTAAGGAGCACTCACCCGAAGATTTAGTTAAGCCGATATTCAAGATTCTTAGTGCATCTACTAGGATCAAACTGTCAGCAGACTTGCTAAATAAACTTATAATATTTAAAAGTAAAAACTGTCAATATAAATAAGCATTTTAAATTTGATATTAAAGAAAAATGTAGGATAATGCTTCATGAAATGAAAAGGGGCGGTAAGTTGATATAACACTTTAGTACGGTTGAACGCAATAGTGTGATGTATGTTAGTAAGTCAATCGGAAGATCAGAACATGTAAGAAAGAATGGATGGAAAGCAAGTATATAATAAAAATAATAAGGTATTATGTTTATAAGGTACTATGAAGAAATTATTGCGAAAAAGGCTGCTGAGAATAACGAGGAACTTATTTTGATCGTTTTAAACTAATATATAAACATAATTTGTTTATGGAATACTGTGAACAAAGACAGACATATGAACACATTTAAAATACTCTGAAATCATTATAAATAATACAACACATTAGCTCTTGAAGATGGAAAGATATGGTATATAGAAATGTTCGAAAGGATTGAGGACTTGGAAACAACTATGAGGAAAAGACAAAGTTTCTACGGTCATGATTTCACTTCAGGATGGATCCAACAAGGTTGAATAGGTAAATATTTGAGAAGAAACACAACCTGAAAAGCAATAGTGGTTAAGCTAAGTAGATGAAGAATAACTGGAGAGACTTAGAATTGCAGATGAGGACTGTCAGGACATAGAGAGATTTAGGAGCCGACTCAAGAGATCAGGATTCATGCAGAAGAGAGAATTAGGCAAGAACATGGGGGGGGGGGGGGAGGGGCTGGACGAAGGAGAGAAGAACGCAGCATACGGAGGAAATGAAGGATTATTGAAAGAGAAGAAAAAATGACAATCTAAGAGCATAACACCTGCGTGGTACTTTTTTTGACTCGTTTCTCGAAACAAAAAAATATGACACATTATTAGAGATATTGTTGTTACTTTTATTATTAATGGTAATCAAATCAATTTGAAACATTGAATTATATAGTTTTATTAAGTATATATTTTGTTTTGGTCATAAACAAAATTGTGAATAATACCTACACATATATATCTAGAGCTCCGGTGGATAAATGTTTAAGCCTAATTTTCTTCAAAATGAGTTTCTTGTACTTAAGGAAGAGTTTTATTTTCCTAGTGAACAAGGGACTAAGTTAGCTCTTGGCTTCAATACGAGTTATTGCTTATATTACAACCCGAGTTCAATTCAAAAACTACGAGGATGACAGGATTTCGCTTCCACGATTATAATCAACCCAATCTAGACAAAATTCTACTTAATCACTTATTTACTAGGGTACCAGATATACAAAGTTGTTTATCTATGTGTAGTTTTCCGACAAAAAAAATTTTTAGTTATCGAAATATTTAATTATGAGTGTTTGTATTAACATGAAAAAACAGAACATCAAATTCTTTGAACCATTCTGCTTAGCCATTAAAATTAATTGAGGAGCTCATTCTAATAACAAATAGCGCTTCTTTTTTTTTTTTGTTCTTTTTATCTTTATGGTTTCCTCGATATTTGTTGAGGTCTTCGAAAAATATTAATTACTAACCGGAATATTCTGTTAGTAAATTTATTGTATGTAATGCTAATTTGCACGGGATTATTCGCTAAAAGTATGGGGTCATGAAATGGCCCGTAACAGGGCGATGTGACCTACAAAGGAATATAACGGAATTAATCCCTGTCAAAAGAATGACTAATGAAGGGATTCAATTAATATTTCAACGATAGCCTAGCCAAAGGTCGCTCCATCTAATTCCAATTTAACGAATAAGTCTCATTTACAGTTTTATAATGACTTTTAACTCCCGCTTTAACAATTTTTATCCAACTCCATCGCTCTTTGTCTCAATTGATCCGATCAGGTTTTAAGCTCATCTGCCAAAAAATATTTATATGGTTGGAAAGTATAAAAAAAGTGATGCTTTGAAATAAATTGCTAGTTTACGATCCCCAGAGCTATAAAGAAATATTCGTTTCAATATTTGATGTTATATTTTGATTACCTTCTACTTGATAAGGGAGTGGAGTGGCTCAGTGGTAGAATACTGAGTTGCCATGCCGAAAATCCAAGACTTTTATTTATTCTGTTTGCAGCCGGAGATGGATTATAAGGGATCTAGGACCCTCCTGGGACTCACCCAGCCTCTATAAAATGTTGTTATGATAGGACACCCAAAATAAGAGGGGAGGATCTGGCGGTTGAGCGTGACCTAGGACAAGTCATCTCCTTGTAGAACCGTTGTCCATGAAACAGTACAGTCCATTCACGGGTTGTAGTGGTGGTACAGTTTTATATATATACTTGATAATCACTTTAGATGTGTTCATTTTTTTATTAGTTTTTTCCTTAGCCCCTTTTGATATAATAATGGATGAATGAGAGGCATAGGTTATAAGATTTTATAATTTAGATATTTGGTGATGGGATTTCAAAAATTGAAATACCAACGCGATAGTAGCTTCGTTGTCATCAGGTGCCTTCAATAAATATATGGCAAGTCCTATTTTATTTATTGTTGATCAGTATCAGATTGGTCACCGTAAAGATCAGTTATCATATGTAAATAAATGAAGTTTGTCAATAATATTAATACAATGTTAAGACTTAGTGAAAACAAAAAGTATCATAAAAAATAATACGTAATATACCTATAATTATATTGTAATTTAAAATTGTCGCTCAAGAAAAATGTTCAATTATTACCAAAACTAGTAGAGATCGAAATTTCTTTTAATATATAATACATTTTTTTTACCACATTCCCAACATCTGTTGATTAAGTTTAAATAATCTTCTCATCATTCAATAGTCATCTCCTTTCAGAAGCGTAGTCCATGAAACAGTACAGTCTCTACCATGTATTGAACCCCAGACTCGATCACGGGTCGTAGCGGTCACTGGTTGTTTTTTTCTCAACATTCAATAATCTTACTTAGCCTGAACAGCCATTATTTGTTTTCTATTTAAATAAAATATATGTTTATAGTAAAATCTATTATGGCTATAATACCAGAAGGTGATCAAAATTACAAATAAAAACGAAAAATAAAAATTATAGATTGAAATAAGTTGTTTACACGTATTTTTGACTTTTTAACCAAACATATATTTTTCAGTCAACCGGTGTTTAAATCAATCCTCCGGTTTGGTGGTACATTCAGATACATTCCGGGTATACATGAATATTTTAGTGTATCTGTTACTTGTCAGTATCGGTTACAAGGTATGAAGTTGATTCATTTCGGCAGATATTACTTCGATTAATAGGATTACTGCATATCATTTTTAGAAGAAATAAGTTTATAAAGTATAATTGGCATTTTCCGAAAATCCCCCATTGCTCCATTTTCTTAAAAGCCTACATATTACTTTTCCTTAGGATGGTGAGCATAAACAACTTTGAGGAAAAGTCCCATCAAAAACACATTAGCCCAGAATTCGAGTAAAATGAGACATTCTCGCTTTTTTAAACGCCCCCGACGCTAATGCAATCATCTAGAAATGATAATCTCGTTTGAATTACGGAATTGAAATCCCACAGAGGAAATTGAAAATATTTATTACACGGATTAAGGAGCCTCTGAGGATAAATCGCTAAGTTTCATCGGGTGCTGTTCGTGGCTAAGTTTTCTCGCCTGAGAAGTTCTGTATACTTTACAAAAATATTCAATTAAAAAAAAAAAGAAAATAACTAAGTTATTCATAATTGTGAAGTAACAACGTGGAATAGGATACTTGATAAATAAAAATACATTTGTTAATTCAAGGTCACCTGTGGTCTAGTGATTAGCGTAACAAACTACTAAGCCCAAGATTGCGGGTTCGTAGCCCGGCAGGTGGTCCTAGGATTTTTTTAAGGGAGTAAAAAATCCTTAGTTACGCCGTCTTTCGGAAGGGACGTTAAACGGGCGTCCCGAGCCTATACGATGTCAGGTACTCGTTAAAAATCTTTATTCTAATTAAACCTGGATAGGCAAAATTTAGAGCTCCCACTGTAGCATCGTCCGATTAGCCATAGCAGCATAAAGTGACGTTAAATGAACTAAGAACTAAGAACCTATTCCTACACCTTTACGAGTAAATAGGTGAAAGCACTTTCAATTATAATTGGAACTTTAAAAAAAAAGTTATTGAGGTATATATTTTGTACCTTAATTATAAATCTTACATATCTTCGATACAAATGGAAAGTTTAGAATGTGAAAAAAATACATCATTCGTTTTCAATCTTACTATTACGTTAGGATTGATAACTGATCTAAAATTCATATAAAATCATCTGGTAGAGACAAAACCAAATATACCTAGGTAAAATACGCTCGACGACACTGGTTTTGAATAAATCTTAAAATAGTTTAATCATTCTCCTGAAAAGTGTTGTTTTTCACTTTCGATACTTTAGCATTTCGTCACCTTAGTGTATGCTACAAACTGAAAAATCAGAGATTTTGATATCAAATGGTTCTATGGGTCAAAAACTATTACTTAGATCTTCATTCAACGTCCAAAAATCGCGACCGAGTATCGCCGAAAGACAAAAAATACAAAGGTGTCATGAAGATTTTAAATATGAGTCATATAGTCCTATGTTCCACCTATGTAGAACCTTGTTATTCTCAAAAATTGTCTTCTCATTTTCATATATGTGTATCATAGAACTTTGTAATACTAAGGTAGCGATTTGTGTCAATGATATAAATGGAAGCTGATTAAATTAATGTAACGACATTTTGTAACACTATATAGTTTCTTATCATTTGAATAAAATTAAATTTACATGTTCTTTTTAAAGATTATTATGTTATATTAATTTTTTATATTATATTATACTCGACTCCCCGGGAATAATTCACCATGATATATATAGTAGCTGATACCCCTCACGATTTTTTTATATTTTCTTTGCTTTCTCGTTAGTAAGAAGACGAAAAGAAAAAGGGAAGTAAAAAGAAATAGGAATTGTACTGTAGTTCTTAAGTATGTATGTTGATTATTGGCATGAAAAGGAGAAATATGTAATAGGTATGACAAGGAATGTATAAAACGAATATTCATAAATTTAAAATTATAATGTACAGTGTGTACAATATGGATTGATGAGTATGCTGTGTGTTATGGCAATCCAATGTAGTTGCACAGCACTGCTGGCAAAATAAAGCATTTCTCTATCTCTTTCATAAAATAATTTTCATATGTAAGATTTTTAAGTTGATTTCTTTGCTTTCTCGTTAGTAAGAAGACGAAAAGAAAAAGGGAAGTAAAAAGAAATAGGAAATGTACTGCAGTTCTTAAGTATGTATGTTGATTATTGGCATGAAAAGGAGAAATATGTAATAGGTATGACAAGGAATGTATAAAACGAATATTCATAAATTTAAAATTATAATGTACAGTGTGTACAATATGGATTGATGAGTATGCTGTGTGTTATGGCAATCCAATGTAGTTGCACAGCACTGCTGGCAAAATAAAGCATTTCTCTATCTCTTTCATAAAATAATTTTCATATGTAAGATTTTTAAGTTGATTTCCTATTTTATATATCGTTTCTGTCAAAACGATACCGCCTATCTACAACTTTTGGTGAAAATGAGTTGGTAACGGTAACGAATTCTACAGGTTGAACTACACACTCAACAAGGTTGAACGCAAGGAAGTGATGTAATTAGCAATTGAAAGATAACCGATATACATAGGATAATATAACATGTGGCTCGGTTTTTTTTTCTCTCCAGTAAAAACGCCCAAAGTGTAGATGTGTAGTGTAGTGTAGTGTATTGTTTTGACAGCGACGATATCGACGCCATTCTTCACACATGTTTAGTGAAAAATTTTCAAAAATGGGTTTTGTTATATAAATAGTATTGTAAAGTTGTGCTCAATAAGTCATAGATCATATGTTGATATAAAATTAATAGAGAAGCTGTGAAGGTTACAAAAGTATATTGTGTGACTACATATTGATCTGTATTTCTTGTGTTAAATAATTATCAAAGTTGACTCCTATAAATTCTTGTTTTTGGCACTTAACACATATATGAACTAAGGCATCGGTATATTACCTTCAAAAGTTTTTTTTCACTAGGTATTAACTATTATCTATTTTTTTAAACAATATTTTATTTAATAATAATACTACAAGAAATTTTATTTACAAATTTATGAGTACCATTTACTATGGCAGGGTATAAGATATCAAAAAATGTTCTGGACCTACGGAATCAAAATTTCATCTGATTTTTATTTTATGTTAACAAATAAACATTTTCCTTTACAAAATTGTTTATAAGTTATTATTATGAGTTTCCCTCTTATCATATAATAATTGAAGCATAACAATAATAGTCTGTTCAAAACAAAACAGCTGATTTCATTAGACTCCTATAATGTAACATTCTTACTCCGAAAAGCTACTATTGATATACAAAACAATTATTGACCCACTGGATGATGTATTAAGGATACTAAATGGTCTTTCTAACAAGAAAATTTATTTCTTATTTTCTTAACCCGTTCGAAAAGAAACTAATGATCGGTACCTGAGGATTGATTGGTGTAGCCTTAGGGAGAAAGACGTTTTATTTTGCAAGATGGCAAGGAGTTACTATGAGATGTTGAACTTTCCTGTTTATGATGGGTTGCTATTATTATCCAATATGGAATGCCCTGCGGATGGCCCAAAAATAACTCGTAAACACTAACATGACGTATTCCCACCTCGTAGTTATCGGAGGATACCTTACGTTTTCCTATCTTTACTCACCTCTGTCATGAGAGATTTCCCAGATAGTTATAATAACTGGATATTGGTTTTTTGAAGTACATAAGCAATAGAAACTATAAAAATATATCAATAATTACTTCCAATATGCTGTTACTTTCTTTTTTAGGTATTATTAAGGTCACTTGTATGAAAGAATAGAAAAATGTTAGCAATAGACATAATTGTTAATTTTAGTATCGATTTAAATGTCTTCTAATTAAATATATTCTTTTATAAAATATACAATAAAAATGAGAAGTTTATTTATTCATCATAACGTATTGTACGGTCATTTACATTTAAATAATTATTAAAAAACCTTTACCACTATAACCCGCGAAGGATCTTGGTTTCAGTAAGCGATTGAGTGCACTGTTTGTTGAGTGCACTGTTTGGTGAGTGCACTGTTTGTTGAGTGCACTGTTTGTTGAGTGCACTGTTTGTTGAGTGCACTGTTTGTTGGACAACGGTTGTGCAGGGAGGTGATTTGGGTACCTGCTTTATAGGGGCTGGGTGAGCACCGGGAGGGTACCAGGCCTCAATGGATCCATTCCTGAGCGCAAACAGATTATATAAAATCTTCCAGCATCCGGATTTGAACCCGGGACCTAAGGCAAGGCACCTCAGCGCTCTACCACTGAGTCACTGCCCTTCCTATTATAATTTTAAACGTATTGTGACAGTGGGTGAGCCATGTGTATTTTTATGTTTTTTGCCCGAAAGCAATAATTGCTCCTGAGAAGGTTCACTGCTATTCCGTTAATCTGAATTCTTCGGCAGTACTAACCCTTTTGGTTTATTCATTACGGAACAGGAACAGTGCAGTTACATTAATATATTAAATTTTATTTTCAAGGGGTTGTACGATCATTTGAAAATTTTATTTTTTGAATATAGCACTTATATCTACTATTGGAAACGTAGATATACAATATTGTATAAAAGCGAAATCGTCATTCATTTTAATTACAAATAAAACAACGCTAAATTGAAAATATAAAATTAAAACAAAACTGAAACAACAAATTATTGAGCATAGTAATCATTAAACCAGTTGAAACAAAAGTTTTACCACTGATAAAAAAAAAAAAATAAGAAAACTAAAATTAGTAAATTAGCACAAAATTACTACAAGTAAGGTAATTGAAGGTGAAAAACAACAAAATATTGTACCTAATATATATTAAACAAGTTGTAACATAAATATTAACACATATTAAATAGCAAATAAGAAAATGAAAAACAAACAAAAAAAGACATAGTAAATAAACACAAAAATACTACACACAAATTAATTAAAAGAAGAACAAGACCAAAAATTATTTTTTCACCTATAATATTGATTTCGTGTAGTAATGATTAACCACACTGCTTCGGCAAATTTCTTGAATCTGAAAATACTTGCAGTATAAGTCCCTAACTCTGATTGGCCAGCTGTCCTTCGGCGCCACATGGTTGATAAGTTTGGTCCTTGGTACGTCCGTTAGTTTGGAGTCAAGTATTAGGCGTAAGTTAGTTTGTTCGATTGTAAAGTCACATGGACATGTCTTATTGCCTGTAAGTTTAAATTTATACAAGTAGGATTTTGTGGGTCCATGTCCTGTCAACATTTGTGTGAGATTGAAGTAAGTTCTTATTTTATTATTCCTATAATATTCTTATAAGTCTTGCCACACACACACACACACACAGATATATACTAACTTCTAGAACCTCTACTAAAGAAACTCTTCTAAATATATTCTTAGACGTTTTGGTTTTTTTTTTAATGCTATAGATTTCCGACTCACCTTAAAAAGAAAGATAAAATAAACTATTAAAAAAAAACCATTACAAACCGTGAACGGGTACATGGACAGTGCATGGTAAAGACTGTACCGTTTCATAGACAACGGTTGTGTAGAGAGGTGATATGTCCAAGATCACACTCAACCGCCAGATTTTTCCCCTTATTTGGGTACCCACTTTATAGAGCCTGGATGAGCCCCAGGAGGGTCCTAGATCCCACATGATCTATCTCCGACCGCAAACAGACTAAATAATAGTCTTGCCGGCAACGGGATATGAACCAGGATTTTCGGCATGGCAACTCAGTGATCTACCACTTAGCCACTCCGCTCCCTCAAAATAGCCTATATTAGACAATTAAATACATATTATCTAAATATTTCGTATACATCAAATCCTTATATTAAATTGTCATTAAATTAAAAAGATATGGTAGAGGAGGTTGATATATTGAAATAGATAAACTTGCACCATTATAGTCTTACATGGTTTGGAAGTACAGTTTCTAAACTAACAGTTGGGCAATAAGGTGATTGGCGAGGATTAAGTTTGGCCCAAGGTTTGCCTCCAATTGAGGGTAACCATTTTACAGAGGGTGGAGACCATAAGAGGTCTCTCCATTATCGTATATGTGTATATATATATATATATATATATATATATATATATGTACAGAATAAATTATTATTAAGCTGGTCTCAAATCCGGACTAAATGAGATTAAAGTGACATATTCTATAAAGTACTCTGCCCTCTGTAACCGAACCCCACATTTTTTAATCAAGTGAGTCGTCAGTTATCCTATACTGCAAAACTATAAATAAATGTTGCATCTTCAACTAATATGAGTGGATGTTTGTGTATGTGTGAGTGAAAGAAAGAAAGAGCAGGAAGTGTAAATAGTTGGTACGTAATATAAAATTACAAGATTTCTGAACGATAAGCGTAGGAAATTAAGTTTAGTAAATGATGTGTGGGATTTGTTCTGGCAGCAAACCAAGAAGTTTAACTATTTTTGATGAATCTGGATTTAAACGTAGACTGATGAATGAAAAAGATAAAAGACAAATAACATTTTATAATTTCGATTTCAGGGACCAAATAAATATATTCATATTTATTAATCAATTATCCGGTGGTTTAATGGCAATTAATATGTTTAATTAATCATTAACTTTTCAATTTATTAATAACTATTGTGATTTAAAGAAAAATCAACTGAGACCCAATTTTAATTATTTATTTATTCTTAGTTGAATAAATATTTATAATAACATTTAAATATTATTATTTTTTTCAATAACGATCTATAAGTATATTATTTCTACATCCAATTAGGTATTGTAGTTGCGAAAATTTCCGTTTTTCGTAGTTCAACAAAAACATCTCTCAAATCCTTTTTATTAGTCTTCATGCATGGACATCGGGATCACCTCTGGTTTAGTGGCTAGCATATAAAATATGCCCAAGATCTCGGATTCACTGTATGGCCTTGGGATTTTTTAAAAGAAGTAAAAAATCCTTGTTTGGTACGTCATGACGGGTCATACGAAAGAGACATGAAATGGCAGTCCTGAAACTGTGCGATGTCAAATACTCGTTAGGGATCCCAATCCTAATTATACCTGGATGGGGAAACTTTAGAACTCCCGACAAGTCATTGCAGCATAAAGTGAAGTTAAATGAAATAAACAAACAAAACAATCCTCGTGTATTCGGATCTCATATCACTCGAAAAATCTTAGTTGTAGCATCTTGTTTGAAGATCATAGATTTTTCTTCAAAAATTAGACTTAATATATTAAAGTCTATTACGGAAAACTCCATATTTTATTGGATAGCTTATAAGTTAAAATAAAAAGCATAATCGATCTAATAATTAATGAAAAACCGCAAGTTCTATTTTAAGCATCAAGCATCAAGCTACGTGTGGTCCAGAAAGATATTTAAGAACAAATAACGATCTGTATAATGGAAATAAGAGAACTGATGTTTTACTTGAAACTCTAATCTCTGCTTAAAACCGCCTATCGTGACTTTCCATTTATTAATCGTACCTTTTAGTTTATAAAATAATACTATAAAGCTATCTTATTATAATATATGTAATATATATGTCATATCATATCATTTTTTATACTAAAATTACATACTAGGATATTTTTAGCCAGGCTATTCTATGTGAATCTTGTTTATCTACTGCTTGCAGCTGGTTGATAACATCAAGGTAAATCTGGGAAAACCCTTGGGGGCTAAATATGCAACAAGTTAAAAATGTATGTGGAAAAGCCACGCCAGGCGATCTAAGATTTTTAAGTCTCAAGTGTTAACGGAAGAGAGAAAAAATGAGCACTTTTATTCAAAAGAGCATTTGAATTTCACGCTTCCCTTATTCGACATCTGTCATCTTCGTTGTGTTAATTTTTCTCGCCCTGTCGGCATTCCTCCAATCCTTCAGCTTAATATTGATTATACGAGTGTGTTTCTAATGATATTTTATCTCGTTTTGTTGTTTATTTTTCGGTTTTAACTAACATCTTGTCTTTACCTGTTGTTTATTCATTTAATGTCACTTCATGTATTTGTGACGAATCTACTGTGCAAGTCCTAAATTTAGCAATAACATTAAGGATAATTATACTAATTATAATTAGTATAGTAAAATTATACTTTAATTTTAATAAATATAGTATACTAATTTAATTAATATAGTATAATTATACTATAATTATAATAATATCATTTGAATGGGGATGTTTAACGATTACCTGATATCATATAGGCTTGAGACCCCGATTTGACATCCCTAAGAATCCCCCCGAAGAAAGGCGTAACGATTTTTTACTCACTTTTAAAAAACACTAGGGCCATCTGCCGGGCATCGAACCCGCGATCTTGGTTATAGTATGTTCTTATGCTAACCACTACACTACATCCTGATGTTAGCTGTCATTATTCATTACTACTTTGCCTTTATAAATAAAGAATGGGAGTGTTTTAGAGTTGAATGATTATCGGCAATTATCCCCCAGAATGTTTTCTCAGATTAGGTTTTCATAAACTGGTCAAAGGCACGCCACTTAATGTCTAGATCATCTTGTGAAAATATCTCTTACCTTCCGTTAGGGTAAGGATGATCCGATTTCCAACTTGTTAATCATTCCAGGGTGAGCAACAGAAAACCTTTTCCCGTGTTGAGGGATTTTCGGTAGTGAAAAAGCAAAAATTGGAAAAATAAAAAAAAATTATGTAATGGGCGAGACTAGCAACGTGTAGCTGCCTGTGTATGTATTCGATACATTCGATGTATTTGTAATGACACTGTTGATATACAATTCTATGGTAGAAGAAGATTTCCTAATCATCGAAGATGTCACATGGAAGCTTGGCGTTGATAATGCAATCTTAAGCTAAATCTATGTTTGCTGGATAATTCATGTGTTCTAGCAAAGAATTTGTATATGTTAGTCCTTATTTGAACGAGTTGATTATTTTAAAGCTCAAAATGAATTTACGGCTGAAATAAGGAGCTGATCAACCCGAACCAATTGATGTTATTTTGGACTGCCCCATCAGCTGGGAAATAGGGTTTTATCAAAAGCTACAAAAGAAAAAAGATAGTGTCAGACATTAAACAGGCTGGCCTACATATGGTCCTAATATAACATGGATCATATCCAGTTATGATTATAAAGAAAAATCCTTAGATTTTTTCCCTATTATACGTAAGTGATTAATAGTTCAGTATAGGTAAGTTAAATAGTGTATGCTCCTCCTATAATGAGTCTAACACTTATAAAACGTCACAAGAACAGTCAACCATAATATGTAGGTCATATCTGACCCCCAAAAAGCTTCTTGATGAAGGCCTTTATGGAATCCACATATAGGCAGCCCTAAGCTTCGATGGGCTGTTGGTGTTGGAGAAAATTTGAAAATCCTATTTGGGGTTCGGAAAGAACATCTATGCTTTACCGCTGATTGAATGTATAAGTGTAAAATTGTTTTAAATTTCACTACCCCTTGAAAAGTGTTAGCAAAAATATACAATTTCCTCTCAACTCCCGCTGAATGTATTCATTGATAGATTAAAATATGAAAAAAAGGTTCAGGTATCGAATAACCTAATAATAAATGAATTCACAGTAATATGTTAATAAAAGCAATTAAGTTTGGCAATGAATATTATATTCAATGCTAATTTTATACCTTCCGGTTGCACTGTAAGTATGCAAAGTTTTCTAATTTGAATTGCTGAAATGATTCGTGTGACCTTGTAAAATATTCACCGGTTTATTTGAAAAATGCTCGGGAAAGTCGTGACTTAGTTAATTTATTCTTACTAGTTGGTAGTTTTATGTATTAGGTTTTTTGAAACTATGATTTAATTATTTTCAATCAAATATTTTATATTCTGGATCAGGTATGATATGTATTGTACGAGAACCTTACTGTGGTTTTTACTTACTTATTTATTGTTTAACAAAATTCCTGTAAATAAATCTTTAATTGATCAGACGATTGAAAAATCGAAATGGATTTCGGGACGGTTCCTCCTATGATATAATACTTTGTTTTTAGTTACGGTTAGAAGCCGTCAGGTTGGTTCCAACCAAACTTTTTTCTGAACGAAATTCCGGCCTGGCAGTTCTATTTATGATAGAGTAGTTATTGCAGCGGCGTTTCGCTCTCTGGTAAATTCGCTTTAATTTTTTTGTTAATCAAGAGATTTTAGATAATTATGAGATTTGTAGGTAATTTCAAAAATTGTTTCATGTACAGGAGCAGTTGAGGCATTCGTTAATTTTAAATGGCTTGGGCATTGAACAAGAACCTCGGTGCAGATGATGCACAGAGGAGGACGAAACCCCCTGGCACGTTCTCTTTGAATGTAAAGCACTAAGTCGAAAGAGGACATTTGACCTAGCTCCTGGAGGACACAGGGAACTTCAAGAACTGAGATTCAAAGACTATCTAAAATTTCTCAGAAGTCTAGACCTAGGTTAGGGATCTTTAGGACTCAAGCACAATGGGTCTTTTTAGGCCGAAGTGCATAGTAATAAACAAGAGTCACACATAAATAATAATAATTCTAAATATTGGTTTATATTTATTTGTTTTTTCCTAATTTAACTTCTTCTGGAATACTTTCGTACAATATCCATGGCGATCAATCGCATCTACAGTCATTCATATACCGAAGGCACGTATACACGTATAAATTTCTAATACTTCTTAATAATGTATTTAGAAGGCTAGAAGGCGGCGTTACTTATTTGTAGGTCCTGGATTTGAAACCGGCTGTGATTAGTAAATTATTTAACAGCTGTGAATCGGCTCTGTGGGAAATCTTCAGACACGCCTTAGGCTCACCCAGTCTCTATAATTGGGAGAAAACCTGTGCCAATCCACATTGCCAAACCTTAGAAACAGTACAGTCCATACCATGTACTGTTTCTAAGGCTAAGCATGACCAAGATTTTAAATTTATTTATTCCTTCCTGAAGGTATGAAATACGATGGTAGCTGGTAAGATTGATAAGGAGCAGATGAGATGGGAAGAAGCAGAGGTTAGAATGAATAAAGGATTGACAAAGGGAGAAAGGGGAATGATCCTCAGCTCCAGCATCAATAAACTTTACATCCCTACCCCCTCTCCCTCACTCCCTCTCTCTCCCTCACTCCCTCTTTCTCCCTCTTTCTCTCTCCCTCTCTCTTTCCCCAAACTAACAAACTCTTCCCCGCTTTCTCATACCGCCTCTGTCCCATGACGGCTCTGTGTCAGAGTCCACTTTACTTTAACCTTTTAACTTTTTATTTAAGACAAATTTACCATCTCCTTAGAATAACTTATTTAGAAGTTTTAAGTCATTACTTCCCGTTTCCTACTTAACTCAATGTTTTTATTGTAAGTGTCTCAATCAGTTAGCTTTTTAATATTGCATACATGTCCTGAGAAGATGAACGCTTTGTCCATTCAACGGTTTAAAGGAATATGGTAAGTAAACATAAAATCTTCTAAAATTATTGTCGATTCAAAATAAAACTAAAAGTTATATAATCTCATAAATAAATACATACAAACAAAAGTCAAACATGTTTTTTGCATTGATTAATAATAAACAAAAAAAAAAAATTCGTAATTGTATCAATTCAGTGGTGTAAGAGTTTATTATGTTCAATCAGCTGTTCTAAGCACAGGGACTTGTTTTTATTCAATTGTTTTTATTTAGTCATTATTGTATATTCTCTTGTGAGACAAAATCACAGTATATTCATGATATAAAAAAAAAATTAAATGTGCCCTTAAAAAATAAAACCTTTAATTTTTTACGTACGAAAGGCTTCACCTGCGTGTGAGACAATTTGCATTTATGATACGAGAGGACACAACTAATATGATTAGAATAAGAAATGTAATAATTTTTTACAATATTATAGTATTTTGAACCAGTTTTGCTTTACTACACGGTGAATGATTAATACCTTGCTTTACTTTTATGAAACGATATTGTTGGACTCTGGGTGAGATACGACGGGTGATATTGTGTGACCATAGCTAGAAAATATTGCTGGCTCCTCTTTCTTAGAGGGGATGGAAGGATATGGTAATATTGGAAGGATACGTAAAATAGGCCCGAGGAATTTCCTCCAAGCAGAATGGATGGCTGCATCAATGATAAAATGCTATAGCTGGTCGAAGGCAATTTTTTAGGCTTCTCTTTCAAAAGTCACTGATAAGTTTGCATTTTATTTATTTCTGTTTTAATTTAAATTTTTAATTGAAAATCTCTGTAGTCCCAGCCTTTACTGTTTTTATTAAGGCAGGTTGTCCTAGAATTTTATAAAAGGGACTAAAAAATCCTCCTTGGTTTAAACGTACTTTGAAAGGGCTCCTTAAAATTACGTTAAATGAATAAAAAATAAACTAAACTAAAGTTGTCCACCTCAATGACGCCATGTGTTGTTTTATCTTTTATGTTAATTTATTTATCTTGTCTATCCAGGCCTGAAGAAGACCTGTAATGTGGGCCAAAACCTCAGTTCCTAATAAATAGTTTATCACTATTTAAGGAATTATTTGTTTGACCTCCACTGGAACCATTTCCCTCCCCTCAGTAAATACTTATTTATTGTTAGAGAATAATTTTAAATAATAATAAATGATGGTTGATTGAATATCCTTTTGACTAAACCGTGCCATATGTTGCAGGAGGTGCAGGGGTGAGGAGTTGGACATCGGGCGAAGAAGAGGCTCGAAGCTAAAGTTCCTTACGAAGTGAGTGAGTACAAGTTTCTTCCTAGTTCCTGTTGAGTGGAGCGGAGTGGGCTAGATCTGACCGGCAGATATCGGGCAACTCCTTTGTTAGTAAGTTCTAATTGCCTAGGCCGAGGTAAATAGAGTCATCCGATCTCAGGGCTTCCTTCTTCGGGCTTCGTCCGGATCTGCCATTTCTCGCTCCGCCAACTTTACCGTTAGGAATTACAATATCCGATTTCCTGGTTTGCAATTTACAGTTCCTTCCTACGGAATCATAGGCAGTTAATAAGGTCAGGAATGAAGGACAAAGGTCGAAATTAATTATCTCCACAGTATAAAGAGGGAAAGTTTGGCCAGTATCTGAACATGATCTATACAATATATTTCGACCCGAACTCACTAAATTTATTTACAGTATTGATTTCGAAAAGTTGACATCTATTTAAGAATAGTCTTACCTATAATATAAAACATATATAATCACTATGTAATTATTGCGATTTTAATTTTGTTAATTTGTGACTGCATTTTAGTAATAATGTCTTTTGTATATATGTTAGAATTATCAAATTGTGGTTAATTATTTGTAAAAATGAATTTAAAAGGCACATAATATAGTCAAGTATGGAATGTGCCAATAAATAAACGGTCCTTTCAAAGAGTTACTTAGAAAGGGGGGGGGAGGAATGTCAGGAATAAGTCGAAGATTTGTTTCCTTGGTTCAAAATTCGAAAGTAAATGATTGCATGCAAACTAATAACTATTGACTAAATATCTAGCGCTAAAGCCCGCGGTAGGCCTTGGCTTCCATGGCTCTCCTCATCTCGAGGTATCTTCACCCCCTTATAGCTTCTATAATACCACCTCCCTACGTCAACCTTCGGTAACTATTTTTGCAACTGTCGTTTCTCATATTTTCTAAATTCATATTTTTTTTCTTCTTTCATTCATATGTATATCCTGCACGACACATAGTAGTGTTAAGCCACCGATAATTTTCAAGATCGTAATCAATATCAGTTTGACAAGAAGAACTTTATCTCACATCAAATGCTAAATTTCTTTGTCATGAAACAACCATTGTGTGTGTACAGGTTATATTGTTCCACAATGTCTTGTAATTATTATTCTTTGTAGGGTTTAGTATTCGAAAATATTTGGGTGTTTTACACTTTTATAATCGAAACAATTGAGTTATCTGATAATGGTTAAGGGAAAAAATCACTTTGTCTATTTTGCTTATTGTTATTACTTGGTAGTTCATTGACTTGCCAAGATTACCAAGGAAAAAAGGTAAAACTTAAAATCAGAATCCAACTTTACTTCACTGAAATCTCAGTTTTATTGAGCTAGGTTTGGTGGACTATTGATCAGTTCCTAATAATACTCACACCCGTCTTGAGAGAGGATGTGCCTGGCAAATACGCGCCTCCAGGCATACCACCATAATAGTTGATTGATGATTCTCATTTCAGTCCTGAAGTCAGCAGCATGGCTGGCGAAACGTTGGCGAAAAATTTATCAACACTGTCTAAACCAGAAGAAATCAACAATGTCTTTTGTAACATAATAGTTGTTATAGTTCTTAAAAAAAGTATATATGTAAGAAATGTTACTGATCGGTAAAAATACAAACAAGTAGAAATACTATTCTAGAAACTTACCTAATCAAATTGAATAATAGTCGCTTTCCACATTTTTTTAATTTTTAATAACAATAAAGCTAACAAAGAGGTATAACCTTCCCTGTATACAATAACCCCTATATAATAATATCCTTCCCTGATGCTAACTCCCAAGATAGTTAGCAAATGTTAGCTGCCTACATTAAATTGTGAGTACAACTAATAAATTTACACTGATCGGAATACTATTTCTAAAGTGACACCTACATTTTGGGAAAAAACAGGAAAAATTATTGGTAGTAGAACAAGATCTTCTCGGACTCTGTAACAGTATCAAAGTCGGAACTCGAAATAATGCTCTTGTAAACTTCGTTTCAATTTGGTTCACCACAAGATTCAAGACTCAAATAACAATGTGTCAATCATGCCTAAGTAGAGAGGAATAGGATTAGGGCATTAAGAGTGACACAAGTGCCTTCCGGCAGACAATCTCTGAAGCTAGGCCAATACAGTTTTGATGAGTGATAAAGATTATAGTGATCACAAAGTAAGGTGAAATTGTCATTTAAAACACCCGGACATTAGTAAGCAGGGTTTTTTTTTCCTAGGTTTGTTGGACTGTCTACAACATTTTCCAAGTGTCTGTCAAAAGGTTTGATTATCTCCGAGTTACAAGTGTTTTTGTAAACAACCAAAAGTGAATTTTTCGATTTTTACAGTGGGTGAATTTTGTTGAGCAAAGAATTTCAAAGCGTCAAATTTTGTTTGCGGAACCAATATTCTTGTGCGGTCACGTTGGAAATGTTGCGGAAGGCCTTTGGTGATTAAACTATGGCACAAAAAAACGTTTATAAGTGGTACAACGAGTTAAAAGCGGGCCGAGAACGCGTTGAAGACGAAGCGAGCTCTGGACGACCATCAACGTATACGTCGAGGGCCACGTCCAAAAAATCAAAGATTTGGTGCTTGAAAATCGTCGATTGACCATTAGAGACTTCGCTGATAGTGTTGGAATATCATTTGGCTCAGCATTTTGAAGGATGCTTTGTGTCTCAAACGCGTCAAGTCTCGATTGGTGCCAAAATCGTTCAATTTTTGGGAAAGAAAGCGTCGCGTTGATGTGTGTGAAACTTTGCTGTCTGACTATCAAGACCACTTGAAATGCATCATTACTGGAGACGAGACTTGGATTTACGCATACGACCCTGAAACCTTAGACCAATCCAGCGAATATCGTGCAAAATGTGATGCAAGACCGTAAAGACCACGGCTAAGTCGGTCGGAACTCAAGGTTATTTTGACAGTTTTCTTTGATTATCGTGGTGTGGTACACTATGAATTCCTTTCGCCGAGCCAAACTCTCAACAAAGAATATTATTTGAGCGTTATGCGTCGTTTGCGTGAAGCAATTCGTCTGAAACGGCCGGAATTATGGGCAAAACCTCTTGGTTCCTTCATCACGATAATGCACCGGTTCAAAGTGCATTGGTTCTTCGCGACTCATATAGATTCATATAGTTCCGCAATCAACGTATTCGCATTACTTGGCTAAACTCAAAAGGCCAATGTGGGGACGCCGTTTTGACACGATTGAGGAGATAAAATCCGAATCGAAGAAGGTCTTAAAGGCAATACCAAAAAACGACTATTCCGACTGTTTCGAGGACTGGAAAAAGCGTTGAAAAAAGTGCGTTTTATCGGACGAGGGTTACTTTGAAGGGAATGAAATTGATTTGGAAGAATAAATAAAGAATTTACATTTTATAAACAAATTCACCTTACTTTTTTTATCTCAGAGTATACTTACCTATTTCTTTCTCGGTCATTATTCAAAAACACAGATTGTTGTGTGGTGTCACTTCAGAAATACTATTGCGATCTATAGAAATATAAAAAGGCTCCTTCGATTTCTTATTCCAATCCTTCTCTGATCATCCTCTACGTCTTTCATCAACCGACGCCTAGGGCTGCCCCTTTTCCGTTTTCCTCATGGTGCACCGTTCAGCTTCATTTTAGGCAGTCTGTGGGACTCCATTTTTTCTATATGACCCAAACATTTTATTCTGCTCTTCATTACAGCACAGAGGATATGAGGCTCTTCGTACAGTACAGCCTCCGAACTAGTTTTATCAGTTGGGCATTGCTTCTGATTTGAGGACTCTTCTCTCCCAAACCAGAAGAGCTCTTACGTTTTCTTTGGCCAGTGCCAACGTCTCACAGGAACACATTGCCACCGGCCTAATTATCTTTTTATAAAACAAAAACATACCTTTCCTGGAAAGACCTTTGTATCGGAAAGCTTTTTGTAGGGCAGAGAAACATCTGGTCCCTCCTACTATTCTTCCCATAATTTCCATTTTTAAATTGTATCTCTCCGTCACTACTCCTCCCAGATACTTGAACGTATTACAACCAGAACCGTATTTTCACCCAAATAAACAATATCTCCTCTCTCCCCGTTCTTTATATATGTATATAATTTTTGTCATAAAATTGAAAATTTATTAGGTAGTTCGCTGTAATATCTGAATTTAATCATAATCCTCATTAAGAATAGGAAGTGATTTTGATTGGTATTGACTTTACGATAAGAGCGAGGCTGCGTAGAGACGATAGCAATAGCACTAGCTAATCAATCGAGATGCCTATAATGGCTCCTTTAATTATATCGCCCCGGCGCTAATGTCATCCATCGGCCCCTATTGCCTCGATTCGTTGGGCTTTTATCGAATAATTTATTCCATCAATCGTGTGCTCCATGTAACTAATACTATCCCTGAAAAACATTCAAGTTATTCAGCTTTCTGATCTGAATTTTGTTTTTAGATTATGTATGTATGTGGTTTATGTACGTATGTTTTTAGATTATGTTTGTAGATTAGTTTTAGGATTATGTACAGTTATTTTCGGAGACGATACTATATGCTCCTTAGTCTATTTCGAATCATACAATTTTCAAAACTTAGGATGTTTTCACATTTTCCTAATATAAAAAGTACAATTTAATATAGAAGTTAATGGTAGAAGAGAAAATAGGGTTACTTGTTCCGCAGATCACTACCTGGATACAGGAGTAGTGAAGGTTCCATCAAATGACGTCACGTTACGTTATTTCTTCTTCAAGATGTATCGCTGGAGTCCCCATCCATTTCTTCCCAATAAAGAATTAAAAAACAATAACCTAGGACATTTAATCTAGCCAATTTGTAATTATTTTTGGTATTAGAATCTCGCATAATTTCCTATTCCTTTGAATAAAAAAAACTCTATATTAGCATTATCATGTAACAGGAAATTAGGTATTTATTCCGCAGGTTATCGGGTTGAGTCACAAGTTATAACTTTTCATTCGTTTCCTAACTCTTCATTCCTTTTAATATTTTCCGGAAATACAAGTTAGGAAAGAGAATGTAATTATGGGAAATTTGTATACTTGGGTAATCAATTGATCAAGAAATGGACGTTTCAACAAACTTATATCATCTATAATGACGGATTGAATTGATGAGGGGTGCTAGTTCTAGTGCTAGTCAAAGATAATGCAAAATAAGCAGAACTTATTTTTTAATTGTGGCAACGTTTCGGTTATATCATCTATATATCGAAATGTTAGTTAAAACTTTATAAAATAGTACCGAAATTAGAACTGATTTATATTTGACATTAAGAGTCGATTAGAGTGACTGTTTGTTTTTTCTCCTTCCGATAGCTTGACTTTGGCTGTAATAATATTTCCAATCGGACAATACAAGAGCGATATTAATAGATATTGGCTGAAAGAGAACATTTGTCAGTCATAAGAAAATAGCAATAAAGAGGTTGCTGTATAAACAGAGGGACTTGAGATAGAGCCCTATATCGGTCAGCTGCCGAGTCCTTTATTTTCCCAGGCCTTTTCCAGTTTCCCTTCCTTTC
Organism: Arma custos; assembly: GCA_037127475.1. Taxonomy (NCBI): domain Eukaryota; kingdom Metazoa; phylum Arthropoda; class Insecta; order Hemiptera; family Pentatomidae; genus Arma; species Arma custos. The sequence continues at coordinate 88,539,094 of CM073762.1, forward strand.
TGCCCTTAGCCTATTACTTATATCCACAACTTGGTTTTCTATTGTTTTTAATATTTCCTCCTTGGAATGTAATACTGGCTCCTTACATGAATGGTCCGTTTTCAAAGCAAAGGTTTTATATGAAATCAAAACATTTTTATTCAAAATATTCACTCCCATTTTGTTAAATCTTTCACGGCGTTCAAATTTTCAATCTTAGAAATAATTTGGGCGAAGAAGTACTTCGTAACCCGGCTCATTTATTTTCTTTACGGTCTGACGTTTTCGTGTATTAATAAAGGTCATTACTGATTAGCCAATACAGATTGTTTTTTCATTTAATGATTGAAGCTTTTGTTGCATTGTGCCAATATCACTGCATTACGAAGAGGATGTGACGGTCTCACCTCTGGGTAGAAAGGAGAAATTATTTATTTATGAATTGATAAAAAAAAAACTGCTGAAAATGTCGTTGTTTAATGTTTCAATGTTCATTCACTTGTAGTGATAGTGAAACATGAGAGGATTAATAACTGTTCATTACAATATATGTGATATGTGAAGAAGTGATTACTTATAATTTTCTCCAAAATGAGTTTCTTGTACTTAAGTAAGCGGAATCGAGTTATTTTCGTTGTGAATAAGGGACTAAGTTAGGCATTGTCTTGAAAAGGAGTTTTTCCTTACATTACAACTCCATTTGAAGACAGCAACTACGAGAATGAGAGATTCCGGTTATCTGAAAGCAGGTAATTTAGGTTATTAATACTCTCTGGACAAAATTTATTCTTATTATTTATTGGACCGACTTAACCATTTATTCACCGGGGCTGTAGATATACAAACCAGAAGTTCTATAATTCCACTTTGAATTTCATAAATAAAAAAAACTGAAATTTCATATGAAACAACCCAATTTTTATAAAATTATTATATAATATAATACTAGCATAGGGGACAAGAATGGTTTGAACTAGATTAAAGTAAAACGAAATATATCCCGCAAATAAAGAAATATTCAATCAGCGTACAATATATTGTAAGATAGGGTTGAAGTTTTGAAGGATTTAGCCAAATAAAAACAAAATTAAGACAGAGAATGCGGATTTTTTATTTAAAAGTAATCTACCGATAAATCTCATGACAGCTTACAGTTCACTCACCATTTTCTGAATATTGAGCATGAAACAGTAAGCAAATGAGCTGAAAGGGTTGAAACATTTGATTGTTGAGCTTATAAGTCGTATATCGTGTGTGGAATCAGCAACTGAATTCATTTAGGTATAGAAAATAGTGATTAAGAGAGAGAGACCTCTGAGGAACACTATGTCCTAATACAAGAGAAGAGGAAAGAAGTCTATTAGGAATATTAACTATTAGGGGACGAAGAGATAGGAAGGAGATGAAAAAACGCTTTTGACATGGAAAGGTTTTGTAGCTTGATAAGGAGGATCTCATGGTTAAGTATCCTAATGCTTCGGAGGAATCCAAAAAGTTGATCTATTGTTCACTATGGATCTTGGGTAGTTACCAACAGTGAAGATATTGTTTATAGTGCGTAGGATATTGTTTGACATGGTTATGGAATTCTAAAATCCTGAGTCAATTAACAGAGTCAAAAGCTTTGGAGAAATCTAAGAGAACAAGAATAGTGTGCTTTTTATTGAAATATTGAAGATTTTGGATGTTTTTCATGCGAGTAATTAGAAGAAAAGGCGTGTAATATTGTAAAATAAATCCAGTATAAGAGTATTAAATGCAGTAGTAGAAGATTAGGGAGAGCTTTTTGATCAAGGGAGTTATTAACCTGGGAGTGGACTGTACGTTCAAGTGGTTTTTACAAGTTGGAGGAGATGGAGATAGATCTTAGGTCGGGAACTTTGAAGGAAACTAGAGATAGGACTTACGAGAATAAACTTTTTTTAAAAGGGAAAATAGTATTTTATTGATTTTCCATTGTGCGAGATATGCGAAGCGAACAAATGTGCGTACAGGCATCACTTCCAAACTAATCCAAATAGATTTAGCTATGGTCAAAATATATTCATTCGAATCTTTACTGTACTTACTTATACTGGATGTAAAACAAAAAGTAAAAAATTATTTATAACTAAAATAACATCTATTCTTTTGTGTTATTTACCTAAAGAAATTTAGACTTTTTTAGAGATTTTTTTGTTTTAGTTATTATTACTAATTATGTATAAGTATTATTTATATCATTAGTGTCTGGTTTAAAGCTTAAATACAAATTTTAAAAATTATTATTTAGTTTAGAGTTTATGCTTCTTTTTGTCTTATTATGATCAGACAGTAGCCTCATTATTTATTTTAAAATTTGAATTATTTTAGTGTCCAATCTGTTTCCCAAGTTTTGCTTTGTAATCCCAACGTAGGATGTTTGACTATTATTGCAACTATTGCCAATTTTATTTTTACAATATATGCAATCTTTGATTAAATAGGTTGATTAGTTAGATTTTTATAGATTAGATTGATGATGAATTATAAAAAGGTCTTTTACCAATTCATAAAAAATAAAGAAACCTTTGATATATCTAACCAGTAAAAAAGTACATCTAGATAAAATACAAACTTAGGAGGTCTTTTTGGCTAGTCATGTTTGATGTTATGGTACTCGGGGTTATAAAGAATGTTGTCGTTTTTTCTAAAAGCAATAATTTAAATTCCCCTGTTGTAACTTAACCCAGTGCAGAGATATTCAAATTAATGCTGTCTCCAAATTGAAAAAAAAAAAATGTTGTGCCTTTACATATAAAAGTGGCTGCCATTCAGTTAACGGTGCAAGGTAAATTTTAAAAAATACCTTAAATACATTTAAAAAAAAAAAGTTCTTTAAATTATCGAGCAACCAATTTAATTTTTATTGGACCACTTCATTTGGATTGACCCATTAAAAGCATAACATAAACTATACTATACTACAACCTAGGCTGGATTTCCATAATGGTAGAATACTTTTATAATGCTTTACCTGAATTATACGAGTTACAAACGTAGAGATTCTATTTGGAGGTTGTAGGGAGAGCTGTTGCAAAGAGGCTCGTGGCTAGCCTAATTTCTTTAATGGTGCTATATTCAGCCCTTATCCACGCCCTCCAAGGTCTCCCCCTGGTCTCCGGTACCGCGGGAGTCATGGATCTTATTCATTCCTGGAAATAACAGTTTTTTCCCACATCATTATGTTCATAATTCCGAATTTCAGAAGATTTTGAACTAATAGATATCTTCAAAGTTCCAACTTTATTTTACGAGGTTACATACTTTTCCCTAAATGTCGAGGTCACCAAAATTAAATTAAAAATCTGTTAATATCATTATCATAATTAATTTTGTTATATTCCATGCAGATTATTGCTCGTGTCAATGTGCCAATGAAGAAGATGTTTGAGATTCTCCACGAACAATTCGGGGAAGCCTACTTTGTTATCCCCCTCCCTTCCGTTAGGATGAAATAGTTTTTACCTATGTACGGACATATTCCTTCAGCCGTTTCAACTCATTTTTAACCACTTTTGAAACACCATCGTGTTCGCGATTAGAAGATCAGAAATCGACGTAATCAATTTTGTTAAAACCTACCTTGATTGCACATTCCATAATGATGCTATTTTAATGTTATAGAAATAATTATTATCATTCAATTGAGGTTTTTAAAATTTTACAATGATTTGTACATTTATAATCATTTGAAAAACTTTTTTTTTAGTTAAATTTTTTTTTTCAAATACTTAGAGAACAAACCCAACCTGCTGCACATCAAAACAAAAGAGGAAACACTACTATCCAATGATTGTTTACTATAACTAATAGTTTTCTATCTACTAGATCTATTATTAAAAAGAAAAAGGAATATTTCCTGTCTAGTAAACAATATGAGTTGGATGGGAAGGCTATACTTATTTTGTTTTTTTATAAATTATATTTCACCTTGGGTTTCACATTGATATATGATTCTAAAAAGAACTTATTCTAAAAGTTATAGCAAAATCCTTTCACAGAATTGAGAAATCCATTTGTAGACAGACACAAATTGGTTGCATTAGAGTATGGGATATACTGGGTGCGGTAAAAATATCTGACTTATATCTAGGCTAAATAAAAAGCAGGCTTTGTATTAAAATAAATAATATCATCTTCTTAATTTATAAAAATATCACTTTAATTATAGCAAAACTAAGAATTACCAGATTATGCTCTGAAAATATGGATTTAAAAAAGGGTATGATTAAAAAAGGCCCTATATTCTTTCCCTTTTTTTCTGCTTAAGTTTGAATAAACGTGTAAAAATCATTCTTTTATTTTAACTAAACTAGATTTTATTGACATTTTTGACTTTAACCTGTAACCTATTAACCGAATCCCGGTCAGGACAAATCTTTTCTCTTCAAAATAAAAATAAAATAGATGATTAAAATTATCCAGAGAAAGGGGTTCCAATGAATGAGGGCATAGGATTCATGGCGCAAATATGGTGGGACCAATCCTTAAAAACCATATACATATTCGTGATATTATGTATTAGAAATTGAAATGATTTTTAGTCAAATGTTACTGAATTTTTATTACTATTAATAGACTTAAACAATTCTCCCTATTAATTTATTTACCCTTGTGCAAGGGTGTCAGGAGAGAATAAAATTATTTAATGTTATTTAAAATTCAAATGGTTCTTTTTAGTCGAAACTTTCTTGGTTCCGTGAATTTTTCAGTTTTCCCAAACAACGGGCTAGTTATAAAAGATAAATCATCCTTAAGTAATTAATGGAAGTAAAGACACATATGTTTGTTAATTATCTATCTAGAGAAATTTATTTATTAATCAGGAGACACATTTGAAACTGCCTCCTAAGTATTTTAGCACTCGGGTATAGCAGTCATAAAAGTTATTATAAATATATCATGATATTTATAGATAGTATCTATTTGAGAGCAAAGCTATTATTATTTTAAGGGGGGGATCATCTAGGAGATTTTTCGAATTTTCCTGAATTAAACTAAATTCCGCCATTCAACCATTTATTTCACAGGACCCCATTTGTTCTGATATCTTATTATTTATTCAGTTCTAAGACTGATCCAGACATACAGATGTCTTCTCGATGAAATTCTGGCCTTGACACCTGGTCTGGTATTGAACAGGGTGGTAGGTTGGTAGAACTGGGAAGCGGTCGCCATGGTGACTGGACCTGTGACGTCACAGGAGTTGCCATGGAAACGCGGCATCTGTGTCACAAGCAGAGCAACTGGTAGGTCCCCCCTCCACCGGTCACGCCCAATTAGTCAAATTTTAATTTTAAATTTAAATATTTAACAATAAGTAGGATGTGTAAGCTTAAAAAGTTATAAAAGGATTCTATATTTTTTATGGAAGGGAATTGAAAATGAACGAAGCAACCAGCAAATGTTTTATTAATGTTTTTATTAATTACCTCTCTAGAAAAAAACTGTGTACCAATATCAATCATGCGAGTAAACATTTTCAGCTTAATTTATGTTGATAAGAAAAAATTAAAATAATCTACGATTCACTAAAATGTTAATAGTGTTTTATATTACAAAAAGTTAATCCCACCGTATCCACCGTAGAAATTCACAAAAATACCATTTTTAATTGAAAATATTGTTATCTGCATTACCTGAAAATTAATGTAAGTATATATCATTTCGTAATATTTAGGATAAAATAATTTGTTAAATTCAAAGTAATTAGCGATATAATTTCAACATTCTGTAAAGCTTCTGATTATTTATTTTTTTAATTGCCTTACTAAGATTTCCCCTGAGTTTCCAGTTTCTATTATTAGCAATAAATTAATTAGGCGAAGTCATTGAGGCGCTCTGTAGTGGACCGCCCTTATCTATTTTAGGTAATGAATCGATAAGGATTACCGGCTGTAGCCTCCATCTACCATGAAGTCAGTTAAATTTATTAATTAACTTTATTAATTTATTTTTTCCGTACGAAATTATTAAAAAAAAAATATTCCCATAATAATTCTGTAGTTTTCCAAACAGAAATTGTTTTCAAACAAATAATATATCCTATCATTAATTTATTGACACACCAGAACGATTAACCAACATTTAGTTAACTAAAATGACTACAATTAAAAAATATAATCTAATTAGAAAATTATGTGAAATAACCAAACAAATTTAGCTATAGTTAGCTGCTTAGTTTCTTTAAGACGAGAGCATTGAAGATTTGTTACCTCAAGATATATATCAATAACCTAATTCTGTTAGCATTAGAAAACGTATTGAAATATGAAATATTCTTACTAAAGAGATTATTAATTTGTTTACTAAATGAGAAAAAAACTCCAGATATGAAAAAACAACGCGTTACTTACTTTCATAAAAAGCCCGGTTTTCTTCCACAGAAACTTTTTTGTTAGGATCTACGAACTTTGCTCTTGGACTCAACCACCAACTCTTTAAATATTTCATGGCACTTATAGGGTACTCTGTAAACAATATGTTAGTATGTGTTAACATTGATATTATTATATAATATATAATTAATAAATGATAATAATTACATGTTAATATTTAATATTATTATATATTAACTTGTAATTATTATATGTACGATAACACAATTTAAACTATGTTTTTATTTATGGTAAATCATCCTACGTGTCACTTAAAATATTTTTTATATATCTACTTTTTAGAGGTATACAGTAACATAAACCAATTGTAGCGAACCTCATAGGTTTCTGAACTTCCGTTCAAGCAATAAATATCATAATATAATTTGGTCATAATGATAATAAATTTTATAATAAATAAATAATGATAATAAATTTTAGGGATATAGTTAAGAACCATCTTGTTCTTTCTAAAACCGAAGGAAGAAAAGCATGTGATTAAAATACTGATTGATGGTGAAATGACAAGAGCCTGTTGCAGCGTAATTTATTTTTCACTGAATCTTTTTTTTTTAGAAATAGTATTAAAATGTCCAGCAAATTTTTAGCAAAATGCGTTCTTCTTTTTTTTCAAGTTTTTAAAGTGTTTTTTTTTAATTAACCGATTTAGTATTGAATATTAAGGAAAATTTAAGAGTTAATTTTTTTAAAAGTGAATTATTCTCGACCATAAATAAACTTAAAATTTAATACATTAAATTTATTTTGAGAGAGTTAGTGCGGCCTAACTAATGTTAAGGATTCATTACTTTTCTTCTTCCCTCGTTCTAATATTTCTCAATATCATCTAATCATCTCCATCATGTGTCAATACAGTTCAATCAGCCTTGTACTTTTATTATTGGCTCAAGACATCACTGTACTCATGTACAATCATGTATCCTACTAAATGTCAGTTCAGGATCATTATGCTGCCCTTCTGATTTCATGATTAACGTTGTTTGTTTTTTATTTATTTTGCTACTACAGCTAATAGTCCTTAATTTCCAATGGGAGTTCTAGTTATTTAGTCTGTTTGCAGCCGGAGATGGGTCATATGGGATCTAGAACCCTTCTGGGGCTCACCCAGCCACTAAAAAATATGATACCCAAATTAAGGGGGAAAAATCTGGCGGTGAGTGTGACCTAGCACAAGTCACTTCCTTGCAGAACCGTTGTCCATGGAACAGTACAGTCTCTACCATGTACTGAACCCCAGACCCGTTCACGGGTAGTAGTGATACAGGTTTAACTAGTACCTGACACCTCATAGGCTTGAAAGGAAAGGCCTAGCCAAGGATTTTTTACTCTCTTTAAACAAATCCTAAAACTACCTTACCGATCTGCCAAATTCACGAACTTGGGCATAGAAGGTGTTTTGGTAACCACCACAGTGACACCCTTTAAATTTAGATACGCAAACTTTATTGGCCTTTTTTTGGCTTACCGTAAAAACGTTATGGTTACAGGAGGTCTGCCTTCCTAAAATATAGAGAAACTATTTATGACTGAAAAGTTGTAAAACTGTATATTTATATGGGGCTTATTTTCATGAGTTCATTTTTCTAGGGATCAGAAATTCTTTCCTTAGCCTTTGATTTTGATAAACTTAAATATATACACTAATACAAACTGTTTCCACTTCGTGGGGTTACAAGTGGAATACACTAAGTCAAAAATATGAATTTGAGAAAATAGTGAAGAAAAGACTAGAGTACATAGTGTGAAATGTCTCTCTAATGAATCCGTTAGTAATATCTTTATTTATTTTGTCTATGTTTCGTAAGCACTCTAGGCTTCTCATCAGCGTTTTCTCAAAATCATGTTTTTGATTTAGCGTATTTCACTAGTGACCTACCGATATTATAATTATCGTGAGATGGTAAATCTATTTTCTACCTCATTAATTTGAATCCTGATCGTCAATTACCAAGTCTCTTGAAATTAATACCTTGGAAGATTTTTATCAAAACTTAAATTAGTACTCTTACTAATAAAGCTATTTTTAACCCATTGATCTCGGTGGTATGTAGCCTGTTGGCTACACAGTATCATTATGCTCTGAGGTCGTTATTTCCTTATCTTGGTAAATTAGTTTGCTCTAGGCTAACACCCGGTGGGGGGTCCGGAAAAAAATACGTCATTGTAGATTAGGAGATCATTAAATATGTTTACTAAATTGTGTTGTAAAAATGCAATATTAGTTGTAACAATGTAATTTTTATTTTGCATTTCAAATCTTCTCACCATTTAGATTGTAGCACTAATTTCGGTTAACGGGTAGTTTTCAATACATATCAAATTCTGCTCAGTTCATAAATAATATTTATAAAATAATACAGTTAAGTATAATAATGATGCATTATAGTAATATTGAACTATTAGATTCTGGTTGAATTCAATTTTCTTAATAAAGGTTATATTTATGTGTCATTTTTCAGCCTTAAACATAATAAAGAAAAACCATAACCCTATTTTTTTTTTAGTTTTTACGAATATGTGGATACTTAAGAATAATCTAGATGTCTTAAAAATAAAAAAGGTCCCAATATGTAAACTAAAGTAAAATTGTTTATGTGAACTTATTGAAATTTATTGTTATAGCAAACATAAATAAAATCGCGTTTGGTATGTTTCTGATGTTTTTTAAAAATGTTAATTGTATTGTAAATTTATTTAGTCTTCAGGTTAATTTAAACCTGATAATATAATTTTGTAAATGTTTTAATTTTAACAACCTTCTGAGTGGTATCATTGTCATTTTTCTCATTTTAATGATTAACACTCATAACTAATTCAGATTGAGACAGACATGTTGCATCCTTTAATTTCAATACAAATCATTGTGTTTTACATTATATTGCCCATTCCCTCAATAACAAATAATTCTCAATAATGAACTGGTTATTAAGTTTCTCATTTTACATCAAAGTCAATAAATGATTAAATGCTCTAATGACAAACGGTTATAATTTAGTAGGGTGTATAAAAAAAAATTACTGTTCTATCAAATTCCAGAGTTCAAAAGTCTGTAAATATTTTAATGCTATTTAATATTTACCAACACTTAATAATCCCTTTAGTGCATTCTCTAAGCTTGTTTACGAACATCGGACTTCATCAAAAAAAAGTTTGAAAAATTTAGCCGTGGAGATACGACATTTGAAAGGAAGAAGGGCTCTGGGCGACCATTAATGGATATTGATGAGGTTCTGAAGGAAGCGGTTGAGTCAAATCCGTCCACAAGTACTCGCAATGGACTATACTTTGAGTATTAATTCTATTTTATATCAAAGAAATAATAATACAAATATTTGGTTAAAAAACTGTAATTTTTTTTTTATAAACCACATTATATTGTTGTGAAAAAGGTTGACTGGAATGTCAGAAGACTGTAAATTACAGATCATCTGAACCGAGGATAAAAGAAATATATATGTATAAACAATGCAGTACTAAAGGAAATATAACAAGTTAATTTAAATATAAATGATTGGAAAATATAAAAAATAAGATAAATTATTAATTAAGAGATGAGAAATAACAAGAACTGAAAGAAATCTAGAAGATGATAAAATATAGTAAAATTACAATACGTTTAATTTTTGTTAGAAATACTCGTAAAATGAATGCCATATTATTGGTGAAAGACAAACTGAGTTTGACGTGGGTACTATTAAAAGGGACATGAAGCTGTGTTAGAGATAAATATTAAATTGATAAACATTATAGATTATAGTTGTTATAATCGTATTTCTAGAAAGAAGGTTAGAGATGGAGAAATAATAATAACTGAATAGAGCATACTAGAGAGATGAGGAATCTAACTATAAACTGGCAAAGTTTTTTCTGCTTCGCTTAAATTATAATTAAATAATTTAGTTCCGATCTAATATAAGTAATTTTCCTCAGTCTGTAGGATTTAAAAAAACCTTTTACGTGGCATTGAAAAATTCTAATAGATACAAAACCTGTGACTGAAATTTTAAATTCATTTTTAAAACTCTGTGATAAATTTAGAATAACATATGTCAGAAGTTTCACTAGATCATCCGTGGACCATTTTTATATTTTATCAGGAGCAGGAGGCAGAAAAAACCAAGATAAGAAGGAGTCTTTCCTGTTTTTGTGCCTGGGTAGGAGGTCCTGCGCCTCAACCCTCCCGCAATACCTAACGGTATGGCGTGTCTGTATTAACGAAAAAACTAACTAAAAGGTGTAGTAAGTTACATTGTCTGGTAACTTAGTTATTATTTTTGGAAAAGTAATATTTCATCACAGCTAAAATGAAAATATTTACAACTTAATTGCTAATCTACTAATTAATTATTTTCTAATCCGTCGAATCATTTAAACTAATTCAAATATTAGATGAAAATTATGATAATATTTTGTTCTATCTGAATTTTGTCGGAAGGTCTTTCTTAATTGATTGAAGAGTTGACATGGAAAATATAATATTACAGGAGAAGCAAAAAACTGTTTTTATAACTAAAAACGAAAGTTTCATCTGGAAAAAAGAGGCGACCTCTGGTCTAGTGTTTAGCAAAACAAACTACTAAACCCAAGATCGCGGGTTCGTAGGATTTTTAGGAAAATCGCGGCAGGTGGCCCTAGGATTTTTTTAAGGGAGTAAAAAATCCTTGGTTTTCCCGGCCTCCGGAAGGTACGTTAAACGGGGGTCCCAAGCCTGTACGATGTCAGGTACTCGTTAAAAATTCCTATCCTAATTAAAACTGGATAGGCAAAATTTAGAGCTCTGACTGTAGCATCGTGAAGTTAAATGAACAAACAAACAAACATCTGGAAAACAATAACCTACACCCTTCATGGAAAGTAAACTACACCCAGTCTTGGCTAAATAATTATAATAATAAATTAATAATAATAAATTTTAATAACAACCATATAGAATGCATTTATTTCATCAATTAGCTTTTTTCCTTGGATAAAATTGTCTGTCATTAGATAAATTACTTTTACATCTTACTTTAGCCACATTTTAAAATAATCCTACTCGCTCTGCTAACCCGCTCCCAACAGAAGACTAAGACATTATTGTTTATTTTACTTCTAGAATCGAAAATCGGGGTAGTTTAGTGGCTAGAGCGGCGAGTTGATGTCCTTAAAATCCCGGAATCAAATCCGCCTGTGGCTGATAAGTTATATATCAGTCATAAGTGAACCCTGTGGGTTCGAAAAACGTTCTTCGTGTCCACCCAACCTAATTAAGTACTTGACTGTTGGCAAAGTACAGGATACTATACCAAGAACTTTTCTGTATAAAAATCCTTAATGAGTTGTAGAGGTACAGATGTTTTTAAATTTTTTATAATCTTCAGCAATGGGATTTATGGACTTTCTCGTATTAAGGAATTTACTATATTCAGCGAATGAATTATTAACAAACAGCTAAAACATAATGTTAATTTTTTTTTCTATATTTGTATGAGATGTTAAATGTTTATTTTTTGCAAATTTAATATATAACAAAAAGAATGAAAAAAAATTGTGTACATGTATAAATCCTCAAATCACTGGGTGTGCAAATACTTTTCGTGCCAATTGTATACTTTAATGAATCCCGTAGCAACCCTATCTGAAATCATAATTTTTTATTACTATCATTAAATAGTTTACTTCTTCTTAATATAAACGATTAAATGACACCCTTCTTTATACTCCTTTGTTAACACTCTAAAGAAGAAAAAAAAGAAGGCCGTTCTAGAGTAGCCTAGAGGAATTCGAAGCAGGTAGTAGAGGAGTTAGTAACATTCCCTAGTGCTATTATACAAAGGGAGCCGGGGAGAAAGGCTTTTTTGTAGGAGGTTATTGTGAAGCAGGTTCGCCCGCATGCTAAGGCGTCAAGAATTTAATCTTCCCCATTTCACTGCTAAATATACGATAGAGATCTTCCTTAATAAAACCCCTCTTCCACTTACAGCTTTCTACGAATTTCCTTACTTGATGCACGGTTTCAATTGTAATGCCGTAACGGAACATATTACTGTTCATATCATCGAATGTGAATATTAATATAAAATTTATGAAATTATATATAGACGTATCACATAATATTTCTTAAGTATTAATGATTTCAGACACAAACAGATTGAAAACATCCTTTAAAAAAAAAGTCTTATTATACTGATATATTTCTAATCATTTCAGAATTTCTGTGTTGGAGCATAAATTATTAAATTAATTAAAGTTTCTAATGTATTTAGTTTTAGACAGGTTGTGTAATGTACGCAAGACTTTATCCATAGCTATTAATTGTTTGAAATAATCGTCATGATTTATTTACATAGTGCCTATAAGAATAAACATAAAAATAAACTTCCTATCAGTTCATATCGTATACTACCTCCTTTGTTTTCACTATACCAAAGAAAATATTTTATCTTGACCCACTTCGATGATGTCAGAAAACGATTTAACTTTGGAAATGTAGTTATGTTGAATAAATATTTCCACTCATGGTCCGATACATGGCGATTCTTTTGTAATTGAGAAAGCATAGCTTAAGATTGACATATGTTAACAATGAAATGGATATCGGAAAATTCTGCGCGAGAACTTTCTGGATCCGGAAATACTCGTTTCCTCTACTCATAAAAATGGCAGTTTGTAACAAATCCAAACAAACCTAACAAATCCCAATATTGACGAAGTTTCAAGTATCTCAAGTTACCTCGTCAATCAGAAGCGAAATAGAAGGAAATGTTTGCTGTTCTGAGATCAGAAAAATAATGTTAGATTTTGAATGAATAAAGTTGGGTATATTGTTGGAATGGGATGTAACCCATTTATTCGGTTTAGCAAAGATTCTAGAAAATATATCAATTGGAACCATCATAATGAAAAAGTTCTAGAAAATAGTTACCATTAATGAGAAATAATTAATAATTGAGTCTGATTGAAGTTGATGGAAATATGGTCTAATGGTCCAGCAAAGAAACTACTGTTGTTGTTTTTTTACTAAGATTTTAATCACCTCAAGGAAACATAATCGCTATAACCGTTTTCAGACTCGATTGAATGTAAATAGACAATAGACATGTTAAGGAAAAAGAAAAGAATTTTATTCTGGAACTAAGCCACTATATAATAGCAAATATGAACAGAAAAAGAAACTTAATATACGTACAACTGTCCAGATGGCTACATAATATAAACCATAAATTATTTATAATATGTGTCAAACAAGTAAATGAAAAATATAATAAGAAAAGCGCAAGCAATTCGTGGCAAAATACTAAGTAACTAAAAGAATAAATAAATAATGCCAAATGAATTATTATTATTACTGCCATGATAACATAAAGTTCTTTACATAATATATATGTAATGCATTTAACAAAAGCTATATGAGGGATTGAGTTCCAGATAGTGAAGAACGGGCGAGAAAGAAAAGCTCGAATATTTTGGTTCTGTGAGAACGAGTATAGAGATCGAAAAGGCAAGATCTTGTTTCCTAGTGTTGGACTAACGTTTTGATTTGATGGAGACTATAGATGATAGGGCCTGTGTTTTTTGGAGAACTACAATTATGCTTGTTATTATATATTTCCATCGGTAGGCTACTGCATATTAATTGAGGCATTGAAATTGAAAAGGAGATAAGTGCCAAAATTGCCGAAATTTTTTTTTTCCACTGAAACGATTCTATGTTCCAAGGCCAATAGCGTTGAAAAGGAGGTACGTTCCTATCACCTTTCGCTTGGTTTTGAGCTGATGGCAACAGAATGAGCGATAATTCTTTTTCAGTGAAGAAGAATTTCGGCAATTTTGGCACTTACCTCCTTTTCAATGTCAACGCCTCAATTTATTGGCTTATAGCCAGATTAATTTATTTTTATTTGTATAAAAATAAAAAATAAGTGAAGATGGCCACGTGACCTTCTTAGTTGAACTTGATTTGAGTACTACCAGTGGATAGTTTCTCTATATTATGACTTGTCATTATCAGTCATTATGTATCACTTATCCTATTTACTTGTTGTATTATTGTAATGCAGTTGTAAATATCAATAAATAAATTTTAAAAAATAATAAAAAAAAATAAGTCTTCACTTATTTTGTGTTAATTTATGACTCCCCCCCCCAACTATTTCCATCCTCCATTGTATAAAAATAATATGTTTTTAAGAAATATCAATTGTATAAAGGCATAAATTATCAAATGTATTAAATATTTTTTCTGCTTCTGCTTATTTATTGCTATTATTAATTAATAAATATAGATAAAATAAGTGTATGTAAACGTGCTTTGAAATAAATTTGTTATTTATCCGGGTGCTATGAAAAGTGAAAGATGATGGCTTATTCTACGGGGGCTGTCTATAAAGTTCTATTTAACTCGACGAAACAGTTTTTATATCGCCTTGGTTTCTTTTCAGGGCAATATACTCTTTTTAAGTTCGGATCCAATGGCCTCGGAATCTAGCAAAGTTACGATGAACTGAGACGTGTAGGGGCAGATATTTTGTGAAATTTATATGCATAGCTTTAGAAGGCGGTTTCGCTTATTTTATTTGTTTTATAATATAGGAGACATTTAAATAAATAGGTATTTAAAACCATAATATATATATTAAAAACGATAATTTTAATATTTAACCCTACTGTACAATTGGTTCGAAGGAGAAACGTTTGAAGATCGATGGAGCGAATTTATTTCTTCGAGTCCTCTGCCTCGGAACCTTCAGCGAATTTAGTTTTCATCAACAGTTATCACTTCCCATCTATAATGCATTCTCTTCTCTCTCCTTTGTGTACGCTGATTTTTTTTAATTTTTTAATTGTAATGAAGTTCCTTATTTTTCTTTTTAACAACAGGGATTCGGGAAGTTCGTATTTGATAGCTATTTAGTTAATAAATTATTTAGTGAATAAATAGATACGAAAACCAAGATATGAA
Source organism: Arma custos (assembly GCA_037127475.1). Lineage (NCBI taxonomy): Eukaryota > Metazoa > Arthropoda > Insecta > Hemiptera > Pentatomidae > Arma > Arma custos. Next base: position 88,554,433 of record CM073762.1, read on the forward strand.
TCTATAATTTTTTTAAGTCAGGCTGATTAGAATGGAGTTGCGGTAAATTAATGCTTTAGTGGCCTCTATTGTAGTATATAGAATGGGTAAAAAAATCTGATCTTGGAGGGACGTCCAGATGGAGAAAGAGGAGTGGCTGGTCAATATGAAGGCAGACTCCTGAGGGAAGATCGGGCAGTGGTGGAAAATTTTCGATGAGGGCAAGATCCTCCATGGACCATACAGCCAGGTGAAGGAGAAGAAGTTAGATGAGTAAGGGTAACCTATAAGTGTCGGGTTATAGTTGTCTTATTTATTCAGTCATTAGCCGTGGACCGAGCCTATGATATCTGAAAACCCTCCTGGGGTTAATTCAGCCTCTTTCACCATCGCCTAGAGGTAGCATTTTTTTTACTTAGAATTGGGGAAAAAGTTGGGTGATTGAGAGCTGTCTCGGCAAGTTCCCTTCCTGTTCAACCCTTGGTTTAGGAACCGTACAGTTGTAAAAGGTACAGTAACATATTTTATCTGTAAATTTTACTAAAAGGTACAGTTGTTACCTTAATTACTGAACCAAAGACGCTCATAGGGTTGTACTGGTTCAGATCAGATGTTTTAATTTAGTTTTGTATAACATAAATTATTACCGTATCAGAGATACCATTTTTCTATATTATTCATATGAGCATTAAAGAAATTTCCCAATGAATTTCTAAATTTAAAAATGTTTACAGAATGTAGAGAATGACCGAATGAGAAATTTGGGAATTTTTATCGTTTATTCTTAACATTAGACTGTTTCATTGTATGTAAGGGGTAATGTGGTTAAGAAAATCATTTAACATTTTAAATCTCAAGGTAGTATCCTTGGTCCAATCCTATATACAGTTTATACAGCTGACATCCAAACTCATCCTAATACTATCCTTACCACGTATGCTGATGATACATGTGTATTATCAGTCAACACCAATCCAGTTATTGCATCCCAAAGCCTCCAATTCCATATCACTGATCTTGATGAATGGTGTCAAAACTGGAAAATTAAAATATATTCTCAAAAATCGCATAAAATCACTTTTACCTTACGTCGTAAACCAATGACTTCCTGCCCTTCAGTATCCTTTAATAATATCCCACTGGTGCCTGTAGAACAGATCCGATACTTAGGGTTGCATCTCGACAAACGATAACCTGGAATCCTCATATAAGACTGAAAAGACAAGAAACCTCTCGACGTTTCAGGCTATTTCAACACTTACTAGACAAACGCTCTAAGCTCCCAATTAACTACAAAAGACTCATCTACATGAACATCATTCTACCTATTTGGACTTACGGAGTAGAGCTTTCCCCAAAGCCCCCTCCACTAAGCCATCGAATTCCTCGAATTCAAAATCCTTCGTAAAATCCTCAATGCTCCAGATTTTGTTAAGAATAAATTCATCCATAATGACCTTAATGTCCCATTTGTTGCTGATTTGGCCCGAACCCGGCATCTAGCCTTCCATAACAAACTTCATACCCACTCAAACCCTCTAGTTTCAAACCTAGCTTCCTCTTCAATTCCCGATAATCCTCCGAAGCGTCTGAAAAGAAGATGGCCACGTGGCATTCTTAGTTGAACTTTGACTTGAGTACTATCAGTGGGTAGTTTCTCTACTTGTCATTATCTCATGTCATTGTATCATTTAGCCTATTTACTTGTTGTATTATTGTAATACAGTTGTAAATATCAACAAATATAAAAAAACTCTTAAGGAAGTTGTCCGAATTTCAGTTGAAGTTAAGACTGGCGAATAAGATGGGTGTGGAAGTGCTTCGTAGCCCTACTCGTTTCTTCATTGTCTGTCGTGAAACATGAGGTCCAGTGTTGACGGTAAGGTTGTAGATCCCTTCCGATTTACAAATGCAGGTTGTTTTATAATGAGTTTTCGTTGCATTCTGTCAATATCCCTGCAGTACGATGTGATGGTTTCACCTCTTTTTAGAAAGGAGATGTGATTTTTTTATGAATTAGTTGGTATCACCAACTGATAATTCTCAAACCAACTAAGGACCATTCGTTACAACATCCTTTCTATAAGGCGATGGTGATGTTTCTTACAGCGTTGGCTGCCGAGTGTCCAAGTTAAAACTCATCAACAAAAATTACTCGAAATTGATCATATTTGAAGGAATACTAAACTTTGTTCGTAGTGTTATGAGGTCAGAAAAAATCTCTTAAATACTCTATAATTATTTTCGATGTTTTTATATTTACCTAAAGGATTCTCTATCTTTATTTTTATCGATCATATCCCTTGATGCTTATATGTATTCTTATTCTTTAGTATGTATTATTTTATTTTGTATGTATCTCCTGAAGATCTGCAATGTGGGTCGAATAAATAGTTCTCCTTATTTAAGAAAATGTTTTCTGACCTTCCCGGACCATTTTCTTCTTCGTTAAGATAGTAAACAACAAAAGTCAATTAATTCCACTTTTAATTTCAGGAATAATAGAAATGTACATTTTAAACGAAACGGCCCAGTAATAATTATAAATGAAAATTAAAAAAAATATTAATGAATTGATACTGCTTCAAGTTATAAATTTCAGTTTGTATGGAATAGTTAGCGGATAGTATAAAATTAGAAAGATAAAACCTGGAGGAGACTGGTTTGATGTTATAACGACGTGGCCAGAAGAGGGCACTAAAATCAATTAATATCAACGAAGATGCAGGTCAGGTTTAGGCCACGCACATCATCAATCATGATATCCTTTCCGCCCTTCATCATCGTCTCGCTTTATAATATATCTGGAACAAAACTTGGTAGCATCATCATCACCGTCGTGGTTCTAAATTTAAACCATACCTCCTCTACGAGTTATTATATGAAGATTTCCCATTATGAATTTTTTTATTGAATCTTTTCATATAAAAAGTTCTTTTTTATATTTCTACAGTTAAATTCCCAAATAATTGTACTTTCTACCCAGAGGTGAAATCATCACATCCACATTTCACTGCAAGAAATTGAGATAACACAAGAAAACTTATCAAAAAACAACTTGCATCTTTCACGACAGACAATGAAGAAAGTAATAGAGCTTATTCACCAGACTCTTCTCCAACAGATTTCCATCTGTTCAGAAAAAGATAGATTCCTTAAGGGTAAAATTTTTTAATATGATCCTCAAGTTAATTAACTAGTATGTATGTATCAAGCATATTTTTATTTGATCCAAATGACTTTTTAGGCTCTTATTATTTTCTTTTTTTTTCTATTTTCTATTATAAGATTATTTTCTTTTTGTTTTTTCCTAATTTTTTATATACTTTCGCGTGTCTTCTGTTTTAAGTAATGGCAACACTGTTGTAATTTTTTCAAAGTATTTTTTTTTTTTAGTAATAGCAGCATTTGTTTTAGTACAGCCATTTTGTTTTACGAGTGACGACGTGCATAATTTGTGTATGAAATTTTTTTTGTGGATTTATTGTTTCTTTTTCATTAAATACAAGTCGGATTCGGTAAGTTTATTATTTATTTATTATTTGTATCATCTATTTTAACCATTTTGATAGTATTTTTTTTCATCAATAGGTAAAATAGGGTGTAAATAGGGTGACACCACAAAATATTTAAAAAAAATAAAAATTTATTTTCGAAACTATTTTTTTCAATTTCATATTATTATCAGATAACTAACTTACCCATAAAACCAATATTTAAACTCGATTTCTATTGTAGATTTGTATGCGTAATACAAAAATATAATGCAAACATGTAACAAGAACGAATCTATCCAGTGTGACCACATGGGGTATATGGTTAGCATAACAATCCACTATGCTCAAGATCGCAGATTCGCAACCTGTCACGTGTCCCAAAAAATTTTAAAGGTAGTAAAAAATCAACAGTTATGCCTTCTTACGGAGGGGATGTAAAATGGGGATCTAGAGCCTGCGCAATGTCAGGAAATCGCTGAAGATTTTTTGGCATAATTATAAGGATAAACAAGATTTAGAACTAACAGTGTCATCGCCTTAGCCATAGCAGCATAAAGTATCCTTTAATGGAAACAGGGAAATATGAATGAATCGATGAACTTATCATCATAAAATGTTACATATGTCAAACATCTATGTTTTTGTATCCGTTTAAGGAAGCCGTGAAGCGATGTGTTTAACAGATGTTTTACTGTCCGTTTTGGGTAAGTATGAGTTTGAGCAAAATGTTATTAAATGATCCTTTAAATGTTACGTTGGGGTATAAACCCGGGGGCTCAATTTATTCCTAAGATAGCCTCCTTCTGTCATGTTTGGTCTAGTCTCAGCAATTCTTTATTGAATACTTAATCCAAGGTTTTATATTTGTATAAATAAGAGATTTTTATTACTGGAGTTAATCGATACAGTAAGCGTTATATCTGGTTTCGTAGTAATACAGCCATTAATGCCCACCTGCTGAATACATTGAGTAATAAGTAAACTTCGCGGGGCTGGCTTCTTTTTAGCATGGGCTACTTAAGCTGCTTAAACTCCAAGCATTCCTTTCAAAAAATGTTATAATAAATCACGTTGACATCCGCTTGGCTAATCCCTCCATTGACAATTACCTCAGTAGAGTTCAGCCGATTATAGAGACTCCCAGGGCGGACGCGTAAAGGTCATCGAGCACTGACGAGGAAGAGTAAGAGCGATTCGTTTAGTCTGGATCAGTAAACTCAGAAAATAATTATAACTAACTATGCAGAAACGATGAAATGTCATTTTAAATCATTTATGCAGTATTTTTATTTAAACCAATATCATAAGCAGTGAACTATGTCTTTCCAAAATGTTCATCCATCTTTAAAAATGAGAAAACTCTAAAGAAAGGATTCCAAAAGGAAAATATTTGATCTTAGATTACATATAAACAAATAAATAAACTGTACTATTCATAAAGGGTGTGGTGTATGGTAGAGATTGTATTGTTTCCTGGATACCGGTTGTGCATTTTTTTTGCATGATTTGTCCGAGATCACTCTTAACCACCAGATTTTTCCCCAATTTAGGGTACCCACATAGAATGGGTGATCCCCGGTATAATCTGTAGATCTCAAAGGATTCATCCTTGGCTGCTAACAGATTAAATAATTGATCTACTTTAGCCGAATTTGCATCCGAAACCTTTAGCGTAGTATTCTAGTATTCTACAGACTGAGCTACCCATCTCCCCTTTGATTAAATAGTTTATATATTTGTTTTTAGCTAATGCCTTAGCGTGTGATCTATTATCTATCAAAGTTGTTAATCGATCATTCAAAATATGTAGTCTCAATTGAAGGATTCTCAAAACAAAAAAAAAAGGTTAAGTTATTAACCGATTATGGATCAATGAACCAGAAGTATACCAACATAGATTCACCTCCGACATCCTACAGTTTTCTCTTTCTCTTTTGATTTGTTGTCACAATGGGTTGTTACAACTTCAGTTTTATATCAATATATTTTTTTAATTATCATCTGCAATAGCCCTAACATCAGTAGTTTTGACTGCAATTAATTATGTTATTACTAAGAAAGGCAATGTACATACATAAATAAATCTGATTCAGACTCTTTCTGTCGCAACCCATGTACAAAACAATTCCATCCACCCCTCAGAAATCGCTTATGGGTTCGATTTTTCCTCCATATGCTACGAGATCGCCTAATAAATCGTGTTATTCTTGACAACAAGGCACAAAGAAAATGTTGGAAGTCTGTGAAGTTTTTTTTCTAAATGGAATACAAAAATTTGAAGAAAAAAAAAGTATGGAAAAATATGGGTCAATATTAATTTATCGTACTGCAATACAATACGTGATCTGGTTTTCCACTGCATCTATTGTAGCATGTTGTTTTTTCTATAACTGGCAGCTATTTTCCATAGCCTTTGATATTTAAAGGTTTATTGATTTAAAGCAAAGAAATTTATTTGAAAACAAAAATAAAAACTATGATTGGAGTAGGAAGGATATTGAAACTTACTTCGTTTAAAATTATTGTCGTATTTGTTTTTCTTTCATACGTATCTTAATTTTGTAAATGAACGTGGTATTTCCAGACATTACAAGGAACTGGGGCAAAAAAAATAGAATAAAAATGTCCCTTGTTCTTGTAAAGAATACTATAAAATCAATACAGCCCACTCAGACATCCCCATCTTAATGGACCAAGATGTTCCAGAGAACATGAGCCAGGTTAGTTCTTAACTTGAGCATTTTCTCTTCGCTATCGTTTTCAGTTATCTTTACAAGAATACATTCAATTGGGTCGTTACATTCTGTCTTATTTTACTTTTTACGTTTACTTTCGTTTACGTTTACACTAAGTATTATGATAATTTCATTATACATGTTTTATTAAAACAGACTTTTTATTTATAAAATTCGAAGTGGATTTCTGTTGTTTACAGATTATAATGACCAATTATTAATCCTCTCTTTTTCGATAATATATACTATCACTACAATTGATCGCAAATAAGACAATGAAATACGCGATTTTTTTTTTGATTTTTTTTCAAGATTTTAAACTTTGACACTCGGGAGCCCAAGCTGCTAGAAACATTCCCTCTGCATTCGGGGAAGGGTGTTTTAACGAAGAAAAATGGTATTTTACCCCACATGTTTTTTATTTAGACACATATACTCCCTACTTCAAATATCAATTCCACATTTTACAACATAGTTAAGGTTGTATGTAACGTAATCATAATTCAAAGAAGACATGTTATTACATTTTTTCTATATATACATTTAGCTCTAACAGAAATTTTAAAATAAGAATTGACCCCTAAGCCTTATAATTTAAGTTATTGGAGCAAAGCCAGCAGATATTTTCTCTGTATCTTTTGGCTATTTCATTATTCCTCTGCTCAGAACATTTCCTTGTTAAATTCCAATTATTAAATTTAAAAAATGAAATACGCAATGATAATATACTGGATGATTCGCGTTATTATTATCTTCACAATTAGTATCATTGACTGAGGTTAGTAAATAAAGATCCTTTTGCATGAGGTAAAATAACTTTACCGTTATTGTTTGGTGGCCATGGTTACAGAAATATATGACTACTTACAAAATTCCCCATTTGGTTATATGCGATTGCTTAAATCTTGAGTCTCTGCCGTCCTGCCTGCAATTGCCTTCTGAAATCCGATGAAGGCTTTCTTACCTGCTCACTAAACCTTCACAGGTTTAATTAAATATTCATGACATTCTAAATACATTATGAAAATCAAGAGGTCTCTCTCGAAACTGGAAGGAATATACCGCTCCTTCTTGATGGGACCAACTTTATATGGGTGAGTCATGGGCAATGACGAAATAATTTGCAAGCAGATTACTGGCTCTAGAAATGGATTTCTGGAAAAGAGGTTGTGCCATACCAAGATTGTAGAAGATGAGTTTTATAAAAAATAAGGTTGGAGCTAAACTCAATATTCACAATGACATCAGTGAATGTAGATTTCTGTGAAACGGGCACGTCATGAGAAGGGATAAGATGCAATGGCCCCTTCAAGCTCTTAAATGCTGCCCTGAGAAGGGAAGAAGGCGTGGGAAACCTCGGAAGCAGTGGATGGATGTAGTGAGAGTAGAAATCATTGCAAGATGTCTGACAAAGGATTGTATGGGACAGGAGATATTGGGAAGAGATGTGAAAAAGAAATTTCAAAACCCGATAATAATAATAATAACATTAAAATATGATTCTAATCAGTGCTACATATAACAGTGGAAACTGCTTTATTACATCAGCAATAAAGGGAATTAGAGGATGGCACTTCCTTCCAAACAAGCAGTTTGAAAAACTTAAAACTTATTTTAGCCTAGTCGAATAGCCAAATGATGTTTAATAATATTTTTGCTAATGGCGAATTAGCATTATTATTAAATGCCATTAGCAAAACTATTATAAAATAATTTTAAATTTGTTCAAATAATTGAAGATCCTTCGAAATAAAAGAACGGGGCCGGCGATCCTCCGCCTCGGAGGCCGGAAATTGTTCAAACAAACCCTCTCCTCCCCCTCTTCCACAGATCCATCATATTCTGTTTTACCGGAAAACACTCGCAAGCGGGGATTGGGCACTCTAGCCTTTACCAAGGCAAACAGATCTCAACTTACACTCCCGCCAGATCTTCTCTTCTCCAATCAGGGATGTCCTTCGCTTTTAGGGCGCCCAATTCTAAGGGAAACAACTTTTTCTTTAGGCCAGTGCCATTGACTGTTGGTTTTTCTTAGTCTGAAATTCCATAAAAATTGAATTTTGTATTATAAAAATACCTCAGATATAAAGACGCATTACAAACTTTTGAAATGCTAATAAGAATGCCTTTTTTACTATAACAATTGTTAATAACAACATCAAACTTCCTTCTTAAGCATTTAAATTAATTGATCCATATAACCTACAAGAAAATTACTCGTATAACTCTTACCCAACAAGGCCAGACCTCTTTCACGAAAGAAGGAGCTAAACGAGATGGGTTAACAAGTCCTCCCACACCCACCTTATTCGCAAGACTTATCTCCAACTGATTTCGATCAGTTCAGAAATTTGGACAGCTTCCTTATGGTTAAAATTGTTGAAATTGATTCTCAAGTAATTTTGATAACATGCTGAAAAAAATTATAGAAAGATAAGGGTATATATTTTAAATAAAAATGTTCTGATTCCATAAAGTTTTTTTACAAAAAAACTTTTTCTTTTAAAACGGGAATTTAATTTGAAACGAAAGAACCCAATATCATTTTTAAGGTTTTTAGATTTTAAAAACCTATAACATTGAACCTGATTAAATGATTTTCCATACTTAAATTCAGTATTACACACTGAAGCCAAGGCCTTCTTGGGTTGTAGCAAAATATTTTATTTTTTGTAATATTTTTATTTGAAGTATGGGGAATTTTTAGTATATATTTATAATCATTCCATAATATTTTCGAATATATGATGGCTGATTTCCATTACCCTAATACATAATATACTTGTTTGATGTTTATTACTCATAAATTACTCATATGTCCGTCTCATAAATTACTCATATGTCCGTGTTATATGAGACAGGTAAAATTGTACATGTAAGCTGATTATCATTAAGGTGAAAATAAAATAATATCTAAGTGGATTATTTTTTGTTACCATGAGAAACAAACGTGTTTATGTAGAAAAACAAATGTGATAATAACATATATATTTTAATAAGAGAGGAAAAAAACAGGAAAATAAATACTTACTCGTTACTGCATCCAAAATCGATAAATTATTATTGTTTTGATACCTGATTATGATAGAATTAAATCCTAAGCCCGCATCCAAAAACTCCGTACCTCTGTTTATATTTTCTACAATTAACGACATTTTCTTCCTATTATTCTCACTTCTTGTTCCTGTCAGCATGGAGGCGCCTCAGTCCGTGCCAGCCTCGCACCCCGGTCCCTGGCCATCGCCTTCATGGCATTCAGCCCCTGTCCTCTTTTCTGTCCCAGCTTGGAGATGTAGTACATCCCTGTTAGCCTAGAATTATCCACGGTGAAGTTTTCCAGTTGCCCTACCTTCGAAGAACTTCTTTGGGTTCCGATCTTCCCCCATCCTGCAAAGGTGGCCAAACCATTTCCGCTGCCTCTTTTCAAACGCTTTAATTTTTTTTTCAAAAGATATTAAATACATGCTATAAACTACATCACATGCTATGGTATATTAATAGTAAGTGCTACTTGCCTGTTAGTTTTTCTAAGCAATTTTTAAAACTATTCGATTCATCTCAGTTTGATCAAATATTTGCTGAGAAGTAAATTATTGTTATAGTTTACATATGTAGAGTTACATTGGCTCACCAAAATAACGCTAAAAGAGCGAATTTCGATATACGTCACTCTGGATTAGTAACGACAATTTCCATAAATCTGATTCTGATTTAGGGGGCATAAGTTTACGGTCAAACGAATCATTCTGCATCGATCTGATCTGGCTCACAAAATTATGAATTGTTTCGAACCCCTTCAATTCATAGAAAACTATCTATTTTATTTGTCTTTGTTTATTTAATATTTTACTGATATGAATGTATTGCATATATATGATAATGTATGACCCTTACATTCATGTGAAGAAGTTTGTGTCAGTTATTTATTTACAGTACCAAATGTTATAAAGCAGACCATGGACTTCTAGGACATAAGGGTTTAACGCCTTTAAATGCGAACAAAAAAAAATGCTACAACAAATGTATAAACAATCAGTTTAGGATTTTTTGGAATGTTTATACACGATGGTCTGCTTTATAACATTTGGTACTGTAAATAAATAACTGACACAAACTTCTTCACACACAGACTTATCCGCGACATTCAAACTGGTCGGTGGACATTTTTTTTTGCTTGAGCGATATTATTATTAATGTTTCCATATTTAATATTAGCTTATTTACTTCTGCTTTAGGTAAGATATAACAACTTTTTTTCTATTACATTACAGTAGCGGATGGACCTGTAACATTTCAAGAATGGCGGCCGTTCACTGGGATAAGCTGTCGCCTGCTGAGTTTCAGCAGCTACAGGACCTCGCTTCTTGTAAGTTCACGATAATAATATTTAATTGTTTAATTGATGCATAATATTAATATTATTAATTATATATTTCAACGTTGTAGAATTTTCCCTACCACCATTTACCATCCCTGGTGATTTATTTATTTCCTTTTTTTCTCATAATTTTTTCGCACTTTGTCTAAGATAATTTTGAAATGTTTTATATGCTCTGGAACTGCCTTGAAGTCACCATTTAACTATTTTAAATTTCATAAGAATTGTTTATTTAATAAGGAATTGTTGATATCTTCAGCGTTCTATTGTTTATATGGGGGCTTCAGACATATACTGAGGAAATGGTTAGCTGGAAGCAATATTGAAAATTTTCTGGGAGTGTAGTTCATCAACTTTACAAAAATAAGTGCGACTAATTTTATTTTGTACTTATTTTTTTACTCAACTTTTAGGCCATCACTAGGACACGGGGAAGTAGAGTCTAAGAACAACTTAATAAATATTCAAATAATAATCAATAAAAAAACTAAATAATATTCTTTTAGCTGTTTTTTGGCTCAACAACCGTTTATCCTGATGATGGCTTAAGCAATAGGCCGAAACGTTGGCGAAAAATAAAATAAGTTGCACATATTTGTATAAAATTTATTAACTTCACTCTCCGATCACTTTAAGCATTCTTTTATTTTTAGAATCTTCCGATATTGTTCTATTGAGTCTGAAGTTTTTAGATTCTCCATTAGAGTAGTATAGTAGAGACTCCTACCTTGACAGCTCATCTTCCTTCCGGAAGATGCGCTCGCCGGCAGTACCAGTTCTCAAATCTGACTTGTGGGGGGTATAAAAAGGCTCATTCGAGCTAACATAAACATATTTACTCCCATATCCAGAAGGTGCTGTCCCTTGCGTTCAAAATTGACAAGACATTCTTGAAATAAAATTTAATCAATTCTTCGATTTATTTCGGGATGGAAGTGGAAACCCCTGAGAAATATTTACCCTCATTACCAGAACTGGGCCTGTGAATTGTTTAGTAAGCACGTTCTTAATAGTATAATTTCTTCATCTAAATTAACATTTAATTTATCTACTTACCTTTTTTTTTATTACAATTTTATACAGGAAATAGGATACATTTCTAGGAAATTGAAATAAGAAATTTCTGGTCTTGAGAATTTGGTAGAGGTCAACAGGATCTCTTTTGTGAGATGATTTATCTACCGATCTCAAATATTAATGGGAATAATAGGAATCCATTATTGCTTTTATTTTCCGGACTGAGTTTTGAATGCCCAAGTTCGTCAACTGCTTAATAAACTTAGCCTTTTCAAAGTTCACCGGAATATAAATGGTTCTGAGAAGAATTTTTTTATTTTTAGCAGTGTGGTGAGTCTGAACTCCCTCATCCAGCAATTAGATTCAGTTTTTTTCGGAGGATTCATACCTTGTCTAGTCTTGGGTTAGAAATATAATAAAGCGGATTAATCCAGTCTGTTGAGTGGAAGCTTATAAGGAAGGTTCCGGGTTCAGATCCGGCTGTGGTATAATTTTGAAATCAGATCCGGATAATAATTTACTTAATCTATTAACAGCCGGTGATAGTTCTTGCGGGATCTAGAGTCTCTTCTGGGACTCATCCAGCCTCTATAAAGTGGGCACCCTTAATTTAATTGGGGAAGGAACTTGCAGTTGAGCGTGATAGAGGACAATAACATCTCTGGACAACCGTTGTCTTGTTGGACAGCGGTTGGAGGAATCCAGTGTCTTCCATGTATTGATGCTATGACCCTTCATCGGTTGTAGGATACAGGTTTTAACTTTTTTTTTAACATTATATATATATATATATATATATATTATATGTAAGATGTACGAAACATTAGCAACCATATAAAAAAGTATTTAGTTAAAAAGACATACTGAATATTTGAGATCGAAATTGAAATAATTGAAAAGAAGGGAGACGGGAGAGCGGTGATGGGAATGACCAACTGTCAGAGAGGCTTCATCAAAACTTGTTTGAGTGCTCTAATCAAGCCCATTTGTCCCTCAGTTTGCAAACATGTTTCCTCGTTCCTTGTTCCATCGCCTAAATTGCCATCTCCTCAAATGACTTCGTCTTTATTGATGTAAAGTTACTGAGCAAAATATTTTGCCTCCTTCTGGCCTGCAGCTTCATTTATTTTTTAGTTATTTTTTTTTAAAAAAGCTTAGTATTAATAATTTAACATTTAAATTTTTCATTACCTTTAAACTGGTACATCTCAAGGTATTTATATTTATTAAAAAGGAGATTTAGTTAATTATGTTCCGTTGATGTTCATAGTAATTCATAAATAATCATACAAAATTGATAAAGTTGTTTTTAAAGACTAATAGGTTTAGGAATTTGGTTGTTATTCGCTATTTATTTTTGGCTATTACATCATCATTATCAGATTGTTAACTGAAATATTGTTTAAATTAAATTATTTATATTTTGGTATTTCTCCACTTATTGGTAGTCTCAATGATAAGAAGCTACAATCGGGTCTTATTGACTTCCAGGTTTGTTCGAAAAAAGAAAAAACTGTACTACAATCTATGAATCGCAATAGGTTCAGTAGATGGTACGAACTGTACTATTTCTGAACCAGCATATTCATTTATTTTTTTAAGCTCTCGTCAAGGTACTTTTACGTTTACTCTTGATGTGAAAGGCAATAAATGGGATCTGCTTTCTTATTTTCATGAATAGAAAACTCTCTTTTATCAGCCAATATGTCCACTTCGATTTTCAAACCTTAGTTGTCAGTCAATATGAATTCTGTTTTTTTGGGGCACAAACTAAATATATTGTACAAACATCGTATCAAACTTCCAGCCTTGAGTTATTGTGTTAAAAGAAGTCTCAAATTTCTCTTGTTTTCTCAAATTTTAAAAATCAGTTTAATAGTTTACTATTCGGTCAACATTGTATTTACTAAATAACGGCATTCAAGTGACTCATATAAATAAATAATCCAAAGTATTTTCTATTAGTGAATTATTTTACTGAATGAATCCTAGGAAATTTTTAGAGATTACTATTGATGTAGTGAATTATTGAATATGGGTGAAATTACTGATTTTATGGGTTTTATGTTAATACCATATGACTATCCTTTAATGTATGTAATGTCTACGTGCTCTGGATGGGTCAAAAAGTACGATTGAGATGTCTATTTTGTAAACCGGTCGAGAAAATGGAACATAGTATTATTACTTAAGATTACATTATTTCAATTAAGTTCAAGTATATTATTAAAAAAACTAATTTTCTTGAAATGCATAGAATAATTATATTAAATTTTAATTATTGAAATAGATAATGAGTCACATGAAGCAACCAAGCCTGTAATTAATTATAATTATAATTGTTTATAGCACAGCATACTCAGCAATATTATTCCAAAGTACGTTTATGCAGAAGAATGAATAAGTTCTGTTTAAATTTCTCAAGAAGAGGTTCTCTACTAGCGGATTTCATCTTGTAAACTATTCAGCTAGCTGCTTCACGAGTACTCTACTGAGGGGGGATGAAGACGTGAATAGGATAGGACAGTCATTCAGATAAATTAGGAGGCCTCGTATAAATATATATATAAGGTGAATGGTAATTAGTGGTGGGGCCGTTAGGGGGTGATAGTATGGGGCAATTCCAGTCGATATTGCCTAAAAATTGGTCTTTCTGGCCCATTTTGTGTTTTTGTTTTTCAACAAAGATATTCTAAATAAGGAATATTAATAGTCAAATCTTCATAATAGTCGGTATCAAGCGAAAATCGTTAAACAAAAACATTAAAAGATAAAAAAATTCGGTGACTGCCTCTAAAACTTCGATTTACTCAAATAAAATATGCTTTTCATTACCTTTCAAATGAGGTACACAGCTAGAGCCCGAAAAGAAAGGCTCTCGAGAACAACGTAGGAGTCGTGGACAGGAGTCGAGCGCCTTCTTTGCCCCTCCCTGCCTCAGTACGCTCTTACGGGTTTACTGTGTTCGGGTGTGCTTACTTGCTCTCAAATTGGATATTTTTAAAGACTCGGCTTTTTCCTGGACTTTTGTGATTGATCCTTTTCCTAGACTGTGCCCTGTTTTCTGTGATTCCTTACGATTTGGCTGCTGTATTACTGATTGTCAGGTTAATCTGATTAACAATAGCTGATAGAGAAAGAAGAATACCGTTTAGTATCGAAGAATACGCAGATATTAAGAATACGCTGCTTAGGTTCCTGTACCTAATATTGAAGACGTGCGCCATAAAATTACAAACGCAACGCAGAAAATTCAAAGTGACGAGGGCTCGAGCTTGCATTAGAAATAGGGGCGGGCATTTTGAAATTTAACTGTAAAACTAGATATTTTTTTCAATAAATTTATTTTTCAGCATTCTATGATTTAACTTTTGAAATTTTATTTGAAACTCAGCAGCGTATTCTGAACATTTGCGTTTTCTTCCATAGTAAACGGTATTCTTCTTTCTCTATCAGCCATTGTTAGTTAGATTAACCTGACGATCAGTCACCCAACAGCCAAATCGTAAGGAATCACAGAAAACAGGGCACAGTCCAGGGTCGTCAGAAAAGAACCAATCACAAAAGTCCAGGAAAAAGCCAAGTCGTTAGAAAAATCCAATCTGAGAGCAAGTAAACTAAGAGAGCACATCCGAACACAGTAAGCCCGTAAGAGCTTACTGAGGCAGGGAGGGGCAAAACAAGGCGCACGACTCCTGCGTCGGAGCCCTTTGTTCTCGGGAGCCTTTCTTCTCGGGCTCTACCCGGGTTTTTCATATTCCATTTATCATATCTTCGTGGTTTCTTAACTGATTTTTTATTTTAATACCTCATTTGAAAGGTAATGAAACTTAGATGTTTTTTAATTATTATGTACGCAATAATTTAAGAAGACTTTTTTGAGTAAATCGAAGTTTTAGAGGCAGTCACCATATTTTGTTTTTCATTTAATGGTTTTGTTTAACGTTTTTCGCGCACGATACCGACAATTACAAAGATTTGACTATTATTATTCCTTATTTAAAATATCTTTGTTGCAAAAAAAAAAAAATGGGCCAGAAAGACAAATTTTTAGGATTTACAGCTATTTTAATATTTTAAATAGGATTTTTTTCTAAAATTCTTTAAGTAAGAATATCTTGGAAAGGGTTACCTTTAGGTCAGTAGGTCTCATGGTAACATCGACAGGAATTGCCCCATACTATCACTCCTTGACGACTCCGCCACTAATTACCAGTCAAATAAATAAAACAGAAATTAATCAAGAGCTGTAACCATGATCTCCACTACCAAACTATTAAAAAAACCCACCACTAAACAATCCATGAAGAATCTTGAGTTTAGGAGATGATAAGGAATGTACTGTTTCAGGGACAAGGGTCGTGCAAGGTGGTGGTTTGCCCGAAATCACGCTCAACTGCCAAGTTTTTACCCCAATTAAGGCTACCCAGTTTTTAGTATGTAAATCCCACAAGGCTGTTTACCGTAGGCTCTTAACAGATTAGATCAATAATTTGGATTCCAATCCTACGGGCATCTACCATATATTGTCGCTACAGTAGTTAAATAATTTTGTCAGAACTATAATATTATATTAAAGAACTAAACGCATATATTAATTATTATCACCAGATATATCTTTATACTTATTATTATTAATATAATATTACTAAAGTTTACTTCTTGGCCTCCAGATTCCAGCAAGAGCGTCCAGTCTGTCCTGGACGAGTTCCATGGATCGGGTCCGCTATCTAAGTATTCAGCAGATGGGGTAAGTCAAAGTCTCATATATAGTTTTTTAATAAATAAAAAACTATTATATAATTAAAGTGTTTTTATTATTAATAGTTTAAGCTTTCTACATCTGTAAGTGGCAAATATAAATGGTTTAAACAAATAATTAAAATGGACTCAACTTCAGCTTTCTTAAATTATTCTTATCTTGTATTATAAGTTCTATTTATTGTAGGATAATTTTATGCAAACCATTATATTTTTTTATTGGTTAATGCAATTATGATAATTTAAACTCATAATATTACTGATTCTGGTATAAATTCGCAACCTTGTTATAAATCAATTATTATTATAATTATCGATTGATTGATAAATAGTAATCTCTAGCAGTGAGCTAGGACTTTGCAGGCCAATAATGGAACAATTAATCCGATCAATATGGATGAAGTATACGGTAATAATAACATTGTATATTTGTTTTGAAAATAAAAACGTTTTATTCAAAGAACGAAGTGACAGGTCTAACAAATTAATTCATATTAGTTTGTTTGTTTTTTTCTCATCAGATTGGCATTAACATTAGCATAACTTGAACTTGTGAAACATCGTCTCAACTCGTCATTTATGTTCTACATAGAATGTCAATAATTTTAAAATCTATAATATTCCAAATAAATAAGACAACCATTCAGGATAAGTATTATTAGCCCTTAATAATCTATTCAATAATTTCCGACTTGAAGCATCTTAAATAGTTCCTTTTGGGCCTTGCAGGTGGTGGTATGTTTCCTCGGGTTGGTATTTTTTTGCATTTTGCGGTTAAGATTTGGTTTGTTTATTTTTGCCCTTTTGCTATTATTCTCTTTCTGTACTTAAGACTCCTGAGTAAGCGAAATATTGACTGGTATTGTTGTTTCCTGTTTTTAGTTAAGAGACCTTTAGCTTTTTTTTTCTATATTAATTATATATTTAATAAATAAATATCTGAGGACTAATGAAGAACGAGACTTTAGTGATAATAGCTGTGGTTTATTAGTCGTAAAGGAGAGTGGTGGCTCGCTGCCAAGGCTGGCATTACCAGCTTTAGGAATCAATCATGGCCACAACTGCTGGGAGGCTTGGCATGGCTTGGCGAGCCTTGGAAGCCTTGGTTTTTTAAAAAATGACTAATTTCTAAAAGGCTCAGTGGTCAAGCTTTTCAACCTATTTAGGACAAAACTTTTTTTCTGAGGAGCTTTGCCAAGTCCATTGTGAATCCAATGCAGAGTTTATTTTTTGTTTATTATTGTTTTGTTTTGTTTTTTACTCGCCTTCTTTACTTTCTCGATTTAATTATGTCATTCTTTATATATTATCTGACCTGCTCAATTTTCCGATTATATTTTTAAGAAGTGTTGAAATTATTTCCTTGCAAAGTTGTGATACAAATAGACTCCATTCTGATTCTAAATTTTCTTTTTTGTAATATTTTTGGTTAGGGCGCCATCCCATATCATAGGACTTCTTGTTAGCATACTTTTCTCTATACATCATTCTATGATATTGTAACACCCTTACACCATTTTTACAAGGTCTTATAATTATAATAATTTATTTATCAGAGATTATTGTTTAATTAAAAAAACTGGTAACACTGCAACCCATGAAGGGTCTTGGTTCCAGTATGTGGTAGGGAATGTACTGCTTTCTAAGATTTGGTTTTGGGTTCCGAGAATGCATACAATAACTAAATGCATTATAACGTAATCCTCTTCTACCTTCATATTTTCGAATGGTGGAGAATTTAAGGCATACATCCTTAGAATAAGGATCATGAGCATGGATATTACCAGAACTACGCAAGATGGCTACAGCCAAAAAAAAAGCCTATAACACTACAACCCAGGAAGGGTCTGGGGTTCAGTACATGGTATAGACTGTACTGTTTTTTGGACTACGGTTATTTGTTCTCGATCACGCTCAACCGTCATATTTTCTCCTTATTTTGGGTATCCACTTTATAGAGGCTGGGTGAACTCAAGGAGTGTTCTAGGAGGGACATCTCCAGCCGAAGTAACAGAGTAAATAGAAGTCTGCTAGCGAGCGGGATTTCAACCCAGAACCTTCGGCCTGGCAACTCAGTGCTCCACCACTGAGCCACTCCGTCCCCTAAGATAACGGACGAAAAAGAAAAATCGTTGTTAATGATTATTCGGTATAGAAAGGTCCCAATACTATGGCGCGTATTTTCCGAAATGTAAACTCACTGGAAAAAACCTTTAAACTGCCGCCCTCAAGTGTGTGTTATTATTTTAGTGTGTTTTACAGGACACTCCATTGAATAATCTACTTTTGTTCTTTAATTGTTTCTATTTTTCGTCATTCCACTGGCACGACTGGATTGGGATCTCCACGCGTTGCTCTCCACACTTTTAGGATTGACCTGGGCTCGGAGATCTCTATGGCAGAGTTTAAATAAAGTATATAATTTGAATGTTCCTAGATTTAATACTTAATGCCTTTAAGCGTAGCAGATTGTATAATTTTGCTTTCCAATACAGAATAAAAAAAATTGTATCAGTTGCTTCGAATATAAGGATTATCTAAGCCACCCATTTCTGTCGTTGCCTAATCCGTAATATTTTTAAACACCCTTATCCAAGATTCGATGGAAGATGCGGCCACGTGAACGAATTACTAGGAAGAATCAATTGATCCAATTACTTATCCATTACTCGAAACAAGATGGGCCACGTGACTAGTTCCTGAAAAACATGTTACGTCTTCGTCCATCAGCGTTATAATTTGAAAACAGAAATAATCCTTGATCCTTTCAGTTTTATTGGAGTGTCTTGTTATGATTACCCAATCGTTTATGAAAATTATATCTGGATGTTTATACCAAACATATGTATTTTATTAAGTAAAAAAATACTAATTTTTTTGGAAACATTTATTGGTAACACAAGTCAGTTTTAGAGAGAGAGAAGAAAACACTTTATTGAAGCATTACAATCTGCCTGTTGTGGACAATAAGTAATGGTGCTATGTAGCTTACAATCATTCCATAAAAAAAATATAAACGAAATAAATGCATAAATAAATATATACAAGCGAAAAAATATATACAAAAATAAAGTAAAAAAAAAATATATATATATATATATATATAATAAAAAAAAATATAATAATAATAAATAAAACATAAAAGAAATATACTGTACACATTCATACTCTATTTACAATTTGCCTGGGGTCCCCGAACTGAGCTTCTTCCCCAGGAATGAGGGCAAAGCAGGAGTCCGGGAAGCCCCAGCTCCCTTTCACAGCCGCGTCACTGGCATTAAACGCCAATGGAAGCTGGTTAAGGGCGCTTCACACACACACACAGGTTGAGTTTTAGAATTGCTGTAGTTTGAGATGTATTTCTCCTTCTTCCTCATCTCGTTATGTGTTGTCATTCTACGTTGTCTGGAATGGCATAATAAATTCGAAGGAATTCTCGGACTTGGTCACAGTAGGTTTAGGCCACCTCAGCGTCCAGAGTTAGCCTCCGTATGTTCACCTCTTCAACATTCATTTTTTCTCTTGGCCCTAAGGTTCGGAAGAACTACGACGGTTTTATGATATCCTGATTTTTTTTTTAAGGAAATTAGAATTCATGTTGCCTCAAAAACGCAGTTTACTCAGCTCTACCACATTAAGCTCCTTAAGTACATGGCCCTTTGGAAATTCCATGTGATGAAATTTCCTCTTTCTCCATTGCTGATGGCTATGATCACATGTTTTTCTTGTTAGCTGGCGTTCATATATTCGAGTGATGGAGTTCTTTATGATTCCCGGATCAAGACATTAATTATTTTTTTATACAGCTCCGAATATATTTGACTGCACAAAATAAATTAGCCGATTTTTAATAACACCAGTACTAAATAATATAATGAGTAACTTTCACATGCTTGAAATACTTGCTATAAAGGAAGGTCTACCCTTTGAAGAATTTACTCAGTGAGTAGGCACCTAATGTAGCAAGCAATTGATAAATCCTTTAATCCATAAAATAGAACTTAATTCCCACTGATTATAGATCAACCTGCTAATTTGTATAATAATTGAAATACGAAAATTCGCCTTTCGACGATTTTTTTTTTTAATTCTTTTATATGTATATAGAAAAGAGTTTGTCCTGACTGACAGACCATCGTAGAACCAAAACGGCATAAGCTACAGACCTGAAGAATGAAAAACATCTTAAGGTATTCGAAAATAAGGTATTTCGTAGAATATTCGGTCCAAAAAAGGATGAGACCACTGGAGAATTTAAGGGAATACACAACGCGGAATTGGAAAGCGTGCACCCTAATATTATTCAAGTTTAAGATTGAGATGTGCTTGTAAAGTTGCTGGGCTCATTAGCGAAGCAATTCCTAAAAAGATAAGCGCTTTACCGACTGGGAAGCCTCTTTGGGGTAGACCGATGCGTAGCCGGGAAAACTGCGTTAAGAGTGTCCTGGTGGATGGAACTTTTTAAGCAAAGATTGGAGGTACCGGCATCGAACCTTCGGGTTTGCCAAGCCTTATTATTATTATATATATGTATATATACATTTTTGTCTTGGAAAACATTTCTTTCCATCATTGGAGAGACTGTATGGATTGTTTTAACAGGGTACGGAATGTTTGTTGAAGCAAGTGGCGGAAGGGAAGCTCTGATCCGTGTAGCGATTATGACATGGTTCAGAATTTGAAGCTGTTTGATCGGGGAGCTTGTCAGGCGTCAGCTAAACCCTTCAAGGCAGCTCCCGGGTTTTCAATTTATAAGTTCATCTTCCGTTACATTAAGGGAAAATGGATTAGACTTAATTTTCCCGAAGAATTTTAACGATGATGTCGCTGTCCTCAAGTAACATTTGGAATTCCTTTAATTGACAAGGAACCCTAATTACTTAGCGCTAATCAGTTTCTTAATATGTGTACCTATAGCGAACTTACTTTCATAATTTTAGATGAATTTAATTATTATTATAATATTAATGCATATTAGGCTTTAATAGTAATAAGGTGTAGCGACCTCGTAGGCTCTATACCAACACCACCAATCTACAGCTTACTAACTTCAGTCAACTTCGGGACTCGCCCGCTGGTAGTAGATGATCTCGACGGATTGAAGAGTTGGCAAAGTCGACACACAAACCGTAATGTTGATTTAATTATTGACCGCACGGGTCGCACTCAGACATAATAATGAAATATTAGAGTGGTACTTTTTTTTTTAAATTCGCTATTACAATACAAAAGAACTATTACATAGCGTAATTCACTATTAATTTATTTTTAGTAAAATTATTAAACATTAACTTAAGAATTAAATACAATGACAAACTGAGGTGCCGAAACACTCCGTTAGGAACTCGTGAGCTACTAAGCCGAGCAACTTTACAAGCATATCTTAATCTTAGCGACGCTGTCACTTTAATAATATTAACCGTGTGCATGTTCCGCAATTCCGATTATATAATCTCCTAAATTCTCCAGTAGCCTCATCCTTTTTCGGACCAAATATTCTACAGTTAGCGGCCACGCTTCACACCCGTAAAGAAGATATGGAAGGGTGATAGTTTTATTAATTCTGATATTTATATTTTGGGACGAACTACGCGAGCTTATTTATGTCGAGAATAATGAGAAGAACTGTATACGATTTCAGGCTTTAGATGTCTTTGATTTCTTAATAAACATTACACTTACATTAAAAATTAAACGTTACATTACAAATTTTCTTAATACACTACTATAATTCTAACATATTTGCGTCTTATCCACCGAGTATTAAACACCTTGTAATATTCATGCAAAAATCAAATAAAATATACGGTCAGAAACAAATGTATCGACTAAAAACCTCCTCAAAAAAAATCGAGGCGACCAGTGGTCTAGTGGTTAGCATAAGAAACTACTAAACCCAAGATCGCGGGTTCGTACCCCGGCAGGTGGCCCTAGCATTTTTTAAAAGGGAGTAAACAATCCTTGGTCATTCCGTCCTTCGGAAGGAACGTTGAACGGGGATCCCGAGCCTATACGATGTCAGGAATCGTTAAAAATCCCTATTCTAATAAAACCTGGATCGGCAAAATTTAGGGATTTCACTGTAGCATCGTTCGATTAGCCATTGCAGCATAAAGTGGTGTTAAATGAACAAACAAACATAAAATAATCAAGGTACAAATTAGGTAACTTCTCTTCTGTCAGTGTCTATCTGACCCACCTGACCGACAGATCCACCTGGCTTATACCACCCACTTCCTGTAATCCTATTTTGATGAAATTTTCAGTGATTGTGGAGGATAGATAAATACTTACAAAAATGCTCTCACATTGCTTCTATGAAATTCGAATCTCTCCGTTCGTTTTCACATTCAGAAAGGTATTTTTCTTGACAATCTATATTTCAAACACTTCATTCCATTTAGCCCTAATATAGATTTTAAATAATGATAATTACTGTAATGATATTTTGGAACAATTAATTCTCTCTCTTAGTTAGTTGTGTAAACAAATGGACATTATGTTTTTGAACTTAATAAAATTTCCAACAAAAGAAAAGATAAAATGAGCTGTTATCTTTCAAATACCAAGTACATTTGGATATCTTTCGACAGTTTTTTTGTTTATTGTATAATAATAAGTCTTTATTTCAACTGTGTAAATACTTAATTGTGAAATATTTATAACAATTAGCATCAACCACCCCACGCTTTTTTCGATAAAATGAATTTTTTCTTTCATGAATCTATCCTTATTTTAAACTTATTGAAAATGGTGTTATCCTCTTTAGTTTTATTTCCCTATTGAAGTCTGTATTTTAGTTTTTCAAACTACTTTTTTTTAAAATATTTTCTATGAAAAGAAAAGATATGACCAGGACCGGGACTCGAACCCGGGTCTCCCCCCTCTCCGTGGTGATGCCTTCGAGTCCCGGTCCTGGTCATATCTTTTCTTTTCAAATAAAATATTTTAAAAATTATATCATATAACAATAAAATAAATTATTTTTTTTTAGTTAATAAGAAATGAATCGATTTGACTTCGGTTGTCATAGGAACTCCCTTCTGAAGGGTACGACGAGCCCGGATGGAGGCAGAGGACATGGAGTTGATGTCATTTTCCTCCTCAGAAGGGACAAGTATAGATTGCCTTCGAAATTGATCCCGGCGTCGTAGAAGGATCTTGCCAGTCTGATCGGTTGTAGCAACATCTCGTCTCTCAAGTCTTGGTTAAATGTAAACTCTTAAGATTAATTGTAAATGTGGCAAAACCATTATATTTATTTTGTAGAACAATTAAAAACCAGTATTTACTCACAGGATATAAGAGCACTTATTGGCCTGAAGCTATTAAGGCACTTCGTTATTATTACAAACAATTTAGGAATCTTTCAATAAGCAATTAAAATGTTATTTTAGTGACAAATGCCCTATTGTTATGTTTCTTGTGATGTAAAACATCCGAACGTTTTAGCAATTATTCGTTTATAAGCTCTTTAACCTTCCTGTCACGTATATGAGTGATTATATTAGAGAGCGGGTTAGCTCAGTACTAGAGCGCTGAGTAGGTGAGCCGAATTTACCGGGTTCAAATCCGGTTGCGGTAGATAATTTATTTATTATGTGAACACACCAAAGGATGGACCCTCCTGGGGGTCACCTTGTCTCTATAATGTGGGTGCTCTAAAATGGAAATAAAAAATCTGGCGGTTTAGCGAGAGCTAGGGCAAATTACCTCCCTACACAAAGGTTTTCCTAGAAACAGTACAGTCTCTACCAGTGCTGACCATATATGGGTTTTAAAGACGCAGTTTTTTTTTATTTGTTAGTTAATAGATACTAAAACACGTCTGGCATCCTTAATAAACTAATTATATTTTGCTAATCCAAATAGCAATAAATACTATTTAATTTATATGAACATTTTTTTACAGTTCTAACAACCAATCAAATTTTGTGTCATATGAAACAATTTCACCCAATCATGTCAACATTACAGTGATAATTGCATTCGTCTTGAGTTTGACACCTTCATTCCAAATAAATTTCAAAATGTCACGTTTTGGCAATGCGAATGTTCAAAGTAGAAATGCGCTAATCAAAGAAAAAAATCCCAGAAATACAATCTACGGTCACAAATATATTTGGGGAATATTTATGGAATTTTGCTGACGACGAGAATATGAATTAAATTAACATAGAAGCTTAGAAGAATTGGCGTTGATACTTAAAGATTGGGTCAATATGAGAAAAAAATAAATTTTTTGTTGTGCTGAGTTATAAATTTTTTGTCAAAAAATTTTGCGCCGACTATCTATCGGACATAGACAAATGCCTCATAATTTTATCACAAATTTCTCAAGCACGTTGTTACCAAGGCACTAGCTATCGATTGTCATAAAACTACTAGGATCTCGTCTATTATCAATGTCCTAGGGATATCACTACTGAAAATTTTTTACAGTTCTAATAACCGATCAAATTTTGTCATTTTGTGTCATATGAAATAATTTCACCCAATCATGTCAAAATGACACTAATAATTGCATTCAGTGCAATCATCAATCACTATGACAACACGTGTTGAGTTTATAAATGAGCTTTCGATTGTCATAAAATTATCTTGTCTATTATCAATTGTTCTAGGGATAAAAACAACTACGTCATTAATTAACGCCAAAATTAAGCAAGACAAATTACACCAATACATGAAGGTAGTAGAATAATAAGCTACATTCGTATTATAAATAAACCGATTTTTTGAAGTTTTAAGAAAAACAACATAAAAATATTGAAATGGTTTTACAAAATTTTAGTCGTGTTGATATATAACAAAAAAAAAATATGATAATGGGAATCTGGGAAGTGACCTAGAAGTACTATGCGATTTCTGAAATTATTGAGAATTTCACTTTTAAGAGGTCCTGCGAAAATTACTCCAAATGGAAGAAGGGATCAATGGAGTGAAAAATCTAGAGTTATTCAAGTGAAAAAGATTTGGCAATCACTCAAATACTTCGTACCATTTTTTACCGGCAAATAAAACGTGCCAACTCCAAAACTTTTAAGTTTCGACTTTTCCTGACTTTATTATCAAATTTATCGCTTTCGAAAATATATATATAAATACTGTCTAATATGTCGCGAAGATATTTTATTAATTTTTTATCATACAGGAATGATCAGGAAGGAAAAAAAAATATTGTTTTATCGAAATAGCCAAAACCACAGTTATCAAACGGTGGACGACTTGTAAAAAATATATGGATTTATTGAGTTATTGAACATTATAATATGGACATATAAGAGATATAAAAGTGACATTCTTATGAACTAACTAAGTGGCTTATTGCCACTTATTAACTATCATTGTAACTTATGACTATGGACTACATCTAACTTAGAGGCTACTCTCTTACATACTGTAAACTGTCAACTAAATCTTCTCTGTACTCTCTACCTCCTCTCTTACCTTACTCTTAGAGCTATTATTTATACATTTAAAAAAGAGAGGAGCTCAAGGAAGGTACATTGCTGACCACACGGAAGATATTTCATAACTTATAGGTAAGGAGTCCGCAAGTATACACCGCAAGTCATCAGTCCAATCCAGCCATCCATTATACAAAGGATACAACTATCCTCCAGGATACAAAGGGTTTATAAGGCGTGTCGAAACTCTCCCTTATGATTAAGTGCACTAAAATTGAATATGTGCAAATAATCTAAGCTATACTAAATAAAGAACAAAAATCTCGTTATTATTCATGTACATTCACTTGCTTCACTAATGACCACTTGAAATTCAGTCCATGCTTTACTGAATCAATACAGTAAATTTTAGCTATAATTTATTTACTGAATACATATGTTATTATTCTTGTATTTGCTTATATTATAAATACTGTGGAATCCATCCTTCCAAATTTAAGGTCGGTCGAAGTGACTGAACATTGACGAGGCGTGGCGGAGTTAGTACTAATGGAATTCCAGCCGTTTCACGCCGCTTCGAATAGTCCACTTGGATTTCACGCTCACTGTCATTCCACGTTCTGTTTGGCTTGCAGAAGTTGGAATAGAATGACTTGTTGTAAACGATTTATTTTAATTCGATCATTTTAAATTGATCAATCGGAATTTCAAACTTCACGTAGTACTAAATAATAAAGATGATCACCGAAGTATGTGACATTTTTTTTACAAACTGTATAGAGTGGACGTCAAATAAATAATTCCTAATTAGACGCCGAAGTTTCGACCCGCATTACAGGTCTTCTTCAGGACTAATAAAACTTAAAAAATACTACTACCTATTGCTTGTTCTCATTCTTTTACTTCCTTATTAATCTTTTAGGCATCTATTATCGAAGTTATCGTGCACTTCAGTATCGAAAATATATTTCGATGGTAATTTCATCAAGAAATAAAAGTCTCAACTAAAATTCCGGAGTATAGATGATATATTTTTGTTGAAACATTCATTTCTAGATGAAATGATTACCGAAGTATTCACATTTCCCAAAATTACATTCTATTTTCCACGTTAAATCTCATGATAACTTGTATTTTGGGAAATATAAAAAGGGAAACGAATGAAAAGTTGAATTGACTTAACTCGAAGCGACAACCTGCGGAATAATTACCGTTTCATATTTATATATTATTTCATTTTTAACACAATTTCCTCTATTCCAATTATTTCATTTTAATTATTATTTTTATAATGTAAATAATCATACTCTGTTGTTCATGATAACTAATGTAATTAATTTGCTAATTAATGTAATAAGGCAAATAAAAATCAGTCAGCCACTTAAAGTTGGTTTTCAGTTATTATTTATTCTTATAATAATAGTTCTACCAAAAACTCTTATTCATGGAGTTTTTTTTTTTGTTTTAAAACTCTGTTTATTCAGGAAATGTTATTATTTTTATTATGATGAGTATATATAAATATTACACTACAATATAAATATACAGGGTGTCCCGAATTTAAATGGGAAAACTTCAGGAACTTATAGGGGACCGAAAAACTAAGACAAAAAGTCCTTTAGAGATTTGCTCGTTTTTGCTTAATTTTAGAGAAAATCGCAAAAAAAGAAACAAAACAAAAATGTTACAGATAGCGATTATCACCTTTCAAAGTTCTTCTGGCTAGGCAGTGAGATATGTAAACACTTAATGTTATCCTTTACATTCTTTTATTTGTTTACATTTTGGCTTCCTTCTAGGATT
Organism: Arma custos; assembly: GCA_037127475.1. NCBI lineage: Eukaryota > Metazoa > Arthropoda > Insecta > Hemiptera > Pentatomidae > Arma > Arma custos. The sequence continues at coordinate 88,582,013 of CM073762.1, forward strand.
ATAATTCCTAAAACAGTCTTCAGTCAGTTACTCAGATATTTTTGTGTGAATAGCATCAGCCACAATGCCACAAACATATTCTAATGTTGAATACGCTGATATGAGTTTTATGGTTTCTGTAGCGGTAATGCTTTAGAAGCGGTGCGGGGCTATGCCCGCCGATTTCCAAATAGAAGAGTGCCCAATCGACGAGTATTTTCGTTAACTTTTAATAGACTACGAGAGACTGGGACATTCTTAATACGTAATGAAGACTACCAATTCCAGGCAGCAGTAAGAGCAGATTATCGGAGAAGAAATTGTGTCCAACGACACTTCGATAACAATCCTGAAACTAGCATCCGAAGACCATCTGCTACATTAGCAATATCGCGGCAAGCAATACGGCGAACTTTGAAAGGTGATAATAACTACCCATACCATCTTCAAAAAGTTCACATTATTACCTCAAGATTATGTCAAGAGATTGAATTTTAGTAACTGGTTTCTTGAAAAAAATTGCGATGATAATTTATTTCCATTAAAAATTATATGGACTGGCTTGGAATTTGGAGCGGATTACTGGTGGGACCATATTTTTTACCTGGAAGATTGAATGGTATCACATTTACACATTTTTTGGAGAACGACTTTTCTAATTATTTAGATGACATTCCCTTACAACAGCGGATTGAAATGTGGTTCCAACTCGATGGATGTCCAGCTCATTATAGCAGAGTTGCTCGAGCTTGGCTGGATATAAATTATCCACAACGATGGATTGGACGTGGAGGAGTAGTACCTTCGCCACCCAGATCACCTGATATGGCACCCATGGATTTTTTCGTATGGGGAACCTTGAAGCAGAAAGTTTATTCGGTGTCAATCAACTCAAGAGAGCAACTAAGAGACCGAATCATAGATGCAGTGCACCAAATATCATCAGAACAATGTTTAGCTGCAATTTATTAAGTGAGTGCTAGATGTAATGCTTGCATTGGTGCAAGAGGACGACATTTTGAGCAATATTTACATTAAAAAGAACATAACATAAATATAAATGTGAATAAATAAGTATAAAAATAAAAACTTGTTTTTTTCCTTTTTTGGGGATTTTCTCTAAATCTAAGCAAAAACGAGCAAATCTCTAAAGGTCTTTTTGTCTTAGTTTTTCGGTCCCCTAAAAGTTCCTGAAGTTTTGCCATTTAAATTCGGGACACCCAGTATATACTTAATACATAAATATATTCAACATAAATATAAATACTTTTTCTACTCGGGGTAACTCATTGAGATTTTTAAATTAATTACCTCTTATATAATAACTGTCGATTTCAGCCCGATGTACTCACTCAATAGATATCTAAATACTCAATGGGCCTTTTATTGCTAAATTTATATAATGGGAGCATCAGGCCCATTCTCAACGGTGTAAATGAAATATTCCCAATATTTCTGAAATATTTTTTAAAAGATCTGAAAAGAAACAGCAACTATTGACAAAGAAATTGCTAATACTTGATTGATAATGGTATAAATGACCAAAGTAGAAGTGATAAGAATTTTTTTTTCTGAACCTCCTTCATTTTCATTTACAATCACTAAATTACAATTACAACACATTACAACAATTTAATATGGACATAAAATATCTACAGCCTTCTACCACCCGAAGCTATGTCAAGATAAGAAAATAAAAGGTAGGTTATATCAAAGTCAACAGAATTTAACTAACACAAGTATCGTAAAACGTTCTTATCATTGAACAATATTAATATTTCAAAATCTTTCAATAATCCTTTTTTCAACATTAACGAATGGATGAATGTCAAATATTATTTAATATACTCTTCGATCTCTACCATCGTTGACCAGGCCTGCTATACAGCCTGAGGGAGGAGCCTCGGTAGTCAAAATTTGGGGGAAATATGGGAAGTGACAGGAAGGTGAAGGGTATTAGAGGTAGATATTGAGAATAAGGGCACCTGTCTAGCAAATATTGAAAATATTCTAGACCGTCATTGATTAGCAAAACCTATCAGCTGGCTATATCTTTTTCTTTTACAAATGTCATTATGCGTCAACTTAAATCATTAAAAAAGTAAAGATCATTTTATATTCTAACCTTTCTAAATTTAAATTATACGAATAATATAATAATGACAGTATGATTGAAAATTCAAATGTTAAATAAAGCCGTTTGTAACACATAATAATGGCGTATTATGACTACTAACACTTTTTTTTTTCCAAATTTAGGATTCCTACCTAGCATCGTCTGATTAGCCATAGCGGCATAAAGTTATGTTAAACGAAACAAGGAATTAGATAACATTTGGTATCGCTGACAAATGTTTCAGGATTTTCTTATAAAAACCTTATTAAAAAATTATTTCCTTGTACATGTTGCATCCAACTTAAAATATGCTCTTGAAAGAGTTTTTACTGGAAATAATCCATCAAGTACCCTTTACCTCCAAGAAATGGAGCTGGCGCCTTCAGGTCGGACAGAGCTGCCGAAGACACAGGAAGAATAAGAGAGAGCTAAGGACAAGATGATCGGGAGCGGCCACGCCCTGGCTAACAAAAGAGGCTAATTGATCGCCTCCCCCCCGCGTTATCTTCGCGTCTTCTTTGTCTTCTTCCTTCCGCCGCTCATGGTCGTCCTTTATCTTCCAATGTTCTCTTGTTTTCCCTCTCTAAATAACAGAGGTGGAGTAATTGGAAGAATAATAAAAGGCGGCTCTTTAGTATCGAATTAGCCGGGAGCATTATATTTTAAGTTGTTTTCGGAGCGATTCTTAATTCAAACAAATTTACTGAATGCTTTCTTTCTCAAAGAGATTAAATAAAACAACTGCCTGTTTTTTCAACTGCCACTTCCGAATCCTATTTATTTCAAAGCACCACTGGATTCCGTTAAGGTATATAGATAAATGTCGACCAAGTCAGGGAGTCTTTTTATAAAGAACGTTTATTAAGAAATTTACAATTAACAGATAAGCGACTTAAACTGGTATACCAACGGTACTAATTCTAACAAGTCTAATTACGATCTGACTCTCTTAATAGAGAGGGTATTTATAGATTATGAAAATACCTTAGTCAGCTTCTAAGTTGATTTTTGATTCTGGCTTGGATGCGAGCCTGGGTAGCTCAGTGGTTTTATATATATATATATATATATATATATATATATTTATATATATTGATATATTGGTTACTACTTTTTTGACTGTCTATGTAATAAATTTTACTTTAAGTTCTTGAGATTCAGTCGTATTCTCGGTAAACTATCTTTTAGGCGATCGAGACTAAATTGTTCTCTAAATTGCCCAAAATTGTAGGGCTTGATAATCATAGGGCTCTGAATTCAGTAGATATAAGAAAAGCATAGGTTTGAATGTAGAGAGGTAAGAAGCATCGCTGATAGTAGGAGGTAATGAGTTAACAGGAGATGAGGTAGCACTACTTGCATACTTAGTTACGCCATTGAAAACTTCTAGATAATGTGAGCATATGATTACTGGTTGTTAGTGTTAGAAAATATCTAGAATATTGTTATAACTTCAGTGTGTTTGCTGACTATCGGGAAATCTATGCATGATGGTGTATTCAGGAAAGGTGTTGTTCTAAGTAATATCTAGGTTTTATTGTTTTAGAGGATCTGAAAGTTATGGGGTGCTCATTTAATATTAATGCTCAGGAGGTATCGTTTGATCAATCCAGGAGATTGTTACATAAAACAAATGTCTGAATTTTCTTAGAATTAAACTCCAAACTAGAGTGTCACTTTTAGTATAGTGATTTGCATAACAACATTTTATGCCCAAGGTTGTTTGCCCAGTATGCCCATTATGCCTGACATGACGCCCTGTGATTTTTTTAAAAGGGGGTAAGAAATCCTTGGTTATACAGTTCTTCGGATGGTACGTTTAATGTTCCAGTGTTCCAAGCTCGACAGTGTCCTGTACTCGTTTAATATCGCTATCATTGTTAAAACTGGATAGGTAAAATTTAGGACTCCCATTGTAGCATTGTCCGATTAACCATACCAGCATAAAGTGACGTTAAGTAATTAAACAACTTTAATCTATTCAGACTGCTCCCAAATAGTGATCCAATCTACAGTTTGAAGGGGTACCTTACTAATAGCTATAAAGGTAAGGATGGAGAGAATGGACATGTCCAGATGAGTTCCAATTGTTGGTACCATAGTTGGTGGGAACATTGAGGGATTTATTTATGAAGACATTTATTTATGAAGACATTTATTTATGAGAGAATTGTTGTAGTATATGGAAAGGAGAAAGCTATGGTCTATCGCATAGGGTAGTGTTAGGAAAGAAGGTAAAAATGATTTGGAAATAATAATTAATAGCCTAAAAAAACTAAACATAAATTAGCCTCCTCCGATTTTAATTTGGCACAAAACATAACGGGAGGCTGAGAGAAGAACCCAGAGAGGAAACCGAACAGCAGGAGACTTTTAGAGGAAATTTGATATTTGTGATTGGACAATTCTTTCTAAGGGCTTGGAAACGTTAGAGGCGATAGAGATAGACATATTTGTATTATATGTTGCTGAGGAAGTACCGACCGTCTTTCGCTCCTCCGGCAACTGATAAAGATGTTTAATATTTCAGCAATTTTTCTTATTTTTTGATTTATATAAACAACTATGATTTAATTTGTTTTAAAGTCAATGTAGATTTTTTGATATGAAGTTACTTATTTTCCTTCATTGATTTAAAAAACCTGTACCATTACAACTCGTGAACGGGTCTGGGGTACAAGGTAGAGACTGTACAGTTTCAAGGACACTGTATCCGCGGATATCCGAGGGAAAAGAAAGATCCGTATCCGTGACTTTTTGGCGGCCCTTTTTTAATACATAGATGAAATTTTATATTCACTGCAAAACTGTTAGGTACGTGTTAGTAACCCTATAAACAGCAACTTTTGTTCTGGCAAAATTCGAAATGAAAAAAAAAAAATCAGTCCTCCATTCAAATAACCGATCAGCTGATCATAGTTTGTATGGAAATACAAAATTTTTGTTGTTGTCCAGAACAAAAGTTGCTGTTTATAGTGATACTAACACGAAACTAAGTGATTTTCAGTAAATTTAAAATAACCATGAATAAAGATTATTAGGTAGCAGTGAAAAACTATTGACATTTAACATTTTACTCAGGCAATCCTTTCAAGGTTTGCCTGTTTCAAGAAGTTGAAACTTCTTGGTTGACAATTTGATAACTCACTACCAAACACAAAAGTTATCTAAGTCGCCCAGTGAATATCGAAATCTCGAAACATGTGCCTAACCTACTGTCCTGCCTTTCATGCAAAGCCTCAAATGACAAAACTATCAAGGTCAAGCGCACGGATATCGATTGAGGAAAAAAGTTAAGATAAGATCCGTATGCGTATCCGCGGATCTTGACACCAAATATTAATATTCGAATCCCTATCCGCGGATACACTTTTTTAAAGATCCGGCACATCACTAAACCATATTTTAATTAGTAATTTACATAAGTATATTGCAGGTAATACATATTTTAATATTAACGATCAATTCTACATATCTTCCTGTTTTCGGTTTAGACTCATAAGAACATTATGTATGCCTGATTATAGCTGAGTGAGTTATTATTACTGAGTTGCCCATGATCAGCTATAAAATCGGTAGTGGAGTATAAGTCTGGCCTCAATAAAAGTTTATTAATACAATTTTTCGATAGTATTGTAAAAATATTGATGTAAATAAAACAGCTTAAATACATGACCTTAATGAACAGAATATAGCTTTGAATTACCTAATGTTTAAATAACTGCTGGTTTATTATAGCCCTTTATTGCATAAACGTTTATGAATATGACTATAATTTTATTTCGAATTTATTGTCGAAAATAGTAAATAAAAATACCTCAAATCCGCTCCTGTTTCATTACCACTTTAATCTGCCAGCAGGCTTCTTGCCATATTTTAAAATTAAAACAAGGATCGGATAACTCTTTATCTATTGAAAATATGCTCTGAATCTGTATTTTAATTGTCTCTTATGTACGTTATTTAAAACAGAAAATATTAACATCTTTCCATTTCTGCTAACCTACTTTAATATTATAATTTAGGTCGTATTAAACGAATTTAGTTTACGAAATCTCATTGATAGTCTCGCATCCGGGTAAAGGAGAAAATATTTATACTTCATCAAAGATCCAAGGATAGGACCCCTTAGATTTGCTGGATGGAGATAAAAATAGAAAACGGGCGCGATGTTCAAAGTAAACAGAGAAACTGAATAAATAAATTAACGGCAAGGAGGTTGAGCGTCACCTTGAGAACCGAAGCTGTGGATGGCCCAGCAAAACATTGCCTAAACCTTATAACCACTAAAACTTTTTTTACTTTGGTATTATTAATAATGATTTCTATTTTATTTCTGTAACCATTTAGCAATATCTATATATTTATTTACTATTTTAGGCATACAAGACTGGAAAGACAAGAAACTGTTCGACGTTTTCGCCTACTTCAATATTTACTGGGCAAACGTTCAAAGCTCCCAATTAATTACAAAAGACTCATTTACATGACAGTTATCATCAGACCTATTTGGACATACGGAGTTGAGCTTTGGGGCTCTACTAAACCATCCAATTCATCTCGTATCCAATCCTTACAATCCAAAATCCTTCGTAAAATCCTCAATGCTCCTTATTATGTCATAAACAAACTCATCCATCATGATCTTAATATCCTATATTTTGCTGATTTGGCCCAAACTAGATACCTATCCTTACATGAAAAGCTCTATACACGCTTGAATCCGCTAGTCTCTCAACTTGCTTCCCATAATATTCCTGATAACCCTCCGAGGCGTCTGAAAAGAAGATGGCCTCGAGACCACCTACTATAGAACTTTATTGGAGTTCCATCAATGGATGGTCTCTCCACAAGTGTTTTTTTTTCATGTCCTTTGTTCATACAGCAGATTTACTTAATGTAATATAATTACAGTTGTAAATATCAATAAATTATTCTAAAAAAAAAAATATTTTAGAATATGCGGAATTCAGTCTTAAATTTCTTCTAAATAATAAAGTCTTTATTATGAGTTTTATTCATGGATACGGAATAGAAGTTTGTTATTAATTATTGTAAAATTGCATTATGTGTTGTTATGCATTATAAGTCAAGTGTTATATAAATCAATTTATGAATTGTTGGTATTACGTTAAAAAATTGTATGTAAATGTCTGCTAATGAAGGTAAATTGCATCGAAAGGGAGAAATGTACTTAACAGTACTTAATGAAATGTTTTTTTTATTTTTTTATTTCTAAATTAAAATACATCATTTTAATAATATGTATAAAGCCACTCCCCTAGAGCATTATAAACGTAAGTAAATCATCAGAAGTAAGAATTTTGAATTAAGGCTTGAAAATTGTGTTCTGCATATGCATAAATGAACTTTCATGAGTAGTTATAATATGATATTTGTATTTATATGAAATGGTTGACCGCAGTAATTCAAGAAGTCATGATCAAGGAAACAGCCATAGATTAATTTCATATGATATTAGCTCAGGTTTGTTAATAATATGAGGAAATATGAGAACCTGATTTATAGATACGATACAAATAAATAAAGGGCATAAAAGATAAAAATCACCCTTATTAATTTTTCTATATGTTATTTCCGTTCCCATTCAGATTTTTTATGGAAGGTAATATACTGATGCTTATAACATTTAATTAAATGTCGTTCAAAGTGAAAATATTTCAAAGTCTGCATTTTTTACCACCTTCATTCAATGAGAATACATTTATGGAATTTCTCAATATTGATTACTATGATTTAGTTGAATATATTCCACTATAACTGGGAAGGAACATGAGGTTTCAGTTTCAGTATGATTGTCCTGTACATTATGGAACAAGTCCGCGACAATAGCTAAATGTTAATGATCCCAATCAATGGATTGGCCGTGCAGGACCAGTGGCTTGGCCTCCATGCTATCAAGACCTAACTTCAATGAAAAAGGATAATTGAATCATCTGAACCAATAACACATATCCAGTCCCGTTCTGCCACTACTGCTGTTGCCGAGCCTGTCTTAATGCTCTAGGGAAATCACTTTGAACAACATTTAATATGACTGTTTTCATTTATTGAATAAAGAAGTTGGAACGAATAAAATAAGTTTTAGTTGTTCACTATGACTACATAGGTCATAACAGTGAAAATCTTTAGCTGCGAATATCTCGTAAAAAAATCAACCATACCTCCATAGACATTTTTGTCCTGTTTCGGCTACATAGATTACACCCTGAGATACTCTGTTGTAATTTTAAAAATATAATGGTGTTTATATTTAAATTTATTTAAATTATGATTATTTGGGGGCAGAAAAGAGAATTCACGAAGGATGTAATACAGAACTTTAATAGAATAACTAGTCTTATCTGATCTATCTAATCTCGATCATCAATGTACTGACATCAGCCTACTCAATGCAGCTCCATTACATCGATGCTTTGTAGCGACGAATCAAAGCGGGAACAGAATACAATATTCTGGGACAAATGATATCTGCGACACTGACTGCCTAAACAATTGAAGAGGGCTTAGTCTTCTCCAAGCCATTGAGCCTCGGGTTTGGACCACTTTCCAACTATCTAGCTCTAATAGCAATTAAGATGGACAAAGATTAGAAAATCCATTTTATATAATAAGAACTTGAAAATATCTTGTGTCTTCTAAGCTTAATCGAGAACTCTGGCCTTAAGAGTTTTCTGGCTATCAAACATCTTATGACTAGTTTTGATAGTCATTGCATATTTTAATTATTATAAAATAATGTCCCTGTAATCTTATGAAAATAATAATGTACCATATCTTATGAAATGCTTGTTATACTATCTTTAAATCTTTAAATTATTGTTCTTGTTTACTATGTCTAGTTTTACATATTGTAATAAGGTGTTATTAACCTCCCTTTTTTGACAATGTTTGTTGTTGTTTGTTCATTTAACGTCACTTTATGCTGCTATGGCTAATCGGACGGTGCTACAGTGGGAGCTCTAAATTTTGACAATGTTTACTACCACTAAAATTGAATGAACATTGTTTATTGTGTGGAAACAGGCGATTTTCGTGCAATACTTCTTTATCAGTTTAGACTTAGACATTTGGCAGCCCAAGCTGCAAGAAATATTACCGCCGCGTCGTGGAAAGGGTGTTGTAACGTTCGCCGTCGGTTTGAGAAATGTTCTAACCAAAAAAAGATTGGTTTATGTTTGGTGGTCGTTGGCAGGTATAATTTCTCCTTTATACCCAGACGTTCTTACTGAAGGAATATTGACATAGTGCAACAAAACTTATCGAAAAGCAACCTGCATGGGATAATCAGAAGGGATCTATACTATTATACAACAAAACCATATGTTCCATGCTCCATGACAGGCAGTGAAAAAACTAAACGAGATTGATTACGAATACCTCCCACACCTACCTTATACGCCAGGCTTATCTCCAACAGAATTCTATTTGTTCAGAAACTTGACTTCCTTAAGCATACATTTTTTTAAAATGGTTTTTCTAGTCAAAAACGTATTTTCAGACTTCACAAAAGCATGTATTTTTCACTTCTGGGATTGGCAACACCGTTGGGAAAATGTATCAAACATAAGAGTACAAATTTTTAATAAATGGGTACAAATTTAGATTTGATAAAATTATTAAATAATCTTTCCTTTGAAAATAGGCATTTCGTATGAAACTATGCAATATTTGGGCACCCTGTCCGATGATATTGGCGTATATTGAAAAAGCTAAAAGTATGTGCACTTATTACAAGTGGAAGGATAAGTGGTCAGTTTCTCGCAGCAAACTAAGATTTTAGGGAAGGTTGGCCTTAAACATTACAATGGTTATAAGTAACTTTAGTAAACTAATCAAAAGTCTAAACTAATTTCTAATTAAATTAATTATTTATTAATAACTTGGAAAGGTGGAGGTTCTTGAGGTAAAATGCAATACATGACAAAGACTGGGATTGGGAGCCGAGGGCTGTGTGCTTTTCTCGCTTGTGATTAATTGCGCTGGCAAAGTGTCGTGAGGTTAGCGCAGCTCCTGCTTAATTATTCTCTCCTCTCAGGTCATTAATATCCCACATCTCCGCCATTGTATCTCCTTCGATCCTTCGTCCGAGGAATTATTTATTATCACTCGATACAGTTACCTGATTGTTCAATGTTCCCGGTTTCATTGGGCTCAGTGTACATAGTAAGTAAAATTACATTTGTTAAAAACATCTTCATAAATAACTGGAATGTTATAATTGGGTCGCTCATATGACATGTCCATTTTCAAAGAAAAGGATATGTGATAAAACAACTGTATGAAATCAAAAAAATTGTATTCAAAATATTTATCTTCATTTTCTGTGTATTGTTTCCTCTAGTTAATTTCTTCACTGCCTGTCGTTAAACATTTGGTCTGGTGTTGTAGTTTAAAAGTATAGATCCTTTCTGATTAACCTATGCAGGTTGTTTTTAAGTCATTATCCTTGCAGTAAGAGAATGAATTATAGAAAATAAATTATGAATGACAACCAAACACAAACCAAGCGTTGTATTGTAAAAGTAAAGGACTTTCTGATTAACCTGTGCAGGTTATTTTTCGATATGTTTTTGTTGCATTATGTCAGTATCCCTGTAGTACGATGTGGATGGGATGTCACCTTAGGATAGAAAGGAAGAATGAATTATTTATGAACTAATTTGTGCCCCCAGCTGAAAATCGGTCAAACCAACCTCGAATGGTCCGTTTGTTACAATACCCTTCTCAAAACGCGCTGGTAATGCTTCATACAGCCAGGGCTGCCGAGTATCCGAGTTTAAACTCATTAAAAAAAAAAATTACACCAAAATATGAAGGGATAGGTTATATTTGATGGTATACTCTACAACGTTCGTTCAATTGTAGTGATTGTAAATATTACCAAAAAATAAAGAGGATTAATGATATCTCTTTACAACCTATAAGCATAAACATGATAGACAACAGTCCAATAATTCCACTTTGAATTTTACAAATAATAAAACTTATTCGTAAATGTATGTTTATTATCGTGTAGCATAGCAAATACAATTAGGGATTTTTATTCTGGTAATGAAAAAACTATCATAACCAGTGAAGAATCGATTTCTCAATTGGACTATAAAGAAATAATTTGTCGGAGCATTCCTTTAAGGTTCCGTATTGTACCCTCATTGAATACATTATACCTACTTTTTTTTAAGGGCTTTTCACCCATAAATTCTCCGAAAGTTGCATTACCATCGAGTCATCACTTCGCATGTTTCGTCCCTGCTAGCAGGAACATAATGCCTAGTTGATGTATACAACAGTGTGTTGACGCGGAGGAGAACCCTCCTATGATTCAATGCCAATGCTTTGTCACTGTCTGTGTTTACCGGCCACTGTATAAAGTATACGCTACTATGAATGAATGTAGATCCATAATTCATGTCATATCCTCTATGGATCTTCTCGCTCTATCCCATTCACTATTTGGGCTACCGCATTTGCCGAATATTTCTTGCAACGTTCAGCCCTATACCTAATATGACACCTAGGTAGGGGACAATTTCACCAATGTAGTACAATTGGATATGGACACATGGGTACATCTTAATTCTTGATGTAATCCTTCTCCTTCAGAAAGTAACTTCAATAGGTCGGGAGTGCCATTACCACTACATTTAGTAATGAAAAAAATAAAATAAAAAATATATAACCAATCTGAAATCAATAGCAGCCCCAGAAATGTATTTTTGTAAATATGTTAACAGTAGAATCTTTGTTGACACTGGTAAGATCCCTTTATAATTGCGTCAATAAGATCAGAGAGCTCAGAACCTCTTAGAAAACTCTTTGTTTTCATCATTCAATAAGCCTCCATCATCAGGTCATTTTAAAACTTCCTTAACAAGCTAGAATATTTGCTAGAATATTTACACTTTATTAATTTAAATTAAATGTTGGAAATAGTTAATATCGTGGGGCTCATCCAGCCTCTATTAACCGGATGCCCTTGTTTGAGGGATGGGAACCTGGTGGTTGAGCGTGATCACGGGCAAATCGTCTCCAAGCCCGACCGTCCTAGAAACTGTTAAGTCCCTACCACATACTGAACAATACAGAATTTATGGGTTGTAGTAATGCATGTCAGGCTTATAATGTTATTACTCATTACTATCCATAATTTAATAAGTTAATATATTTATTTTTAAATATTTCATTGAGCTGTTTTTATAACCATGAGTTTCTTTTTAATTAATAGAAGTTTTAAAGGTTTCATGGCTTTTAGTGGAAAATATTAAAATATTGATGTGGAAATGGTTGACTGGATATAAATTACTTAGTTGAGCTTATTTTAGTTGTGCCAACGTTTCGGCCTAATGTTTAGACTGTAAACTACCGTTTTAGGGAAAAGGATTATAATAAAAAAACAATACTAATGAAACTAAATACGTGGAGTATTTATTACTAGCGCTCTGTATTTTCTCAACGCAGATATGCTTAATAAATGTATGCGTTTGTCTTTTCAAAATATTCATATTTTCGGGATCTATTACTTTTACTTTAATATTTCCATATAACGAATCTAGCTAAATAAACCGAAGAAATTATTATGTTCAAAAACTCTTTTCTGTTGCAACAGTAATGACGGAAATGGTAAAAGTTATTCTTGACATATGAAGAAGCAGAAATAGTAAAAACAATTGATTAAATCGACCAGAAATGAAACAAAAATATTGTAAAAATAACTACATAACATAAATAAGGCGCTTGTTTTCTCCGAGACCCATGGAGCAGCAGTAAAGTTGAGGAGAAAATTATTTTTAACGAAAAGTAAAGTCTGTTCCTAGCGATTAAATCATCTAAAATACAAGGTATTCGGACTTATTGAATCGGAAAAATATAATAAATAAACACAGATTAATAAAATAGAATCTAGATTCCGCTGCCATTGTTTGTAAGAATTAAAAAGGTTGCATATGCCATTGACCATAAATTTACAGGAAGAACACTTCACTACCTGATAAGTGAGAGGATCCGCGTTCCTTTCGAAAGATATTGTTACTTTTACTGTTAGAAAAAAATCGGTCTATTTCAAACTAAATTGGTAACCGAGTGTTAAAATAAGCTGAACATTGATCTTTCCTAACATTTTCCAATGAGAAAATTAAACATTAGTTTAAAAGAATAACATATGCTTACTTGTATCTAATTCAACTTTCAGAGCAGAATTATCCCAGTTGAAAAAACAGAAGAAAATGTATATTGATAGAATTGTTATTATGAACTAATTACTGCTGAAATGATTGAAATTAATTTTAAAGCTATAGAACTAGAGCAAATAACAAAGTGTTTGTAAGGTTTTGCATTTCTTCTTATATCAAAATGGTGACATTATTAGGTACGCGCTGTTTCCCGCTTTCCTTCCCTGTGAACTTAATTAGAAACTCCATTTACTGACACCACATAATTACTGAAAATAAATGTGAGCTAATGTTATTATATTAAGGTATTAAGTTAGGCCTGGGAAAAAATAATACTAAATAAAAATAGCCTAGGCTTTTAGAATAAACAAAACTAAATATAACGTTTGAAATAATTTTCTAAAAATTCCGTGGTTATACACTCATATATAATTCATACCGCCACGCACGTATATATTAATTAATAAAATGATGAATTATGCAAAATATAAACTTAAATAATTAACTAAACAAACAGAAATTGTATGAACTATGTAGCTAAAAATATAATAGAAAAATTTTAAAAACTATATTCCCTATTCATTTCAGACTTATTTTGAATATTCGTCAACAACACCTATGTTTATTAAATAGACTTAATTTATTTTAATATGGTATTTTTAAGTCGAATCGGAAAATAGCATAAGAAAATTAAACAATTAAGGATAATGATATTTTTTCAGATCTTTTTATTTCCTGGAAATATGCCAATGAATTATGAAAATAACTGTTGTATACTTTTGTTATGAATTTGTTTTATATTGTTATATTTAAAAAATACCCATATAAAAACATAAGATTTTTATGCTGCTGATGGAGGGGTTGAAAGAATATACAATGGTGATGTAAACAGAGATATTCTCATATGAGGTCTCATTCTCATCTCAGCCCTGAGGAAGTCAGCAGCATGGTTTGACGAAACGTTGGTGGAAAATTTATCTACACGGTCTAAACCAGAAGAAATAAACAAAGTCTCTTGTAATATTTTATAGTTTTTAAAATAAGATTATATTAATATTTTTAGACTTAAACAAGCCGAAATAACAAGATACATTATTATTCTGCTAATAACGAATCAGCGGAGTTGAAAGAATAAACAATGGTGATGTAAACAAAGATATTACGTTATAATGCTGTTTTTTTAGATATGTTCCAATGTTTAAACTACTCCTTGGAAATGTGCCATTCAATTAAAAAAATAATATTTTATACTTTTGTAAATAAAATTTTTCATGTTAAATTTTTAAATTATATTTTTTTAAAATTATATTAAGTGTTTATATTTTTATATAAAAAACACAACCGAAATAACTACGTAGAATTTTTGTTCTACTGATCATGAATGGGGAGGGGCTGAAAGAATATACGATGTTGATGTAAACAGTGATATTACGTCACCGTTATTTGGCGAAGAAGCGAGCTGGAAGTTCCATAGCGCAAGAGGAGTTGGATATGACGTCACTGCGGTACGGTGACGTCAGAGTGACATCACCGCTGCAGTCGAGTATCGAGCCAAGCCAGCTTCCTTTATTTATAGAGGCGTTTAGTCCCTTCTATTAATAGCATCAAAAGAGCAAATAATTACACGACTACTCAGCCTCTTTATTGCTTTGTTTTTAAGGAGGCTTTTTGTATACGTTAACCTTTTATTTGCAATTTCTGAGATTTATTTTAGTAAACTTGGAAAACCTTAAAATGGTTCTAATAATAGCATTGTTCACTTTATTGAAAACACGCACGCTTTTAGACTTTAAAACTATTGGTTATTTCTTGCCACATAAGTATTAAATATTCTTTTCCTATTTTTATCTATCATAGCTTCATATTATTTTTAATATTAATCTATTTCAAACTCGTTTAATTTCTCATGTAATTTTACTATGTTTTGTTATATTCTAGATTTCTTTCCGCTCTTGTCATTTCTCATGAATTATTAGATAAATTTTGTTCTTTGCATTTCTTTCTTGTCGTTCCTATGATTTCTGTTTATAAACCTGATATATTTTCTTTGCTACTGCACTGTTTATATAGCTATTCTGTTTAGCCTGTTTATCAGCGCTCACGATGGCCTAAACAGTTATGTTAAGGCATTGAGAAGGATGGAAAGCGAAAAATAAAGTCAACGGCATCTGAAATGGAAAAGTAAGAGATTTATTTTTGTGATATGTGGCTCCTCTCTTAAACCTAGAGGACACCTGGAAAGGACTGGATGGGAACATGGTACAGTCCAGGTCACATATGAGAAACTTGGCAAAGAAATAAACCCAAAACATACATCATTGCTATTTTCAAAAGAAAGGTACACCCAACAACTATCAATAATAATAATAATAATCATAAAAGCAGTAATAAGAATAATAACTACAATCTAATGCTCGATTAACAAGATTCACAATCCAATCTGGTTAGCGATCGAGTCGTTATAAAAAAAAAATATTTGATTGTCTTAACGTATAGGCTCTATCATCTAATTAAACTACTACAGGGTGCGGCAAAAGTAACTATATGATTTGTTTTTTAAATAAGTATTGAATGGAATGAAAAAAAACAAATATTGAATGATAAAAATAAAGTTTATTTTATGCTATTTTTTTACATTAATTATGAAAAATGATGTCAGTTAAATGAGAACCATTTTCACCAAGGCAAAAATGTGCTCTTTTTATTGCATTTTCCATAACTTTGTTGAGTGCTTCTTGTGGTCTACGATCAATTTCTTTTTTAATGTTGTCCTTTTGTTGCTGCAAGGTTTGGGGATTATTCACATAAACTTTGTCTTTTTATTTACGAAATCGTTCGAGTGAAAATGCGCTTCGTCCGTCATCATTAAATTTGACAAAAAGTTTTCATTTTGATCAACGAGATTTAAAACTGCTCTACCATATTCCAAGCAAAATGCTGAAGTTTTCAGAATTTAGTTTTTGGACTAGTTGGATTTTGAAAGGGAAGAGGTCCAAATCGTTTTTCAAAATTCGCCGAAGAGTGTGGTCAGAGAGCTGCAACTGGGCAGATCGTCTTCTCGTTGATGTCTCAGGATTTTCTGCGACACTCTGTCTCACAGCATCAATATTTTCGGCCGATGTGCAAGTTCGAGGTCTGCCCGTACGTCTTGAATCTCCGACAGTCCCAAATTCAGCAAAATTATGCACCAACGAACGAATGGAGCAGTTCTTACATACAGCATAAAACCTTCTCTATGTACGTTGAGCATTAATTATCGAACAATTATTCTCAAGGAATAGAAAAACAATCTTAGTTTTTCGCGCAATTGTATAGCGTTCCAATTTTATATATTCTCCCAAGTTTAATTCCTGAAATAGAAAAAAAAAATTTGTGAAATATTCACCAGCAAAGAAGATACAATTTTTTAACATCATATAGTTACTTTTGCCGCACCCTGCCGCACCGGTGTATCCTGCTACACCCAGAATATAATCAGAATACAGAAAAAAAAATCCTACCTTCAGAAATCATCTTTCTCTAGCTCAAATCAAGACACTTCTCACATAAAGTACCAGTAAACAATCTAACTCTGAACTATTTGAAATAAATCAGCTCATTATATAGTTTAATATCCGCTAGCGTAAACATATTCAATATCTGCTTCTGTAGGCTACTGCGCTCTATTGAGCCATTCAACATACTTTTTTCGATCGAGAGTAAATATTATTCTCAAAAAATGACAAATCTGTGGGTTTCCTTTTCTAAATATCATTATCTTAATTAAAATATTACTTTCACTTCATCACAGCTCCAAAAGTTTGCACTGATTCGAATCATGCGCTTTATGAAAAAAAATCTGCGTAGCGCATTGTTTATGGAAAGCCACTGCGATTGGCGACATTATTTGTCCAATTTCATGGTTCAAAGTTTGTAAGTCAAAGACTCATATTATTTGCGTTATATGTGTTCAGTTTCCCCACACTCACAATATCATTATTTATTTTTGGCATAATTTAGTCTATATTTTTAGTTGTGGACTACATAATAACGTGATGAGTACCTTTTACATATGGAAGATATTAAGAAGTTCTAAGGAAGATATTTTTTTTACTCACAATTTACATAGGTTTTAAATTGTTTTCTTATATAAAAAAGTTATTGTACTGATTTCCTTTATCACTAGAATGATAATGTGAAAGGTTTTAAAAATGTAAAGGAAGAAGAATAAAGAGTATGAAGATAAAAAAAACCGGAGGGATTTCTGAGATAAAGGTTTAAATGTAAATACGAAGGAAATGCTACCATTTGCGCAATGCGCTATCTTAAGCTAAATGATTTGGTATCGTTGAGCGGAGGATCCTTCCTTTCTAGGGCCGATTAGCATATTCTACCAGCCTCATTTGCAACGGAATTTTAAATATTTTTTTTCTCTTTCTTAAAAAAAACAAACAAAAAAACGCTTAAGAATACCATGCGAAATCTAACCGGAGCACTGAGGTGAACACCGAATTTCCTACTCGATCAAATTATACCATATTATTTACTTTGGTGTTTACAAATGTCATATCATCCGAAATTTGTTTCATTTTTCCTCATTAAGTTGTAATATGATCCTAGAAGACGAATTCTGAGATTTTGAAGAAACAAAAAATATTTTCTTTTATACTGATCAATGTCTGCAGGTATATGGAATCAGCGTTGTTGGGTGTTTTTACCTTTTGAAGAACAGTTACACTACTCAAAAGGCTATGACAGAATTCATCCCAAAACATTCAACATTTGTTTTAATTTAAAATGAAAGAACCAATAAGAAAAGCCCATCCAAATACCAGAAGAAGGAAAGCTGCACGAGCCTTATATAATCAGTTTTGATTTACTGAAGCTATCTTTAGAATGAGTTGATATTGCACTGCCTTCTCCACGAAAATTTTTTTAAGCTCTACAGTTTTTACTTTATTCTGCATTATTAAACATTTAATAGTCATTTAATTTTTAAGAAAAACATTAATTAAAAACATAGGTTGTTTTCTTTAAAAAAAAAGTTAAATAACGGGTAAGGATCCAATTGGAAAAATCCCAGCAAAGTCACAAGTCTCTAAAGCACTGAAATTATCATTCAACGGTTCGCCAATTAAGGCAATATCAGGACAATACCAAAAGAAAAATCACACCAAAGAAAACAAAGTGCAACATATCTCAGCATCAATAGTCCACAAGTCAATAGACTTACGTGTATAAAACTTTTAGTTTGATAATCATATTTCATAGTTTACACTTAATTCTTAAAACGAAATTCACATTTCTTCGTTAAAATAACTTTTAAAAAAAGATTAACACTACTATTTTTGGTTCACTGCTTAACACTTTTATTTTTTCCAGAAGGTTGTTTATTCATTAAATGTTACATACCCGACGATTCCACAGTGAGAATCCTCAATTTTTCCAATTCAGGAACATGTAATAATTACGACAGGAATCTTAAACGAGTACTCAGGAACACTACTTTACGTCCACTCAGATGGGCAGCTTAACTAAGGAGTTTTTACTCCCTCTAAAAAATCTTCATGCTGCTAAAAAATCTTACTCCCTTCAAAAAAGTTCATGCTGACACTATTCTCTACTAAAGTGCTGGTAAAAGTGGAAAGATTTGTTCGTATCTGTGATAATTACTTAATTCATAAGATTTTTTTTTCGATTTTGTTTCAAATAATTTAAATTTTATTCTAACTATATTCAACATTGAAAAGTAAATAGAGACCTTACATAAATGTTAGGACCGTGGAAAAAAATCCAACGAAAAGGTTAGAAAGAGAATAACAGCAAAGCAAAGCCTTGGAGGTGGTGGGATATTTCTTGGGTGCATTATTTATGTTTTGTTTTGCTGTTTTGTTTTGCTGCTCTTTATACCATGAGGATGCCTGAATAGGCGAAATATACAGATAATTTCAATTTCTGTTTTAGTTTGGAGACTTGAGTGCTTTTCGTTGGAATTTTTTCCACGGTCTTAACTATATTCAACTTTATAGTGTTTCAACACTTCATATGAGTAATGGACCTAATAATTCAAATGCTTTCCTTAAACTAGTGACTATGGACTAGCGAGAGTATAAAAAATTAAATACTCGAAATGTCCTATTTATTATGACTTGCGTTATGAAAGGTCTAGTCTTGATAATATATAGAATAGTTTTAATTTTAAAAAAATTAATAAAATTGTTATTATCAAATCATGATAACCTGAGCCTTTCCACTTCAACTAAAAGAGCCTTGGCCCGGTGTGACACAACAGCCATCAACTGAAGAGTGGGAGGAGTGTACTCCATCGATTTCTTTACCTATACTCTTAATTACAGGATTATCATAATGGTTTCTTTATCCATCTTTATTTTATCATTTATCCTCCGGTATAAGGAGAAGAGAATGGTAATATCTTTCGGCTTATCGAGCTCATTAGTTTGTTATACCTCAATTAACATAATTAAATGTCAATAAATAGGATCCAAGATATGCGGGCGTCGAGTATTGGTTATTGGAGTGTTCCGTTGAATATTACATAGCATTTTATTATTCTGTTAAGGCAGCACCCTTGTCCAAGATACATAAAGCCTTGATGTTATTGTTCCCATTTAGATTACAAATTTGGCTGGTCGGTTGTTGAATTGTTTAGTGCTCTTTAAATTGTTACTGTTTCTTATTAGGTGATACTTTCACGTGAGAATCCTGTCCTGATATCTTTAAGCCGCTGTTTTTAGAACCGGTCAACATAAATACAAACATAAGAATGTGTTTCTTGCCTAAAGAGGTACAATCGGCATTTGTGGTAGAGCGCTGAGTTCCCGAGTCGAAGGTCCTGCGTCCAAATCCCGCTCGCTGGCAGACTTTTATTTCATCTGTTAGCGGCTGGAGATGGATCATATGGGATTTAGGACATTCCTTGGGCTAATGCAGCCTCTATAAAATAGGTGCCCAAAATAGGGAGGAAACATTTGATGGTTGAGCTTTAGATCACGTTAGATCCTGAATCGGGCAAATCACCTCCCTCACAACCGTTGTCCAAGGAACAATGTATTGAGCCTCAGACGCTTCACGGGTTGTAGTGGTACAGGTTTTTTTTTGTTTTATGATATTATCCTCTTTCAGGTTTTATTAAAGTAAAAGTAAAAGCAAGTTATCTACAAGCTTATCAAACTGATATCCACACTTATAATTGCGCAACTATACACAGACCTAGAGTGCGTAAGAGAGGCCAGATTTGTGATCAATTCTATTCTACTTTCCTGGTTTTCTTATTGTAGGGTTACCGTCATGTAAATTCTTTCCATAGGTCCTTATCTCTATAATCTTCACATCGGAGACTCCTCGTTGTCATTTCATCCTCCAGTACTTTTCACCTTCTGCTGGACGGCCTCAGTTTCAGGAGTCAAGCCGAACATGCCGTACTATCTCAGTCTCTTTCTCATTATTCTTTCGTTCACGGTTTCTCCCATTTCTTCCCTTCTTATCTCATTTCTGATCCTATCTGTCCTAGAATTCTTTAAACGTCTTCTTCAATAATTCTTTAGCACTAATTTTGAAGAAATCTTTCGCAGACTTTGTCCATCTTTCTACTGCATATGTCGGAATATTTTCAATAACTGAATAGAATACTTTCTTTTTATTCTCTTTGGAAAGACTATTGTTCCATATTATCGAATTTCTTGTTCTCTTTCTTGCCTGTTCGCTTCTTCTTCTTCTTCCAATTCACAGCCTCCTTCTGGATCGAGCGTAGAACCTAAAAGTATTCCAAGGTTTCCACAGACTCGATATTTCGCCATCAGATCAACATTTCACATCAGTCATTGACCTAATCAAGATAATCAAGCGATCTATTCATATTAAAAAATACCGATAGACAAGCTTGCACTAGTACCAACCAGATCCCTGAGAATATGTGATCAGATCACGATATATTGAATTTTATACGAAAATTCCAATAAATAATTTAATTTCTTTGATAATCTGTAGATATTATAAAGTCCTCGTATTGTAAAGGTCGCGTCTGTCTGTCTGTTCGCGGTAAACTCAATAACTACTCCACGGATTTTCATGAGGTTTCTACCAATAGATAAAGTGATTTACCAGAAAGGTTTAGGTATATAATTTGTCGAGGTCTTGGGTGAATTGGTTGGAATGTATCGATAACTGTCGGAAATGTAGGGGAAAGTATATCCGCCTGCCTAATACCTCTTATATATCTATCTATACATATTCTAAAACAAAGTCTTCGCCCGGGTCTATTTTTCTGTTCGCGGTAAACGCAAAAACTACTGTACGGATTTTCATGAGGTTTTCACCAATTGATAGAGTTGTTCACCAGAAAGGTTCAGGTATGTAATTTGTCGAGGTCTTGGGTATATAACGATTATTATCGGAAATGTAGGGAAAAGTATAGCCACCTGGTATATTTCATAGATTATACTGCCCAATCCTTTTGCCATAGAAAAAAACAACGCATGGCGGTATATCCCTTTATGTATATAGATCTACAAAAAAGGTCCGTGATAGAATATATCTATCATTTAGGGACAGCTTACTATACCTATTTTGTCTTCTAAAAAATTGATAACGTACAATGCGGTATTTGGAAAGTTATTTAGACGAGTTTAGTATTAATCCTTATTAACTTACATAATTTAGTTACCTTAAGCATTTCATGCGCATTATTAGAATATTTTATACCACACAATTTAAATGAGTATCTTATGGGTTATAGCAAAAACTTAGCGCGCATGAAAATAAATATATAGAAATATTTAGTTTTGTTTTTATGTTTATACTATCTATATAATAAAATATATTATACAGATAAAACATGTAGGCATAATATGTCTTACTACCCGTGCATAGCCGAGACGGGTCGCTAGTAATGTAAATATGATAAAACATTCCTTGTGTGAATGTTGTAAATATTTGGTGAATTAGCCTTCCTATTTTACTTCTCTGTTTTATTTTTACCCTGTACTTTATCGTCAACTAGTTAGGAAATATTTGGCATAGCGTAGGGAATTGGCATTGTTAAACGCAGAATACGATTGAAATGAATGTGCCCTATTTCCTTCACTTAAAATGAAAGTGGAGAAAGTAAAACACGTTAATTGAAAATAGGGTGTTTTTGGTTTCCTGGAACAGATTTCATTATAATATAAAAATAAAATAAACCCTTTTTGAAAACAAAAACACATAAGTTGCCTTTCTATTGTAATATATTTTCACGGAGTAGTTATTGTTCGCCCTGAAATCTCCATGAGATTTACGCAATATCATAAAGCAGATAAATGAAAAGGGGGTGGAGCAGAGCACTCTAGCGGAGCTGAAATAAAGGCAACAAAGGGAAGCCGCCCTAAGCCCTTCCCAGAACTGACAAACAGCATTTAGTTAGCAGCCCTTTCGCGCTTTGTGTTGTGCTAACAAAGAAAATAAATAGTGCACAAAAATTAGTTTTAATTGGAAATAAAACTAAAGAGTAGAAAAAAAATTTCAATAAGTTTAAAATAAAGTAACGTACTTGATGTTAATTGTTTAAAATTATTGACTCATACTGATATAATAGAACAGATGAGAAGCTTTAAATATCTGGGAGCATACCTGGATGAGAATGGAGTCATGGACAATGAAATCCGGGAGTTAATTCAGCTGGTAAATTGTTCTAAGCACTAAATAAAAGAGAAGTACCCAAGGACACGAAGTTGGGGGGGGGGGGGGTATAAATCTACATTTCTCCTCATATCGACATACTCCTCCGAATCTTGGTCATCAAGAAGGCATAAAAGTAGGATCGAAGCCTCAAAAATGAGATTCCTTAGGGAGATAGAGGGGAAAAGAAGACGAGGCCGAATTGGCAACTCGATCATTGGATCAAACCTCGGGGTGGAGCCAGCAGAAAAAGTCATTGAGGAAAACTATCTAGTTTGGACATGTTTTAAGAATTGTAGGCCGGCCAAGATAACGTATGAGACTAAGGTTGAAGGAAGATGGTCCAGAGGAAAAACCTGGGAAGAAGGTGAAAGCTTTGCGAAAGAAACCCTGGAATGGAACAGAAGAAGAGAAATGGCAGAGTATCGTACGGTGTGGTCCGTCCTGTACAGAAGGAAGAGAGGATGGACTATGATGATGAATACGATAAGCACCCCATACTTTATTTCAATATGATCAATTTTTTTGTTCATCATTATCTTGTTACTCGTATTTTAAACTTATTGAAAATTATTTTCTACACAGTTTTTAAACAATTACTTATTTTATACTTTTTAGTTCGGCTTGCTACAAAAGCGTGTTTTTTTAGTTTCTATAAACTATTGTACTATGTATTTATATATTTGTTTAATTTTCGAAGCTCCCTATTTAATCTTGTACATATTAAAGCCACATACATAGCAAGCCATTTGCGCTTTAGTCATCCCTTAGTACTTGAAACCTTGTCTTCGAATATGAAAAATCACTAATCCTGAATATCCTGGTTATGGTAATGAGCCGAAGTTATTAAATTATTGTATTGTCGACGGCCCTTGAGAAGTGTGCAATCTTATAATTTAAATCGATGTTTTGAAGTGACTGAAAATCGAGTTCAAAGATTCCCTTTATATACATATATGCGAAGCTGATAAAAACGTGTTTAAAACCAGAACTCGGTAAAAATTCAAAAAAATCATTTATTCGAAATGCTGGATACTTCTGAATATTTAACAATAAGCGGCAAACTATTCAAATATTCTCAACAAAGCCTTAATTCTCTTAACTATCAATAAATAATTTGCTAGTGAAAATTTGTCTATTCCATACGTTGTCAGAACTAAAAAACTAAATAATAAAAATTAAATTAAAATAGGATCAGTGAAAAGAAATGATATGTCTGACCGAGAAGTGAACCAGGATGGCTGAGGTGGTTAAGTACCTGGACGGATACGTGGGAGACCTGGGTTCAAGTCCCTGGCCTGGTCATATCTTTTCTTTTGAAATTAAATATTTAATAAATAATAAAAAAGATAAAACATCTCAAATCAATATTATATAAAATATTCACAAAGCAGAAACACTGGGACACTACCAAAAGTTCATTTTCCTCTATGCGACTGTAACAACTAGCGCAGAGTACTATGGAAATTTCCTTGGTTCATTGGTGAGATTACTATATAGGTTACCATGGCAATGATACTATTTAGTTGCACTAGTTTTCCTTAGATGGTCGCCTGTTAACGACAATGGTACGCCTTGAATAGTCGTACAGGAGAATGTGACTACAATTGTCGTTCGCAAATGATCTTTCGCTACGGTTTGTGCAATAATGTGCTTCGTGGTTTGTTCTCCTTCTGTATTAGATGATCATGTTCTTCTAGGAAGTCTTAGCGATATGAGCATTTGTTATTTGCCATTATCATCAGATAGTGTGCTTGAACATCTACATCAGTTGCAAGAAAGTTTGGACTAAATATTTTTCACATTTTTTATTTATATCATCGGCCTGACAACTTGATTTGATACCTTTTTGTTATTAGAAATATTTATATAATATAATATATACATAATTCCTGAATGAAATATTTTCTGTAAAATACCATCATTCTTACTACCTTTATCATCTTTCTTGGGGAGATAATAAAGATTAAGATCCTTTATAATGGAACCAGGACGAACTATATTTTGAATTATATGCTGTCGAGTTACTCATTAAA
Organism: Arma custos; assembly: GCA_037127475.1. Lineage (NCBI taxonomy): Eukaryota > Metazoa > Arthropoda > Insecta > Hemiptera > Pentatomidae > Arma > Arma custos. The sequence goes on from CM073762.1 coordinate 88,606,990, forward strand.
TGGGGAGCGGAGTGGCTCAGTAGTAGAGTGCTGAGTTGCCGTGCCGAAGGCCTGGGTTCAAATCCCGCTCCCTGGTAGACTTTTATTTAATCTGTTATCGGCGGGAGATAGGATCTAAAGGCCCTTCTGGGGCTCACTAAGCCTCTATAAGGGGGAAAATCTGATAATTGAGCGTGATCTAGAACACATCACCTTCCTGCACAACCGGTCTCCAAGTTACAGTACAGTCTTTACCATGTACTAAACCCCAACTCCTTCATGGGTTATAATGGTACAGTTTTGTTTATATGCTACAGATGTGAGGTGTTCTATCTCTGGTTTCCACTATGGTACCATTCGAGCATGGTACCATACTTTTCAGTAATGAGACTGAAATGGAATCACCTCAAAAAACTACGGTGACCAATATTTCACTAATACAACTCTAAGCACTGCTGCTGAGTCAACCCAAGCTAATGTTCCTGTTGGTTTAGTATTTATTTAGCAATTTGATGTTTCCTTCACTGCCTGGCCTAAGAGGGCCTATTTTAATTTCCATCTCAATATCTCTTGTTGCCTAATAGCATGAATTATACTGGATAATGCATTGCGTAGGCCCCTCGGTGTGTATGTGTATATATGTATATATATATATATATATATTTTTTTTTTTTTTTTTTTTTGCAGATGACTAATAAAAAATCATCCTAATAATATATTATCAGCTGTACTGCATCATTGAATGAATTCACAGTGGATATAACACTCCATTTCTAAATGGAAAACTTTGGTATCTATCTAAGTATTTCCACTTCCAATAATCGTTGAGGACTTCATTTACAAACTTTAGAAATATGGTTAGGCATCTGAAAATGGAATATTGCTATATTGGCTTCACTGCCCATGCAATGATCTCAAAGAAAAGTCAGATCCTTTGATCTGAATTATATTTCAATAATAAAATGGGATGCCACCCTGAAATCGTTATACTTAATATATATTAAGTATAGTAATTCTATATCGTTAATAAATAAGAGATATATCCCTCTCTTCTCCAAAGGTTGACTGACCAGGAGTTGTTAATTGAGTAATAATAATTATTAAATAGCATTATGTTTAAGTTTGCTGATCATGGTTACAAGATAACTTATAAAATTACTTACAATGAAGGGACGCTATATGAAATAGTTGCTTCATCCAGTTCCTTGCATCTAGAGTTGATCGCTCCTTTCTACCAGCTGCCTCTCTTATCTTCAGAGTAAAGGTTTGATCACCTTACCATATTTATCTAGGTACTCCAGGTAGAGTCACATAAAGCAGTATTTTCTTCTAGTTTTGGATCTAGATCAACCATTAGCAAAAAAATAAACAAATAATCCTATATAAATTACTTAAAATTAGATCTGAAGGACATCAACAAAAAAGATAAATGCATTTAATCTCAGGTACACAAGCGCCAAAATATATTTAAATTTATAACTTATATTTTAATTAAAAGACCAGTGGCAGTTTTCTACTTAATGTATTTTGTTACATTACATGTTACTTTACATTTTATTAATCAGAGCTTTTGTCTAATAGAATCTACCACTTAGGTCTATTCGCTTAACCATCATTGGTCCTGTCTGTTACTGATTAATTCGAGTTTTTCTGTAACTTAAAAGTGACTGGTGAAATTACTATTCATTGGCAATGCTCCAATTTCATTTCTATGTCGCAACATCCTGAAGTCAACCTGTAAACAATAATAATGTATTTTTGTTTCTAAAATTTGCGACTGTCAAAACTGAGCTTTTTTCTTTAAGACCATCATACACCTAAATGTATTTTAGGCGTTCGATAGTAACCGAAAGCTGTGAATATGAATGAAATGGAATTGGCGAAGAGCTGAAAGCAGCGAAGCAGATAGATAAGTCAGCCGGAGTAAAGATAAAAATATTGAGCCGGTTCTATTTATGGGAACTCATCTGCATCCAGATCAAGTGAGAGCTTCTTCATAGCTCCTCCGACCAATCTACTTCCCGTCAAAATATTTATATTTAAATCCCTCTTAGTCATTCGCTAATAAAGTCAGCTTTGTCTCCATTAGTATTTTATTTTAATTAAATTTTATTTTATTTAATATAAAATTTATGAAATACTTTAATTGGAAAAAGTGTCTCAAATCCGATTTAGTTTTATATAAAAAATATGTAATTACAGTTGTTCATAATCTTTCTTGATATTTTGATGTTTTTTACCTTTCAGAAATTATTTGTAGGTTTCATTTAAATACTTTTTTATTTATTTTTGTATTCACGCCTATAAAGTAAAAACAAATGACAGCTGATAGGATATCAAAAAAATAAAACAAAATTACATGAGAGGCATGAAGAAGAACAGTAACCAGCGGTACCGCTCCCGTGACTTGATTTAATTATCTTATGTTAACAGATCTCTCATCCACGTTCTTTTCAGTCTCCTTCTAGTGTTCTCCGGCATGAGAACCGAGGCCATTTGTTCTATCAATGAGTTTGTATATCCGTGTAGTTTTTCTTGAAAGCGTTTGTATTATGTTCGTCAACTGTCGGTATTTTGAAGTCAGTATGCAGAGTTTTTTTATTGACATATAAGTGCTTTTGTGACGTCTGGGTTCTTTTGATTGGAAAGTTTGTGGTCGTTTTTTGTGAGTCTGTTTTGCAATGCCATAAATTTAAATATTTAAATTTTATAGTAGTATGTAAATACTACTTTTCCTAACCACTTTTCATTTGATTATTGAACATCAAAAACCTGTGAATCTGTCATTACCATTAAATTTTTGAAAAAACGGGAAAAACTATTAGTGAGCTTGGAATAACATTATGATACTAAGATTGTATTTAGCGTGAAGGACACAAGGGCCTTCTGGTAGACAAGCTCTGAAGCTAAGTTGATACAGTTTTGATGAATTATATATGAGAGATACCCCTATTATTTCTTGGCCATAACTCACGACCGAAAAAAACATCTATTTTCGAGTTGTATCACTTTAGAAATACTAGAGCGATATAATAAATGAAAAAAGTAGATATCGTTTTTTAATCCTTTAAAAAAAATCACAGATTTAGATAGAAGGTAGCGAAATCCAAGATTCAATATTCAATAAAACTCACATTATTTTTTTTTTCTTAAACTTCAATGGAAAGTTAAGTGAAACGAACCGGGAAAAATGACTGATTGTTTATGTATTCTTAAGATAACAAAAGGCTCTCCGAAAGCCAATAAAGGAGCGATGGGTCGTTATATTGTCTCCTCTTTTTTAATTCCCACTAATATTTACCGATTTCTTTATCAACCGTTGGATTTATGGTTGTCGACGGCCGAAAGAACTTTGTAGCCCTATTAAAGGTATTGAACACATGAATTAAACATAGTAAATAATTGCTAAATTCTTTTATTAAGGGATCGATTAAAAGGCACATTTTCTTATTGTCTATCAGTATAAAAGTATAAATGAAATCGGCGTAGAACGCATATTAATGTAATCATTATTGTAAAATCAATATGACAGAATAACATAAATGGGTTATTTTTACTAGTAATAGTCATCCAAGGAGCGGGATGGCACAAAGGTAGAGAGCTGGGGTACCTTGCCGAAGGTGCAGAGTTGAAATCCAGCTGTGGCAGATAGTTTATTTCACCTGTTAACAGTCGGGGATAGATCCTATAGGATCTGGAGACCATTCTGAGGGACACCCAACCTCAATAAAGTGGGTACCCTTATCAGAGGTTAAACTTGGCGGTTGAGCGTGATCTCGGACAAATCACCATTCTGCACACCCGTTGTCTCAGAAACTGTACAGTCTCTATCATATAGTGAACCCAAGGCTCTTCATGAGTTTTATTTGTACAGGTTTGAAAAAGAAAGTACTTGCCATCTACCACATAGCTAACTGGAGGTGTCAATGTATCCCACAGACCATACATTACGAAGACCACTGCATCAGGTAATAAATCCCAAACGCGAAGCCCGTAGATGCAACATTTAACTCTGTCCTTTCAATAAATAGCGAGATGCATCAGCGAGATAAGGAATGAGTCCGAGGCTGCCCCTGTTTTCTTTGGCACAGCTCCAGAAACCTTTATCGCAGAAAGTTATCGTGTGCTCCGAAGGTTTTCTTCGTAGCAATCGCTTTCGGCCATGTCCTCTCGGCTATTATATAATTTTTATACTTTTTTTCTTCATTTCTACGCCAATGAGAACTTTCCTGACCAGAGGATGCACGACGCCCAGGGGTGGTCAAGAGGCGACGAGGAGGAAGAGGCGGATATAGCTAAGTCAATAGGCGTGGCTATTATTAGAGCGATCCTTTATAGCTGCTACAGGTAACCCTCGAGGATCCTATTAGCAGGATCGCCTCGTCCTAGAAATAAACATCGATCCAAGATATTTCCAACCCTTTTTTCTTAAGTTAAACATCCTACGAGCATTGACCCTTTTGTTGGTAATGAATGTATCATATTTAGCAAAATATTAATGGAATTTGTAAATTCAAAGCTCTGAATAGCTTTAAATTTAGTTCCTGATTGAATCTGTTACCGGCGGCTCTTCTCTTAGACATCGTGGACACCTGAAAAGGATATGTACGGTGGGAACCAATTTACGGTCAAGGATAATTTTAGGAAAAAGAAACAAACCCAAAACATTATTTATTTTTTAAATTACAATATTCAAACAAAAGGTACACCCAACAACTGTCGATAACAATAGTACTGATAACAATATTAACTAAAATCTAATACTTAATTAACAATATTCACAATCCCAACTGGTTAGTGATTCAGTTCTGGTTCGTTGCAAATATATATATATATATATATATATATATATATATATATATATATATATATATATATATATACAGTCGAACCTCGGTATATCTAAACTCAGGGGAAACGAGAAAACGTCGAATTATCGAGGAATTCGATATAGCGAGGTTCGATTTATTGAGGTGATTTCTTACAGACTTTTATATATATATAGGTAAAGGTTCATAATGAAATATGTATATACTCAATGTAATGTAGAAAAAATGTACCTATTTTATTAAAATATTGTACACATATGTACAAAAATACAATTTAGGCCAATTACATTGCTTAAGATAGCTAGCTATTTTTGAATATTGAAATGAAGAATTTTTATGACAAATATAACTAAAAACAGTTAGAAAAAAATAAATACGTAATTAGAATAAAAACCATACTTCGTCATTATTTAACAATAAAACAATAGACTTAAAAAAAAGATACATATTGAATTTGTGAAAAAAAATTAAGCTGAGCTTTGAAAAAAATCGGAAATTGTAGCTTGTATACCTGAAAACGACACTTTGTCCAATGCATCATCCAATACTTAACGTAGTACGACAGAAGACGAAACCTATTGCACAAGTGTTAGCAGAAACTGAAACATACTGGAAACAAATGTGAGTGGGGGAGTTACAGGATTACTTGAGAAAAAAGGCCGTTCTGAGAATGACAATGCTTCTCAGAACGAGCTGTGTTCAGGCTAAACGGTTCATATTTAACGAAATGACTTCGATATGTAGAGGTTTTCCTACAAAAACTTCATTTTGTAGAGGTGCGGTGTAAGCTATGGATTCTTGGAAAATTCGATATATCAAGGTCTTCTAAACCAATCCTTCGATATGTAAAGGTAAAAATAACGTAGGAAAGATAGGCAGATTCAAGGGGAATAGAAAAACTTCGATTTATCAAGGAATTCGCTATATCGAGGTACGATATATCGAGGTTCGACGTATATATATATATATATATATATATATATATATATATATATATATGAATGCCTTAGCTGGTAGAAAGGCTTTATTGTCAAATGGAACTTTATAACCTGGCTACTTTATTATGAGATTTGTTCTTTTTAAAACAATTTTATAGGAATAAAAATCATCATGATCACATCCTATTTCAGTTTATGCTGTTTTGCTTGTTCCTATTTCAGGAGGTCTGTAACCAAAATGGAATTGGGTAGGCTGTTACCTTCCATTCTCAAAACGTGTTCATGTCATTTTATTCTATACCCCTCCTGTTTTCTCAGTTATTCTTCTTCTAATGCTCAGTTCTTCTCTGATTTCCGAGCTTCTTTTTCGATCTGCTTGTACATATCCGGCTAGTGATCTTAAAAGTATCATTTTGCAGCAGTTTCTATTCTTTTTAATTGGTCCTGGTCCCGGAATGGTATACTGAAGCTGGAACAGCCATTGTTATGTAAAATTTTAAACATTTTATTTTTTACTTTTTTCAGCTGTGTGCGCTGTTCCAGTTTACTGTTGGAATCATTTTAATATTGCTTTTAGGATGAACAACTAATTTTTTTAATATTTTATAATTATTTATACTTGTTTCTATCATGTTTTGCGCTCCCTCGGGTATTAAGGAAATATGTTAACTGTCAGGATTCGTATTGAATACACTGATAAGGTCATGAGCTCACTCAAGTCTTCCCTTATATATCAGTTGGGAGTAAAATTGGTAAATCTATTGTTCATCTCTGTATAAGTGCTATAGAGAGTGAATAAAAGTAGGAGAAATAATATAATTATGTAAAAAGATAGCTCCGTTTCTTTTAGTTGCTCTTTTCTATATTCGCAGTCCAGTTTAGTTTTCGGTCCCAAAAACATTCAAAGTTAATACTTTTATTTATTTATTACTTAGATTTTTATTTAATATTTTTTTATTATCATTGTTGAGGTTAAGAGGGAATGATTAATGTTGTAAAATATTGAAATTTATCGAATATTCCCGATTATTCTGTATTCTAAAAAGTAGGTATAAATTAAGTGAAATACTTCATACTTTATTTATTATACAGCAGTTCCGGAACTCCATCCTTAGGCGTATAGTTAAAGGCAAGTCGCTCCAAAGGGGGCGTAATACTAAAATCTACGAGGAGCCAAAATTCCCGTCTATACCGGACTACAATAGCCGGAGGCACATCAAATTTTTGGATGGGCTGAAGGCGTGTAGCAACCCACTCTTTAGAGACATAGTTTTCCCTCCCAGACCTGGGAGGTAAGGCAGTGTCACCTTGATCGACGTGCTCTCATTGGCCTAGGGATGGGGTGAGGACTCCCTTGTCCTAACCTTTTTTCCTTTCTTCCTTCCTCTCTCCCCTTTCTTCTTCCTATCACCTAATCCCGTAAAGCGGTCTCTCCCTGCTGCTACTGTATGTATAGTGTCAGCGGCCTTGTGCCGGTTTAGAGATCCCGCCTTCAGCGGACTCATACTATGTATTTACTTAAAATACCTCTCGGTAGGTAAATTATTATAATTATTTCTGTATATATATATATATATATATATTTATGTATTGGTATTGTATATATATTGTAAATATTTTTTAATCTGAATAAATGGAGATTTGAAACATAAATCATACTTTTTTGTTTGGTTTTAGATAGAAGAAATTTTTAAAAAAATTGTCGGCCCCAACGCTATCGTAATTATAGTAAGTTAACATCAAGTAAAGCATAACTCAAGGAATGCCTAAGATTGCAATAAATTGCTGAACAAGGCAACAGTTCTTGAACAAGCTTTCGTGACTATGAAAGAATATATAAATTGTGTTTTATGCACTAACCGGTAGTTACAATTTATTGAAATGTCTAAACTTGTTCAGAAAAATTGTAGAAATAATTAAAACCTCGCAAAAATATAATTTGGATTCTATATCCACTTCACTGTTTAGTAATGAACGTTTGCGAACGATTTCGAAGTCGTAAAGTTTATACGTTACCCAATGAGATTGGAGGTATCCGAAAAGGTGAACAAAGGTCGAGGAACGACGCAGGTAATCCCGATCATGATGGCAGTGTCCTATATCGTAAAACATGATGACTCCTTCTAATCAAGTTCTAACCTTAGCCGAGCTATCTCTTCAGATTAACTTCCCTAGTGGTTTCCGTAATGGCGTGCCCTGGGGAACGCTTATGTAACTTCTCTGTTAGATGAAATATTTTATTAACTTCTCAGCTCAGCTGGTTCCTGTAGAGCTAGATGCTCATTACAGTTTTAATTGATTCAATTCTAGCTGTTCTTACAGAATTAAATGGAAATGGTGATCAGCAGGTATACATAAAACGAACTAATGAATCGTAAAATATTGACGATTGTTTTTTACAAATTATATTTTCTAATTAGATTTTGTGGAAGAGAAAACGGTACTTATGTATTAGCCAGTAGCCAGGGACTGCTATCCGCCATTATTTACAACCTGAACACTGATAATTCTGATACTGATAATAATAGTAATACTATGCTAATTCTAGACCCCTCTAGCAACGTTCCTCTTCTTATATAAATGCTTTCCCTACACTTTCGAACAAAACGTCTCCATTTCTATCCTTTTCAAAATCCATTTGATGATCTTTTTCACATAACTTCATCTTTGAAATTATTCCGATTTTCTAAATGTATTTCACAGCTTCTTCAGACGGCTGTGACTTCTTCAGACGGCTAAAAATAACTTAAAATGAGGCGAGTGATAAGCAGAGGTTACAGGAAATAAGAGGTAGGTATCACAATTACACAAATACCGTCTAATACACAATCGCCAAGAAAATAAACAACAGCAGCAGTTTCTTGAATAAGTTCTATTTTCAACTTCTTATAAATTGGATTTTTAATATAACAAGTATCAAGTATATATCGCAGGAATTCTTACTTCCTTATCATGTTAAAAAATAATCATTTAAGTTGTTCCAGATCAAAAAAACCCTAAGAAAATGTTTGATATGATGGGATCTTGATCTGTTAAAAAATACAAATTTCAGAGCCTACTATATTTATAAATCTGGAAGTAGAATATTTTTTAGTACGTATTGATATTAAATATCGTTTTCAGGGCGTCAGATTGGAACGCTGAAACACGTTTAGTGTTGATTTGATGCCTTTTACATCCCTTAAAAGTTCACAGGGACCAAATAGGTTATAGTTTCTCATAAATAATTTGGATTTGTCGTTTGTTAAGACATTTTTGATTTTTTTTTCCTCCTTATATATTTATCCACATCTGTCAAATAAAAATAATGACAATCAGCAGATCGACTGGCAGTAAAATAATATACAATGGCATGTGAGGCATGAAGAAGAAAAGTACGCAGCGGTACCTCTCCCTTGGCTTGGTTCAATTTCCTATGATAATAGATCCCTTCCACCCTTTCACGTTCATTTTAGTCTCCTGCTAGTTTTTTCAGGCATGAGAGTTGTTGCCATTTGTTCTATTAATGGGTTTGGATGTCCTAGTAGTTTTTCTTGAAAGCGTACATTCATATGTGTTCGTCAACTGTACATTGAAATTGACATTGGAAAAGACGAATGAAATTTTTGGACACCTCACGAAATTACCAGAAAAAAACCTGTCAAAAAGAATATTAAATTATGCTAGCTCACTTAAGAATTCAACACCTTTGCTGGATGAACTTCTAAAGGACCTCAAAAACGCAAACATATGTGCAACAGACATTTTAGAAAGAGACACCTTCAGGCACAAAGTCAACAAGTGGAAAGTTACATCAGAGCAACCAAAGCAAAAGCTGTGCAGACCGAAGTGGTCGGAAGAACGTAGGCAAGCGTTTTCAGAGAGAATGAAAACCTATTGGAATAACCAAAGAAAGCTTGATTGAGTTGTTCGCTTAACATCTTCCACTATTGGGAGAATACGCTGATAAAAAATACGATTCCGCTTCACTAAGAACAAGCAACTCATTCGACTTATTTCCTTATCATCTCATTATACTTTATCCACCGGGGCTGTAGATTTATTTCAAGATAAATAGGTTTACGATATATAATTATATATAAACTTTTATGACAGATAATTATGCTTTTTTCTAATGTGATATGGTTTTTGTGTTTTCAGGAAATTGATTACGAAGGCTTCAAACTATTCCTGGACACTTACTTGGAAGTGACCACTCCTGATGACTTGTCGAAGCATCTCTTTCTCTCTTTTATCAAACGACCAGCCTCCTCCATCCCAGCGTCCTTCACTGCAGCTTCAACACCTCACGGCACTCTGCCCAACAATAAAGTAAAAGTCACCTTTGTTATTAAGTTTAATTATATTTACTTCAATTAGTAAATTCTACCAAACGTTATTATAGCATTTTAAATAGTATGAATATTAACTACGCCACTGTATGTTAACCATCAAATTCCCTTCCTTGAAAAAGGATCTCAATAACAAAAATAGTATGTCCATTCATTAGATCACAATAAAAAAAAAATTGCAACCACGATTCAGATGTAAAAACTGTTTCAAGAACAATGGTTGTGTAGGTACATCATTTGTCCGAAATCACCCTCAACCGCCAGGTTTTCCCCCTGAATAAGGGTACCCACATTAAAGAGACTGGGCGAGCTCCAGCAGGGTCCAATACCACATTCGGATTTGAACCTTGGACCTACGGCACGATAACTCAGAGCTCAACGACAGAGACTACACTGTTTCTTGGATAACGATTGTGCAAGGAGGTGATTTGTCCTAGATAGGTAGAGGTAACTTTTCCTCCTTATTATGGCTAACCACTTTATAGACGTGAGACTAGGGAGGGTCCTAGATTCCATAGGATCCATCTCTGGCCACTAAAAGATTAATCAAAATACGCCACCGAGCGGGATTTGAACCTCAGGACCTTCGGCTAAAACTAAAAGTAACCAAATAAAGATAGAGTTAATACAGCATTCAAAAATTGCTGACTAGTTGATTATTTCAAACTGTTAATCAAGAAGGTCTATTGAGACACTAACTGGCATCAACATAACTATTGTTGGAAAGAGGAAAGGACTCTTCAGAACCCCTAAAGTTCCCAGCAGCTTAAGAAATCTTTAATGAGGAAATTAAAGGTCGCACGGAAAAGACATACAAGTGTTGAAACAAGTTGGTAGTTGTTAATGTTTAAACGTGTTTAAGTTTTCAAGTGATGAAGGTTGTGATTTCCCTAGAGTTTCATTGTTTCCAACACGCAGCAATGCATTCTTCTATTTTTGATACAATGCTCGCTCCTAATTCGTCATATGATTAAATTATGTATGAAAATGGGGACTGCGTGATCTTCTCGGGGAGAAATAATTCAACGGAATTGAATATATTTCTGTTGGTAGGAAATTAAAATGGAAAACTACACCTTTAAGGTGATCTTAAGATATTAATTTCATCTGTTCAAGAATAGATTAGAAACGAAGAAATTCCTAGTTTGGAGAAACAATAGAGTGGGTATGACTAGAAGGGCTGTAATGGAGATGTTGTATATAATAAATAATACACTTATATCTAAAATAATAATACTAATTTTTAGATTCACCACAAGATGAACAAAGCGCTCTAATACGTAGTAGTGCCATTATACCCCGTGATGTTGGGATTATTATTCATGTGTTAAATGCCCATAACATCCTGCCCATTGACATAATATATCCGAGTATTGAATGTACTAATAGGTGCAGCTAGCCCATAATGACAGCCCAAACCTCCCGTAGCTCATTATGCAGCTACATTCCGCTATGGCGGCCTACACAGCCCAATATCCCTCACTACTCGCCAAGTGCCTGTCCCTATTAAATCATCATCCCGTTTACACTCCTTTTTGAATCCAAGGGAGCTGTTATGAATAATATTAAAATACAGCGAAAGGATTCATACTTACTAGTAATGCCTTCCACTAGCTCAGTGTATAGGGAAGTTAAGAATATTTTCCTCTTGCACTTTTACTTTCCTTTTTAGGTTGTTTCTTGTCTTCTGTTTTTCTCTTGTTTATTATTATTATAATTTTTTGCTATGTCCTTTTTGAAGTTTGGTAATTGTAATTTGAATTTACTATTTCGTTTTTTATTAGCTGTTTTACCTAGCCTTTCCCAGCTATTGTATTTTTACCTTCCTTATGATTCAGTAGTTGCACTTGGGCCTTGGAGGAGGGGGGTGTTTCCTCCGGTTAGTGTCTTGCTGCATTTCGATGTTGAAATGTGTTTTATCCCTTTTTTTCCTTTATTCTTAATTCATTTTCTGTCCTGAAGGTCCCTAAATGGGCGAAAATTGATAGATATTGTTACGGGCTACTGGGTGTTAAAATGAATTAAACTAGTCCTAAATTCAAGATACTAATATTTATTAACAAAGTGACAAAAAGACTACAATGAAGTTACAATCAATTAAATTATAAAACTAATATAAATTTACAATAATAATATTCTAAATATTATTATAACCTAGGCCTATTTAATTACTAAAATAATCTAAGATATTAATACGACGAAGTAGCTTAACTATTTACATAAATTTGTACAAATACAATAAAATTACGCTAGAGCTTATAACTACAAATTAACACTTATAGTTCACTAAATAAAGTCCACCGACCGTAAGAATCTCCAGATATAACAAACTGACACACAGTATACACAGAAACGGTGTAGTACACTCGCGAGACTGTTACGGTTCACTGATACACTTATCACACTGGCCGGTTTACTCTCTGACTGGTTTATCACACTAACTCACTTATTACTTCTTATTCACTTGTTCATCACACCGCATGGTTTAAAACTGCCTGCCTCGCGCCGAGAGGGTATTTAAACAGGCAAGGCCGACACGGAGTGGGGGGTTCTGGAACCTTCTAGAACAATCTTCTTAATCTCTTCCGCCAAAGGACTTAGGACGTTAATCCCTTGCACCCGTCTTTCTCTGTGACCGTAACAATATATTTGTTTCCTGTTTTTAGTTTAGAGATTTAAGGCTTTTTGGTTGGGATTATTCCACTAATGTCTCTTCAAATTAACTGTAAGTTTCACTAGGTATCTAAGTTCCGATATTATTTGGTTAAATGGTTATGAATAATTTTATACTGATATATACAGAATACATTTTTATATTAATTAAAACATTTTTTTGAAATCCTGTGCAGCCCGCAGTTTTTAGCTTAAAATGGATTAGAATATAAGGAATAGCTCATTTTCAAGTCAATGCTTCACTTAGCCCATTATTCACCATGAATATAATATAGTTCCGCTTCCTTCACCTCAAGTACAAGAAACTAATTTTGAAGAAAATTCCACTTAAACAGTACATTCTGTATATCCACTTAAATATAGCCCTGAGTTGGGATGCTCCTCGTTTCAAATCCCGCAGCTGACAGATTTTATTTAATCTGTTAGCGGCTAAAGATGGATTTTATGGGATCTAGGACCTGAGGGGCTCACCCGGCCTCTATAATAGGGTGGATACCCAAAATAGGGGGAAAATGTGACGGCTGGGAATGATGGGAGTCTGCAAAACCGATGTCCAAGAAACCATATAATATCTACCAGGTACTGAACACTAGACCCTCCATGGGTCTTAGTGGTGCTGATTTTTTTAAAGACATGAATGGAAAAATTCTATTTGCTTTATTTCCTTTTCTATTCTTTCTGTCCTAAATGCCTGAATTGGTGGAATATTGCCTGATATTTTTGTTTCCTGTTTTTAATCTAGAGATTTTTGTTCGGGATTTTTCCACACATGTCTTAACAGGTATTATATATCTATTTTGAGCTTTTGTTCTTCTATATTCTACATTAGCAATTATACCTTGGAAGTTGGTCCGCTGTTGCGGACAGGGGTAGCCCCCTAGTTTATAGCTATAAGTTATCTGTAGTATAGTTAGTTAATTATTAAGTAGTTAGAGAGAGTGGCTTGCAGAAGACGGGAGTGCTGGGGCAGACAACTTCAGTTCCAAATGTCTACGGAGCCAGTTCCGTGAGCGAGAGCCTGGTCCTCAAGCCCACCGCCTACATCGCCGAGAAGCTTCAAGGGCTCACCGGGAGGCTCCACATCGGCCACCATGATGCCGACTCCACGCCAAGGACCAGGGCTGGTGAGTTTACATCTTTTAGTTTATGTGTGTGTATATATATTTATGTAAAAGTTTATAAACAGTATAGTATATTTTCTTTTGTATCATTGCTTGGCATTATCACGTTTCTGTACACTTATTCTGTAATATTTTATTCATATATATCCTTAATATTATATACATCGCTAATTTTCTTTACTTTTCAATATCTGATGTTATAACATTCTTTCTTGGTATTGCAATGTTTTTTTATAGTTATTTTTGTTTTGTTTGTTTTTCTCTCATAGCCCTGAAGATGGCCTACAACGTAGGTAGAAACTTCGGCACTTATAATAAATAAGGTTTTCTTATTTAGTGTTATTTTGACTGCACCCCCAGATATATATACTCGGTATATTATATAGTTTATAAATTATGTAGGAGTGGTAGTATAACCAACTCCTACTAGTGAAGTAAGACAACTTGTAACATATGTTTAGTAGTCAATTGTTTCATCGTTATATTGTAATTAAGAATGTAAAGAATTATCATAAATTCAGTTTGTATAATTCTGTATTATATTACGTTGATGAAAAGTATTCTTTGCTTAAATCTACCAATGCCAGAAAATTTACTAAACCAAAAAAGATTTTAACATAAATTAAAACTAAACTACAATTAGATAAGTTCCTGAATAAACTGAATTTATCATACTTATTTACAACATTGATGTATGATGCACCAGTTATAACAATTGACTATTGTCAATTCAGACATATGTTGCCTCACTGGTAGGTGTAGGTTACATTATCACTCCTACATAACTTTCCTAACTATTTTACATACATAATATTTATATCACTTATTGTTAATTATATACATCACTAATTATAATATTTAATAATTTAAGCGAACGTATTCAAAACTCAAATCGGGATGCTCTCATTCAGCCACTGTCATGGCTAATTCGCCTGCTGTACTTATTCTCCGACTTACGCATAGCAGTGAGCGTTATATGTATACTGTCTATACTCCTCACATTGGCTACTTACCATATTGTCTGAGAAACGCAATCAGCATTTAATTCGTACTCATTGAAGTCTCCTTTTTATTGAAGAACTAGATGTTTTTGTTTGTCTAGATGTTGAACTAGATGTTTTTGAACTAGATGTTGCAAGAACTAGATGTTTAAAAAACACAGCTTTTCAGGAGAGTGGAAAACCTGTTTCAAGGTTAATTCAAAACCAATGCGTCAATCGTATTTTACCTATGACTGATTTATCACATACGCATTGACGTAGCCGAATACGAGTCGCATAAGAAAACTGAGATTTGGGCGTTGCCATATGTTTCATGAAAAGCTAAAGGCGCACTTGCCCCGTATGACGCGATTGCCCCACTCCCCTACGTGGTTTTGTGCATTAGAGATGAATTCATATGAATTATATCGAATAATGTATTTTAATTAGTAAAAAATACATTATTTAGTTTGATTATCAATAATTTATTATTGTTTATCTATTATGTTAAACGCTAACTATCGAATATGATATCTCAGTTTGCTTTGTGCCATTTTACCAACTATATGTTTTAATTCATAGTCTGCTTTAAAATACTTCGATAGTTTTACAAATAATTGCTCTTTACAGCCGCGTATGAATCCCTTACCCCCACAATATTTTAAACTCAGCTAATTTGCCCAACTACCCACGTTCTGGACTAAAAATAGTATAAATGCAAAAACAACGTAGGTAGGAAATAAACAAAGCAAAAAGCCAAAAGAGGCTAATATGAAGAATAGCGGAATGTCAACACTCCTTTCCTCTTGCACTTCCGGTCCTTTGACTCCCAACCTAGGAGGTACTGGAGCAGGATGAACAAAAGCTTTATAACTACAGCAAATATAACCTACAGCAAAAGGTGAACAAATATTTATGATAATCTGATTTTTGGAAATAGTACATTTAGGAAATATGACTAGATAGCGTTTCACACTACTTAATTAAGATGGTTCTATTTATTGGGAATTACTTTTGATCAAACATTTTTAATAAACTAAAATAACTCTAGACATTTATTTATAACTTACGAAATATGAAGAATTATATTTTAACTTTTAATGTTGATTCCTATGCCATTTTGGCTCATATCTCGTATCTGCCCAAAGCTTTATTTCGTCATTTACACCATCCGAACCTACATTTTATGTCCCTTCTGAATAACGGTATTTTTCTCTCTTTAAAAACTCAAAGTGCCATCTGCCGGGCTACGAACCCGCGATCTTTGGCATAGTAGGTGTTTATGCTAATTGACCGTTACTGCTTATGAAAAATCTTTTTTTCTATTCCTGCGATATCGGCTAATCTCTTTGTCATGAACTGTACCAGCTTTTCCTCTAGTAACTTCGAGAGATTCTTGGAATATAATGAGATCCTCCATTGGACAATCTCACCATTTCGTCCGTCATCTAATGCCATGCGGAACGGTATGCGAAAACTCATAGTCATTGGAAAACCATACTTATTTGAGAAATGATGAAGCGGTCTGAAAAACACTGAGGCAGATTGAACAAGTTCCTTGCGACTTTTAGAAGTATTTTGATTAGCAATTACAATTAATAACAATACAATTAATTAACAGTTAAAATTCATTAACGAATTCGCATAAGCCTCATTCCAGATTAGAAATAAAACTGAAAACGAAAAAATGGCAAAGTGAAGTAAGAGATAAGAGACATACGGTGTGGAAGAATAAGTAGGAAAGCAAGATCTAAGAAGAAAGTTGGAGGTAGAGGTTCCGTAATGGTGCGGATTTGCCACGATCGACTGAGGGATTTGGCCCGAGAAGTGGTGAAGGGAAAGATCGGCGTCGTTATTTATTTTATTTTACTTTTGTCTTTTATAAACTTAGGTACATTGGATACTTAAAATATATTTTTAAGAATTACTGCTCCCCTTGATATGGCCGATGGATATTCGCAAAATAATTTTGATGAGGTATCGTTCGAATAAGAATAGCACTCTTTGCCCTTTCCGTCACCGTCTTCATTCTGGCCTAGCAAAGTTTAATAGTTTAATGAAAAAATGAAACATTTCAGAAATCATTTTACTTTCATGTTGTCAGATATGTGATTATGCGGATATTTGCCTAATCTCAAGAAATATTTCATCACTCAAACTATCTTCTATTTTACTAAGTGATGAAAGTATAAAAATGACCTCAGAATTAATGAGAATAAAACTAAACTCCTCCACATTGGTTCAGGCAGCAACAGCCTCACAATAGCCGTCAATGGATAATCTTTTGGAGGGAAAATTTTAAAGAAAAATTTATGATCCGGATTTTGATAGTGTAAGCAATTTATGGAGAATTCAGACTGCCTAGGTGTATTTCTTTTATAAGGATGCTCATGTGGTTCAATTCACCAAGGCCGTTTAGAATGGTTAGGCCATATAATAAGAATGCCTGATAGATGATAGTACCGAAAAAGCTTCTGCAGGGGTCTATAATTAGCAAAAGAATTATAAGAAGGTGGATAAAAGATGTTGAAGAGGAAGATCTTAAAGCATTAGTGGTCATTCAATGGAAATAGAAGACCAGAAACAACAAGAGTGGAACAAAATTTTTGAGGAAGACAAGGCCCCAGGCCTATAGCGCAATATTAGTAGTAGTTTTCCTAATTCTTTTTTTACCGTTATAATTCCATCCAATTCATCTCGTATCCAATCCTTACAATCCAAAATCCTTCCTAAAATCCTCAATGCTCCTTATTATGTCACAAATAAACTCATCCATCATGATCTTAATATTCCATATGTTGCTGATTTGGCCCAAACTAGATACCTATCCTTCCATGAAAATCTCCATACACACTTGAATCCGCTAGTGCTCAACTTGCTTCCCGTACTATTCCTGATAACCCTCCGAGGCGTCTCAAAAGAAGATGGCCTCGAGACTATCTTCTATAGAACTTTATTGGAGTGCTATAAATGGGTAGTTTCTCCACAAGCTTTTTTTTTCATGTCCTTTGTTCATATTAGCAAATTTATTTGTAATATTATTACAGTTGTAAATATCAATAAATTAATTTTTTTTAAAAACATTATAATTATCTATAGAAAATGACAACTCCTGTGACGGAAACAGGCTGTTGATATAAGAGTAGAAACTAAAGAAAACAAAAACGTTGTCATGGACTTGATCCTAAACGAAAAAGAACATTCACACTTTTTTATATATATACCTATATATTAACCAAGCCCTCAAATAGTAATGCACAAACTAAAAAATTTCAAAACTGTCTGTTAAAAAAAAAACTATATTTTATTTACCCTTATATGTATCTCCTTATTGTAACCATGATACTACTCCTTATATCTCAGAGGAAAAGCAATCCTTAAATTTTATTTGTTTTATAGTAAGTTATAATAATATTGCAGGTAGTATAGGAGCTTCGGTACATCCTATGTTGACGGTCACTCACACTTCGTATTCATGCCACGAAGTCATCGATAAGAAAAGTACGGATTCTTCCCCAAGCCATTCTCAAGTCAGCAGGAACTCGTCCAGAAAATCGAATAATTCCCTCCTAGTAAACAACGGAAAGTCTGATGGTAAGTTATCTTTCTTTGTAACGCAAGATATTTGTAAAGTTTCTTTTAGAACAACTGAGAAATGTACATAAAAATTAGTTGTTTCTTTACAATATTATTATCAATGATTCCTGTTACCATAATCTTAAGATTACGAATATATTAAACGATATTTCTTTCTTATAATCTAAGGCTTGTCTATATAAATATATTTATATGTTATTTATGAACTCTAAATTATTTAGTAATAATAAATTATTTGTTAATTTCATTGCAGTGATAGCGAATCTAAATCTCCATTTAGCAAATCTAAAGGATTTTATTTTAAACAATCATTATTTGGAATGATTTTTGTTATAATAAGGATTTGTCGCAGGGCTACTTTCTTTCTTGGCTTATACAATCGTTTTTAAAAAATGATAGGATTACAATCTAAGTTTAAAATCAATGCTTCTGAAAATCAAATCTGAAAAAAAGTAAGTAATAACAAGGTTTGTTACAGAGGTTTATGTGATCTATTTGTTATGTAGAGGTTTATTATCGTATATTGTATTGAATATTGTGACTATTTAAAGGAAATATTTCTTTTATTTCTACTTCTACTCAGTTATACCCAAACCCAATACTTAATGGCAATAAACCTCAAATAGAAAATAGATTGCAATTGCCTAAACAGAATAAAGGCTTAATTCTCTAAAATACTGCAAAAATCAAGCAGTCCACTTTTGGAGGTATTTTTCCTAAGTCATTTCATTTATATTTTGTATCTTTTTGAATTATTGCTCACATTAACAGATTCAATTTGAAAATTTTATGATGGGAAGAACTGAAATGGTGAACGAATGAATACATGTTTCGAAGATGAAAATCATTCCTGATTGTACTTTAAGTTCCAAAACTTTGAAAACACATCTAAAGTCCCAGTGAATAATTGGTTAAGTCGATTTTGTCCGGAATGAGTATCTTAAACATAAGGATGTGGAATCGCGTTATTCTCATAATGTATAAATGGCTAAGTCAGGCATTGGCTTGATAGACAGTTATTGCTTATATTACAACTCCATTTCAATTAAAAAAACTACGAGAATGGCACGATTCCGCAACCCTCAATAACATTAACTCTTACTAGGCAAAATTTTATTTAACCACTTATTCACAGATGTTGTAGATATATTCCTTAATTAATGATCAATATTGCTTCTATTTTTTTACACATACAGTTTCATTTTCAATAGTTATTTAATTACAATTTCAATCAATATCGAGACGCAAACATCTCGACCGATCGGTTTCAGTGATACTAATTGTTATTCTGTCTCTCAGCGGGAGGTGTAGAGTCAAATGAAACTAATGCCTCCAATTTGGCCCTAATGCTCCCTTGGACGGGATCCAAATCCATTCCAAACCACTAATTCTTGTCCGGTCTAATAGAACTCCCGCTGAATTATGGCCATCTTAATAATTATATCAATTTGAGGCAATTAAAAAGATCTATTTGATATTTACAAAATGAGTGTGCTCATTTGTTGATATATTCGTCTGATAAAAGCAGCTGTGTTTTCCTCACATGAAGCTAGAATTTTATTCTAGAAGTGTTCAAATAAATTCAGCTTAAAAGGTCACGAGAACATCTTCTTATCAGAGGCCTCTGAGCATTATCAGCCATTGAAGAGGTTACTAGGTTTGAAAATAGAGGTTTGGGGTAGGAATAAAGTTTATCAAAAAAGGATCGACATCGGTGTCATGCCAAAACAGCAGCAAATTATGTCCCATTTGTAAAGTCATCCATAATTCGTAACAATTTTTAGATTTTTTACAATTTTGAGATTAAGATTTTACGAAGGATTCTGTATTGTAAGGATTGGATACGAGAGGAATTCGATTGCTCCAAAAGCCCAAAACTCTATTCCGTATGTTTAAAAAGGTCTTATATATTACACCATAATCATATGTATAATTCTTTTATAATTAGTTGGGAGCTTGGAGCACTTGTCTAGTAAGTGTTGAAGTTATCTGAAACGGTGAAAAGTTAAAACTGTAAATCTTAATTTTAAAGGTTTATTTTGTTGATTGACTTGCCTAAGAATTAATTAACCATTTCATATGGATAAAGAATAACTGATAAAATTATAAAAATAAGTAAGATGAACATAGACCGTAAAGTTTCGCTCATGAAATGTGATCTATTCGCTCGTCAATAGTCACTTTAAATGAGAGCCAATTATTTTTGCTTTGTTTTTTCGTGAACCTTTATTCCAATGTGATATCTTTATTCCTGACACCCTATGATCCTCCTATCCACTGGATCTGATATTACTTGATTTACTGAGTAAGACATGTTGTTACTAAATCAGTGATTGTTTCACGAATAAGTATTAATAATTAAATATTTTCAGACCTGCCTCGCAAACATAGTATGACTGACCTGATTGCCCTTAGAGTTCCATTGAAGGACATAGTCTGCTACCTGTCCCTCATCGAAGCCGGCCGCCCAGAAGACAAACTTGAATGTGAGGAAAATATAAATGTTTTTTTATATATGTTCATGTTTTTATATATGCCTCATTGCTTATTAAAATAAATTTTGTTACTTCTTTGTTAGAAAAGTTGAATAGAAACAGCGACTGATTCCTTCTTTGTCAATTTTATTTTATATTTAAAAAAAAAGAATTGATAAAGACCTGATCTTCAATACAGCACAACCAGTATAAGTATAAATTAAGTAAAAAAAGCAAAGATAGGCAGAAAGTGGTTGTTGCTATTTTGTTTTTTTAAGTATATGTTTTTTGGTATTTCTATAAAAGAACAGAAAACAAGTTACATATAAATTGTATACATTCATAAACTCCTCAAACTAGGATGGTAATATTTATTAATAAAGTTCATCTTCTGTTAAACAAAATAGGCACACGAAGCTAAAAAAGATGCTTCGTTTTAACTAAAATCTATTCCTAAATAATGGCTTATTTTTAAATGTAAGATAATTAATTAAATTATTTGAAAATCACTCCAAAATTCCAGGGACTATAACAAGTCCTTTTTATTCAATAAATACAGTTGAATTTGGTTCTCATTGATGCTTATGTGTGTGCATTCATTTTCAGTTATGTTCAGGTTGTACGACACTGATGGAAATGGAGTTCTTGATACAAATGTAAGTTAATTCTTTATTTATCTTTAACCTACTGTTTATATCTAGTGATAACTTTTCGATTTATTGTGTGTATACATTTATGTACATATGTGTGAATATCTGGTATTTTCAATTTTTGTGGTCACAAAAACAAATTAAAGTAAATTTTTACAAACAATAAAGCGCTTAAAGTTTATCTTACTTTATTTGTTTCGTTTTTGAAACTGTGCCAAACATCCATAAAGAATTCGGTTTACTGTATTGTGAAGAAGAAGATATATTAAGCCACGCTTATAGAGATTTTTTAACTTGCAATTTGCATTCTTAATTAATTTTATTATTGATTAATATATCTGTGCTAAAGTTATGACACAGATCTCATCTTCCTAATATTTAAGCTTTAAATTTCCCAATTTACTGATATAACTTTTAAATAATCTACTAAGAAGGCCATAATATTTTGATCTAGGAAATTTTATAACCAACGGCAGTGAAAATTTATGTTTGGAGTATTCTGCCTTGCTTCAAAGGGAAGTACTCCCAAAATATTTTATAGTATACAACTATAATAAAAAAAGTTATAACACAAAGTCTTAAAAAATAATGCAATATTTGGAAGAAATTTCCATCGGACCAAAATTGAAAATTATTTGAGAGTCGATAATATAAGTTTTTCATAATTTTTCTACGGATATAACTTAAACTGATACGGCGCAAGCGATATGCTAAACCCTCAATACTCAACGGTCGTGATTGCTTAGCGTGCCTGGCCTGGGTTGAGACACCTAAGTTATATACACGTATCAAAGCAACTAACTGCCTATGTACACTTTGGGCAATTTTACAGGAGAGAAAAAAAAACCGCCCCACATGCATATCGGTCATCTTTCAATTGCTAATTACAGCACTGCCTTGCGTTTTTCAAACTGATACCTTGAAAACTTTATTTAAAATTGTGAAATTCAGCCTGTAGAATGCATTACTGTTACTAACTCATTTTCACCAAAAACTGTAGATAGGCGGTATTGTTTTGACAGCGACGATATATTTGTTTATATAAATATATATTATAAAATAGTATATATATTTATAAAAATATGTAGAGTTGAGATGCTGAATTCCACAGGATATCCATTTTTAAGAGCAATCATTTTTGAACCTCTTGCTGTTTTATCGCCCATGTTTCGGTACAATATATGTTCCGAATAAAAGGGATGTTAAATTCTTTTTCGTTTTATTTTAAATATTACATATGAAATACTATTAAGGAAATTCAAGCATTGTGCCCATAGCAGTTTTAGGTATCTATACAATACATGGAAGGGGGTGAAAACTATTAAATATACAGATACAAAAAATTAAAACTATTATTTATTTTTTTAAGGAGACAGACTGTATTGTAAATCAAATGATGAGTGTGGCTGAGTATCTTGGTTGGGATGTCTCCGAGCTCAAACCAGTAAGTATTTCTTATTAAATAACATATCTTAAAAATCTTATGATATATATAATTTGAATTTTATGGTTATAATATTGTGTTACTGACTTGAGAATTTGTTTAGTATTATTAAACCAAAATGAATTTTGAAATGTTAACTATACTTACTTTGTATATGATGCGAATCAAATGAATTTATTTATCTGATTCGTAATAGTAGTTCGTAAGAATTTAAGCATACAAATGTAAAATTTTAATTTTAAACAAACACTGACTACATCTAAAATTTAATAATATGAGGAATTTCTATTTCTTTGAAAATTGAGGAATCCCACAATAGAATCGTCCGATTAGCATAAAGTGAAATTAAGTAAATGAATAAACAAACAATCTAGTACAAACACAATGTCCTTGCTAACCTAGATACAATAATCAACACTTTCTTATTTCTTTGGATTATAAACAAGATATAAATTAGACTAAATTGTCAACTAGGTCTTCTTTAACTGAGAAGGATCGACCCATGGCACTCAAACATTCAATGGAATCCAGATAAGAGAATTTATTTTCTGAATTACTTTGGATTATCGCCAGAAATAACAACGTAATATTATGTAGTTGCTTAATTTAATTTTTATTTAACTTTTCAATTGTTGAAGGCTTCAAAACCTGTTTTTCAAGCCAAAGTAACAGTGCCTGTACCTCTTCATCAGTATAGGTTTCAAAAATAATGTTAACTATACTATTGTGAGGGAGCGAAGTGGCTCAATGGTAGAGCACTGAGTTGCCAGTTCTAATCCTCCTCCTGTTAAGACTTTTATTTAATCTGTTAGCAGCCGGAGATACAAATCCTTCTCGGAATGTAGTGGTACGGGTTTTTTTTTAATATATTATTGTGTGAAGAATAATTCATAAAATTCCTCAATATCATTTACATCTAAAATATATTGGTACGGAATATTTTTTTTCTATTGATGTACCTAGAGAGTGAAGTCTCAATGCTTCTCCAGTACAAGAAACTGAAATCACATTGAATGATTGGTAGTTGAGACAAGTATCAGTTAAAAGTAACGGGTTAAGAGGAACGGGAATAAATTGTCACTTTACAAGTGACTATCGCAAGGAAATGCACATTTCAAGATCTTTCTCGAAAACGCATAGTTTTATGGCTTTAAGCTTCAAGATCTTTTTTGGATGTTTGGATCATTAACAATTCTATGCCTTTAGGCACTTTGATCATCAAAGAAGTGTTGTTTTTTTTCAATGTATTGTAGTAATGCAGTGCATTCCAAATATTGTATCGATCACTACTATTCATTAAAATATGTGTAAAACATATGTATTTTGTATTATTCATATTTTTAGATATTGCAAGACATGATGGTTGAAATAGACTACGACGCGGACGGTACCGTGTCATTGTCTGAATGGAAGAGAGGTGGGATGACGACGATTCCACTCCTAGTTCTACTTGGCTTGGACACCGTGAGTTGAGCAAATTAATTTAACATCTGCTAAAAGTTCATTTTTAAGACTATTTGAGATTAGTGGAATAACTAACCTTAATTTAATTTTTAATTTTCGCCTAAGTTAAAATGAATCCCTAAATATAACTTATAATATAATTATTTTTCCAGAACGTAAAAGAAGACGGAAATCACCTTTGGAGACTGAAGCATTTCAGTAAGCCAGCGTACTGCAACCTCTGCCTCAACATGCTAGTCGGTCTGGGAAAGAAAGGCCTCTGTTGCATATGTGAGTCAAAGTTTAAATGTATTAGAGTTTTCACAGCTTTATTATACTTAATTAATATCTTAGATTATTCAATATGTAATATTTTATTTATATTAGACCTTGGTTAAATTTAAAATTGGTAGACTTTGCCGTTGGATGGAGCATTGTGTACAGCGGTAGATCGGAAAAGTTACACAGTTTGTGTTGTGAGGTGCTGTTAATTTTTTTAAATAACTTACTTTTTAAAGTGCAATGCAGAATTGGCCCAACCATCTTGTTCTTACTTTTTAGATACAATACACTATGTCAGGTTCTCCGTATTACTTTACCACCTTTCGAACCGTTTTAAGTAGTTGACCTTGGTGTAAATAATTCTATTTATACTTCATAGAACTAAATAATTTTATATCTACTAACAAACATTAAGTACTTCAAATTATTTTAAAATCCAACCAAAAAAAATCATCTGGCACAGCACTATCTAAAGATCGAGGGACGCGACAGATTTGAACGAATCAGTCTGCAAAAAATGTTTCTATAACATATTATATATATACTACATACATTCAGATAGTTCATTTTTATATATACACAAGTTACTATGTATACCCAGACAGGGCAGACAACAAATTCTCAACAACAAAGTCACAAGGTTCATTCAAAATCAGTCTGTATCGTCGTACGCATTTTACCTTTACCTTTTTTGTGCTTTTCAAATGGCTCAATATAAATTTAATACCAATTATCAATACTATAAGTCAATACTACTTGAGCAATCGATACGGATTGATAATAAAAATGTTTTGTTTTTTACATACTTAGCATTTCTATCGACAATAAGTGCAAAAGCTGAATCGAATAAACAAATAAATCCCCAACTCCAAAGATTTTGTAACCTGAAATAAATCTACCTCTTATGACTTTGTTGTAACATGAAATATAAAGAAGTTAGAAAATGTTATTATTGTATAATTAATTAATATTATAACAATTCCAAGTATTGCGATAGTCATAGCATAAAGAGGAATCGCCTTGACGCCCTTGTCAGCCAGTCCTGGCTCTAGTCCAAACCGTGGCTCATAACACAGCCCTCATGTAGGAGAGCTCTCGCAGCCAGCGCGATTTTAGTGCTCTGCCAGGCTAAATAAATTTTCGAGAGGGCCAAATAAACTTGTAACAACGATTTTCACGAGTCACCTCCCTCACTTCCGTGTAAGGCTGAAATGAAAATTGCAATGATTGTCACTTCTTTATTGATCATTCAACATCTTGTGAATCATCAGCTCCTTTAAAAAAGTCTTGCTCTTTTTTTGGTACTTATTCGGCCGGTTTTCAGCTTGGTTAAAGTCCTATTAAGTGACTTCACGTTACGATTTTTTGTATAAATAAAATTGGAATAGTTGGAAAAAATAATGGCTTGAAAATATATCTGTATTTATTGTTTTTTCATAGTTTGTAAATACACGGTTCATGAGAGGTGTGTTCAACGTGCTCCGGCTTGCTGCATTGCCACATATGTCAAATCAAAGAAAACATCACAAGTAATGGCCCACCATTGGGTTGAAGGAAATAGGCATGGGAAATGTCATAAATGTAAAAAGACAATAAAGGCTTACAATGGAATAACTGGTCTTCACTGCCGCTGGTGCCAAATAACTGTGAGTATATTAAACTACTAATACATTAACATTGACAATTTTATTCATAAATGAAATTGGTAAGAAATGAAGTAACGAAGTTGGTATATTTAATAACAGATACTAAATAATCAACTTATAAATGAGTATTACTGCAATCTTAACATTATCTACTCCATCATGACTTTAAAAAACAAAACAGAAAAAAGGGCTGCAATTATTCTATTAACCATATTTGAATGATGTTTTGGAGGATATGTCTCATCATATAAGCAATCTGTTGTGGCTGTCTCCAGACTGCAAATGATACAATCATGTTGTTGGTGTCAAGTCTTTCAAATAGAAATAATAATTTTTTGATGGTTCAGAAAGTTTAGACTCAAAATATTAGTTTTACTCATTGTTTAAAAAAATAATAAAATAAAAATAAATCTAAAAAATCATTGGAGTTCTTAATTTAACACTGTTAACAAAAATAAGCTGTGATATGAATCAAAACTATGAATATCTCCAAATATTCACATATCTCATAAAGTTTACGATATCTCAAAAACTAGAATATATATATAACCTATACTTATCGAACCATTAATTTTTTTCTATTTCAAGAATAAAATTAACTTGATATTCCTTTTTACATGAGCATGAAGGTGTCTACTGACAAAACATGATAACTCCATTTTTTTCAAACATAAAAAGTTAACTTGCTCTGCAAAACATAGCTACAATTTCTGCAATAGTTATTATTGCACTACAAATGAGTAGCTACAAAGGAGTCACACTTGTCAGAAATTTATTCCACCAATATGAAACTTTTTACAGGGTTTTTACATTGTCTTTCTAGTTTTGAGAATTGGTAGTTTTGAAGAGGTAGTTATTCTTTCTTTTTTTTCTTTTTGTTGTATATACCTAATTTATTCTATTGTTAAACCTATGCATAAACTCAATAAGATGTTTTTTAGATAACTACAAAAATTGGTCATTACTTGTTCCAGCTCCACAACAGGTGCGCTTCTCAGGTCAAACCTGAATGCAACCTAGGCGAGAATCGAATCCACATTTTACCACCTACAGCAATTTGCCCAGTAGTACTGGACAGACAGAGATCAATCACAAGGGACAGGCAGAGATCTGAATCACACACACCTGATTCCACGCCAGTGAGTAAATAATTATACAGTTAATATAATTATTATTCCGATTATATTTGACTTATTTCCATCACTTGAACTCATCCTCAAACAAAAAGTGGCTCTTAGTCATCGCTTGTACCTGATTTATTGCTCTTAGATTATTAATTATATATCCTAAAATGTGTATATTTATTATTTTGTTGTCGTATTCAACCACTTCAATTAAGTTTTCTTTTCAAAGTTGCTAAAATAATTATCCAACTGCTTTGAAACTATAATAAATTTTATTGATCCGTTCTTATTCACATATTTGTTGTTTGCAGTTTGGAGGAAGCTCAGGTCAGGCAGCAGTATCGTTCCAAATAATCCCTCCAGAAGGCATAAAGCCCTTGGTGGTCTTTATCAACCCCAAGTCGGGAGGAAGGCAGGGGGCGAGGATGCTTCGCAAGTTTCAGTACCTTCTCAACCCTAGGCAAGTGTACAACCTGGCCAAAGGGGGGCCTCTCCATGGGCTTACCCTCTTCAAGGACGTTCCCAACTTCAGAGTAATCTGCTGCGGAGGCGATGGAACTGTTGGATGGGTTTTGGAAACTATGGGTATGAAGTTTATGAAGTTAAATTTAGATTTAAATCTTATCACTTGATTATTTAATTGTTCTTTCTTCATGTTTTAAAGTCGAATAGTTCATTCAAACATACATTTACTCATTTTTGTCTAATTAAATAAAATAAATTAAACAACTGAAAGGATCAAGAAATAAGATACAATCAAGAACACTGACAACAGGCAATTGATTTGGGCATGTTTTTGTAACAAAGAAAAGAGTTCCTTGAAACTCTTCTACAGGAGATCCATTTCCAAGGGGATCCTTAGAAAACAGCAGGTCAATCAAGAATAAGAATTTAAATGTCCAATAAGGGTTGGTTGAATCCTCGCCTTATGTTTCCTCAAGGCACATGTCTTACCATCCTAACTTGCTTGTTGTTTCCAGTTTACCTTAATAATTTTTTTGTTTCCTGCTCATCAAATAAATTACAACATATAATAATTACAAGTTACAAAAAATAATTGGATTTAATTAAGTTTGATTTATGTATTATGTTTTAAATATTCCTTTTAGCTATGGAAATGTTTTCATTATACTTTTCAATGCTATAAATTCATTATTTCATACCAGACAGACAACTTCTTACCATAAAGGAAACATTTTTTCCTGAATTAGAGGTTAATGAACAAAGAAAAGAAGTTATTTATGTGAATAAAAATATCATTCTCTTTTTACATTATCTTCATTATGTTATAATAATCCAATAATAAAATAATATCCAACAAAAAATATCTAAGGATCTTTAATTTTAGAATTAGGAGTACAGTTGAGGCATGTAACAGTTATAGAAAAATATAATTAAACTAATAAGATTTATATTACAGTTTACATTTGTGAATTACTAAATAGAATCCAGAAGTACTTTTTAAAAAATTTACCACAAGTTAATAACCATTACAAGGCAAAGGAAAAACAAAAAATGTAGTGTCATAAAATGATTCCACCAACCAAAAAGAGATTATTAGTGAGTCTCAAGGCAATAAAACACTTTTATAAAAATGGTTTATTGAAGAGCCCGTTGAACTGTTATTTTTACATATTTACTTATTTAGCTTCTTTTATACTCTTAATAATCAAAATGCTACTTATTATGAGTTGCTGATAAAGGAAAATGGAAATCTCTTAGATACTACATATAGGACTGGTAGCTATAATAAATTTTAGGATATTTTTTTTTGGAATTACTGTAATACATAACATTAAAGATCTATTGATGCAATTTTCAGATCAGGTACAATTCGAGGTCCAACCATCTGTTGGTGTCATTCCACTTGGAACTGGTAATGATTTAGCCAGATGCTTAAGATGGGGTGGTGGATATGAAGGAGAAGCTGTAACTAAACTTCTGAAGGTAAATGAGAAAATTTATATAATAATTTTATTTTATTTATTTTTTACTGTAAAATACCAGGATTATGAGATAATATGAATTTAAAACAAAATTAATGGCCTCTTTTTTTTTGTAGAAAATTGAAAAATCAACTCCAGTGATGATGGACAGATGGCAAGTGGAAGTCTTGAATCAAGCAGAAGGAAGCCCAAGTGGTGATCCGATCCCTTACAACATAATCAACAACTACTTTTCAATCGGAGTGGTAATAATTGTTTATTCTTCTTATTTACAGCAAAACTAGAAATTGATCAAGTATTAGTCTGATTTTACCAAAAAAAAAATATTATCCCTTTTTGACAAAACATGGATGGTAGAATTTCTTTATTATTACAATATGTATGTGAATATATTCTTATATTATCCCAAGCAATAAAGGAGAATTATTTTAAAATGAAGATTTGTATTCACAATATTACTGATAATTTTGTTATATACAAAACTACCAACTTTTTTCTTTTTTACTTTTTAGGATGCAGCCATTTGTGTAAAATTTCACTTGGAGAGAGAAAAAAATCCAGAAAAGTTTAATAGCCGAATGAAAAATAAGCTGTGGTATTTTGAATATGCTACATCGGAACAGTTTGCTGCTTCATGCAAGAATCTTCATGAAAAAATAGAGATTTCTGTGAGTAGCATAACACAATGTACTCAAGTGATTTTAAAGGCTTTCATTTGATTATTTAGTAAGTTGTTTTAACTATTGAGGATAATTACTCAAATTATATTATTTAAATTAATATGTACATTATGTACTTAACTTTACTTAACATGTACTCATACAAACATTTGCATATATATATATATATATATATATATATATATATATATATATATATATATATATATAGAAAATGAAAATATATATAGGAAAGTGATTTTTGTGATATATATATCAATCACTTTCCCTTCTTCTTCAATTTGCATTTTATACCAACATACTTCAAGCCCTACATATTTACTGTATTTAGCTTTATAGTTTTCATATCTTACCAATAGTAGTTCATTGTTGGCACATCATTCAGAAAAGAAATTCTAGTAACAATTTAAATCTTAATCTATTTACAATGGCTTACAATGTATGGCTTAAAAGCAATGTTATAGTAGCATTTCTTCATAGAGAAAAACAGTTGTCTACCTAGCGACTTCATCTGCAACTCCTCTGTCAACTAGCAGTCTTCTTTCTGTGTCCTCTTCTCTTGACGGCCTTCTCAGATTACACATCACAAAGAGCCTTCAGTTTTCTGAAGTGTAATAACAAAGCTTTAAATAGGCTAAAATACAATTATTTTTAATTTAGCATGACTTTTAATTTTAATTTATAAAGAGACATCAAATTATTTATGTAAAATTTTTCTTAATGAACATTGTCTACCCTCACATGCCATTTCCTCATAATTATTCATAATTACAGTAAATCAGTAAACTTTAAACAATTAATGATTATAGACAACATTGTTTTTTTAGTGTGATGGTGTAAGTCTGGATCTTGCAAATGGTGGAGCACTCCAAGGGATCGCTCTCCTGAACATACCATACACACACGGTGGTTCAAATCTTTGGGGGGATAACAACCACAGGAAAAAGTCTCTGAGAAGAAGAAGAGGAAAAAGAAGAGAGAAAGAGATATCTACATCATCCTTCAACTCAGTAGATCTTAGTGCAGCAATACAGGGTAGGAAGTAGATGAGATTAAATGTTAAAGTTTTAATTTATTTTTTAAAGTTTCTAATAACATTTTATAGCAACACATAATAGTTCTTTAAGCCAGCAGTGAATACACATGGAAGAAAAAGGGGGAAATTCCACCTAAAATTACCTAGAAGAAAAAAGAAAAATACTCAAGAATAACTGTGATGAATCATCACTGTTATTACAGGTAGTGTGAAGAGAAATTACTACTTTCTTCCGATTACTTCTCCTTAGCTCACATCGTAAGAAATTGATCATGGAAAGGAAGAACCAAGGTAGGCGCTGACCTCAGGTGACACAGAATGAACAGAACATTGATATTCTAATGTGATAAACTTAGTTCACGAATAGTTTGGAAATTTACATAACAGATGTCTCAGGTCCCAATTGATAAGCCTACAATTAAATTTCATAGTGGATTTTTTAAAATTCAAGACATTATATTAAAGACTGGTCTTGAATAAATGAATTACTAAAATATATATTATTGACTACAATTATTATTATAGATGTAAAACCTGTATCAATACAACCCTAAAGGGTCTGGGGTTCAGTAAACGGTAGAGACTTTACTATTTCTTGAACAACGGCTGTGCAGGGAGGTGATTTGTACTCAATTCCCAGATTTTTTCCCTTATTTTGGTATCCACTTTATATACCCCAGGAGGGTCCTAGATACCATAGGATCCATCTCCAGCAACTAACAGATTAAATTAAAGTCTCGCCAACAGCAGGATTTGAACCCATGATCTTCGACATGGCAACGCAGTGCTCTACCACTGAGCCATTCCGTTCTCCTAATATTATTGGGATTAAAAATTAAAAATAAGATTTTTGATTGTTGTCTACTATTTTTTAAAATTATTATTAGTTTATTTCCCTTTATATTCTTATTCATTTCAATATTCTTGCAGATATAGGTGACAAACTCATAGAGGTGATCGGTCTTGAAAATTGCCTTCATATGGGACAAGTTAGAACTGGTCTCAGAGCATCTGGTCGCCGCCTCGCTCAATGTTCCTCTGTAGTAATAACAACAAATAGAACCTTCCCAATGCAAATAGATGGAGAGCCTTGGATGCAACCTCCTTGTACTGTAAGTATAATAGCTCCTAATAGAGAAATTAAATGTTTGTGTCTTATGTACTAGCAAGATATATTCGTATGAATATGTAAGGATTTGTTTATAAAAACACCTCATAATTTCAAAATGTTTTGAAACATAGGTTTTTAAACATAAGCATAATAGTTTGTAATAATATGGCCTCCTCTTCCTACTATACAGTTAAAATTTCGATCAAATAGAATTTTCTTGTATGTATTCTACTAACCAATGTCTTTGTGGCTTATAGGGCCTTAAAAGTTTCCAAATGGGATAAATTCATAATAACTCGATGCCAAAAATAATTCAATAAAGCCTCAACACAAAATGTATGCACTTACAACCAGAAAATCATGAGTCCTAACTATGTGAAAATAGGCATCCTTGATTTCCATATGGCCCTATATGTCCAATTTATTCATTTCCAGTTTCATTTTTTTCCCTTGGGTTAATATTGTTTGATATGTAAGGCTGTGGAAGAGATTCTCCTATCTTTTCTTCACCCAATATTTTTTAAATCTAATATCCCTTGTAGGTATTCCTTGCCTCAATAGTTCAACAGTATTCAACTCTCCACTATCACATATAGCCCTCTTGTAAGTTGTCTTCCTCTCCATCACTTATGATTTTTTGGTGTCTACTTTGTGTCAGTTTTTTACCATCTTCTTGAATCAAATTTAGCAACATAATCAGCCCACCTCGAATTCAGTTGCTGAGCTTCTTTTGTAAAACTTAAAGCCTTAACTTGAGTTTGTACTTTTCTGTTACTGCTAGCATCTTTTATTTCTAATGCTGATTACATTTTTCTTAATTTTAATCTTCTAGTTGTGCTAAAGGGGCTTTAAAAGTTGTTGTTTCCTGGCTAGTTTTTCATATGTTTTGTCATCTACTTTATCTTATATCTTGCCATCTCTTCCTTAATGAAATCTTCCCAAGATCTCTGTGTTTCTGAGAGCATCTCATTTTGATGCAATCTAGCCTTTCACTTGCACTCATTAAGAAGTGCAGTGTGCCTCTTTTCGTTACTCTACCAATGTTTTGACTGCCAGGCTTTGTAAGCTCTCTCTTCAAAGATTAATGAGTGATATAGAATGATAATTGTTGACCTTGAAAATATATGTGGAAGAAAGTGGTCCGGGTAGAGGTCACAATGAATTTCTCGTAGAATTGGAGAAAAATTTTAATGATTAGCCAACGTTTTGACCTACTTTGTTGGTCTTCTTCAGGGCTCTATGCAAAATACATACAATTAAGAATAAAATTGGTACAAATATATTAAAACATAGTAAATATAAATAAACAAAAGTAATTTTTATATTCAGTTTTTATTTTTTATTTTTATTACCTTTTTTTTTACTTTTCAACACTTTCTGTTTTATTATTACTTTATTCTTCATTATATAGTTTACTACCTTTTTGGCACTTCGTTGTTTATAGTATACACTCATCCATTTTAAATTTCATACTTACCTTGCTGTGCATCTTTATCATTTTTATTGCCTGTATTCACCTTACTTTTGTTTATTTATATTTACTATGTTTTAATATATTTGTACCAATTTTATTCTTAATTGTCTGTATTTTGCATATAGCCCTGAAGAAGACCTACAAAGTAGGTCGAAGCGTTAGCTAATCAATAAAGTTTTTCTCCAATTCTATGAGAAATTGATTGTGACCTCTACTCGGACCACTTTCTTCCACATACATTAATGAGTGAGATTAGATTAGATTAGGTTTTTTTGGGCGATCAACTACTAGGTTATTACGCCCTTTGCACTTTTATGTATATTACTGTCTTTTAATTTATTTTACTTTTTTAATTTTCTTTGGTTTGCGTACAATTTTTTCTTTTATCTATTTCCTAATTTATAATTTAATTGCGTCTTATATTTTATGGTATAGATCTATTTCTTTAAAAAATTTTATTATTTTATCTATTGTATTTTTTGAATTTTCTAGTGCAAGCTCTATAGACCGGGGTATTTTATTATTTTCAAAGGTTTTTTGTAGTAATGTACAATCTTCTATTATATGTTTTATAGTTATTGTTGTTTGACATGATTCGCAATATGGTTGGGGCTCTTTGTTAATTAAATATGCATGAGTCAGGTTGCAATGACCGATCCTCAGCCTAGTCGCAACCACTTCTTCTCTTCTATTCCCTCTTATTGCACTTGTCCACTGCTTCGTACTTTTTTTTATATTTCTGAGTTTGTTCGTCAGTGGTATTTCGGCCCACATGGATTCCCAATTTTTCCTGACCCTGTTCTTTAAAAATGCCTTTACATCATTCGGCTCATATATTTGTAGAGGTGGGCTATTCATCATTGCAGCTTCTTTGGCAGCTTTATCCGCAGCTTCATTTCCAGGAATTCCGGAGTGTCCAGGGGTCCAGAGAAATGTTACGTTTTTTTTTTAGATATTTTAACATTTCTAAATAATTGCGGATTTTGTTTATTGTATGACCGGTTTTGTTACAGTTTGATATGCTTTGAAGTGCCGACATTGAATCTGTACAAATTAAAACTTTTGGATGTGCACAGCTAATTGATGAGTAAAGAGCTGTAGATATTGCCTGAAGTTCTGCAGTGTATATTGTTGAATATGAAGGTAATTTATATTTTTTGGGTGTCCCATTCATAATTATTGCGAACCCTACATTTTCATTTTTCTTGGATCCATCAGTATATATTATTTCATAGTCTGAATATTCCAGTACCTTCTTGTGAAATTGAAGGTTATTTGGTCCTGTGTTCTTATGTTTTAAGGATAGGTCTATTTTATAATTGTGATATTTCCACGGGGGTAATCGGAAGTCGGGCTCGGCTTGGTCTGACGGCATATCATAAATTTCTTTTATGACTTCTTTTTGTCTGATGCCTAAAGGAGAGTTTCTTGTTGTGTTCATTTCGAAATTTCTGATACAGCGGGGATGAAATATATGGTGGTAAGCTGGATTGGTTGGCTGGAATTTAAGTTTTATAATATAATTATTTATTAGTTCTTGCCTTCGAAATGTCAGAGGAGCTAAAGAGGCTTCAGCACATAGGCTTTCTATTGGGCTTGTCCTAAAGGCACCTGTGGCTAATCTTATCCCAGTGCGGTGAATGGAGTCTAGAAGTAGGAGACTACTTGTTTTAGCCGAAGAATAAACCACACTACCGTAGTCTATTTTAGATCTTACTATGCTTGTGTATACCATCAGCATCGACTTTTGGTCTGCTCCCCAAGAGGTCCTTGCTAATACTTTCATAAGTCTAAGCCTCTTAAAACATTCTTCTCTTAGGTATTTTATGTGATCTAACCATGTCAATTTGCTGTCTATGACCAATCCGAGAAATTTTATGTTGTCGCAAAATGTTAA
This sequence comes from Arma custos, assembly GCA_037127475.1. NCBI lineage: Eukaryota > Metazoa > Arthropoda > Insecta > Hemiptera > Pentatomidae > Arma > Arma custos. Next base: position 88,642,645 of record CM073762.1, read on the forward strand.
ATTATTGCCGTACATAAAAAGTTGAGGTACTGGGCTTGTATTCCTCTTTCTTGAAAATAATATGCCTCTGGTCTTTTCTATGGAGAATCGAAGATTTTTGCTTTCAGCCCAACTCTGTAGTTTATTCAAAACATTCTGTAGGACTCTTCTCATCCACTCATGATTCCTGAATCGTAAAAAGATGGCTAGGTCATCAACGTAAAGAAATGCTTTCATCGATCCAGGAATGACATCCACTATTGAGTTTATTGCAATCGCAAACAATGTACAACTTAATACACTACCCTGTGGAATGCCATTAGTTATTTTTTTACTTCTAGAGGTCGATTCTCCTACTCTAACGGTAATATGTCTTTCCTTTAAAAAGCTTTGAATAAACTTCGGAAGAGTTCCCCTAAAGCCCCATTCATAAATCGTTTTAGTTATTATTTTTCGGTCAATTGTGTCATACGCCTTTTCGATGTCAAAGAATATTCCTATAGCTTCTTTTTGTTCTACAAACGTGTTGAGAATCTCAGCTTCTATTGTCACTAGTTGGTCTATAGTGGATCTACTTTTCCGAAAACCAGATTGTGTATGCGATAATAGATTAAATTTTGCTATAGCCCACATCAGACGTCTGTTGACCATTTTCTCTAAAAGTTTTGATAAACAGCTGGTGAGCGATATTGGTCGATAACTGTTGGGTTGTTGTTTATCTTTCCCCGGTTTCAGTATGGGAATGACTATGGATTCCCTCCATGCTTGGGGGTATGTGGATGTTTCCCATATTTTATTGAATATTAGAAGAAGTTCGCTTTTAATTTCCGGGGGAAAGTGTTTTATCATGTCATTATGCACTTCATCTATTCCAGGGGAGGAGGATTTTGTTTCATCTATTGCCATTTGTAGTTCCCAAATTGTGAAGGGGCGATTGTAATCGTGTTGGAACGAACTATCTTGTCTCGTGGATGGAGTAAAATCAACTTCACTAAGATATTTTGTTTGGTCAAGATTAATGTTTGGATTAGAGATATCTGAGAAGTGATTTGCAAGATTTTCTGCAATTATTTTGGGGTCAGTTATTATTTCATTTTGGATTTTTAATATTGGTGTCTCTATATAGTTATTACCAGCTATTTTGTTGATTTTTTGCCATACCTTTTTTATTGGAGTATTGAAGTTTATGGATTCTATGTATGAAATCCAAGAAGTTTTCTTTTTATTTTTCATAAGATTTCTGACTATTGCTTTTTGTTTTTTATATTCTATCAGGTTTTCTTTTGTGGGCTTTCGCTGGAATTCTTTAAGGGCTTTATTCTTTATTTTTACAGCTTTCCGACATTCCTCATCAAACCATGGTGTGTGGTTTGTTTTAGGGTTTCCTTTCGTTTTAGGTAATGTCTGTAGGGCTGATTGTATGATGTTCTTTGTAAGGAGTCCTACTGTTTCATCTACACTTTCTAATTAGTTTTTTGTAAATTTTTTTATTATTTTTTTTTCAAATTCTTCCCAATTAGCTTTTTCTAGAACCCATCTAGGGTGTCTTTTGGTTTTAGACATTTCGGTGTTGAAATGTATCAGAGTTGGAAAATGGTCACTCCCATATTGGTCGTTACTGACTCTCCAGGTAACATGTGTAAAAATGTTAGATGAGGTAAAAGTTAGGTCTATTGCAGATGTGGATCCTGATCTTGGGCAGATATATGTAGCTTCTCCTGTGTTGAGTATGATTGGGTCTGTATTATCTATTACTCTTCGGATTATTTTTCCTCTGGTATTTTCTGTTGATGTGCTCCAAGTATGATGAGATCCGTTCATATCTCCTACTACTATATAAGGTGTAGGAAGTCCAGTGATTAGTTTAGTAAATGCTGCTTCATTTATTTTTTCTGTTGGCGGAAGATATATGTTAACTATTGTTATCATGTATCGTAATTTAACTCTTATAACTATAGCTTGTAAGGGAGTTTGAACATCTATATTTTCTGAATATAGGTCTTTTTTTACTATTGTTGCTACTCCCCCGTGAGCTCTTCCTACTTCGTCTATCTCTTTGTCTTTCCTATAAATCATGTAATTGTTTATGCTCAGGTTTCGTATTGGAGCTAGTTTCGTTTCCTGAAGACATAATATATCTGGGTTGTTGTCTTCTAAGAGGATCCTCATTTCTTCATATTGAGTCCTTATACCATTACAATTCCAGCTAATGATTGTCATGGAGTTTATAATAATTTGTGAGTATGATAAGAATATGTTCGTAATACGAAGACAATGGTATATTGTAAATATATAGAATATATTTAATGAGGATGAAGGAAAAGTCAATCATGTCATGTATGTACGACAAAGATTTATTAGTGTGTAGAATATATATTATGTGGTAGAGGAAATATTCATAGGACAAATGTAGTGTTAAGAGAATAATGCCGATTAAAAGGACTGGCGCTAAGGATTTATAAATATTTATATTGATAAGTGAAGGCAATGGTAAATAGATATTAAGATATCCGCAAGCAGAGATCTTGTTGTTATTGACTTCAGTGAAGTGATATCTGTTATTAACTGCGAGAAAGTTTGTTATTTTAATGAGTGTTAGATGTGAGCTAGGGCACTGATTGTAGATATTAAATTTGTATTTCATCTTTATATAAAAATTATTGTATACGTATTTGAGGATTATCGTAAAGATCATATTTTTTTTTTTTTATTTCCGATTGCCCTGTTTCTTATTGTTTACTAGAGTAAACTCACCTTCCGGGTCGGTTTCTGAGCTGTGGTCAGAACCTAACAACGCTGGAGTGCCATTAGATGGCCCCGCGTTATCAGAGGAGATTAATGTGTCGGCTCGTTGCCATTAATGAGTGGTCCTTGGCAGCTAATAATTTTCAATCTTCTCACCAAGCCTTATTCCTCTCATTTTCATTTTGCTTATTTTTTTTTTTATTATGAAACTATGACACACTGTTCTAAACACAAAGAGCTAAAATGAGGATAGAGGTCCTTGATAAAAAAATTTTGTAGCTAAATGTGGGATCATTTGTAGTAGGTCTGTGTTTTTTCGTTAGCATGTGGTATATGAAAAGCTGTGAAGCTAACATAAGTAGCTTTTTTTATTGTTCTGAAAGTTTATTTTATAAATAATCTAAACATATAAACAGTTCTAATTTATAATGTATTTTTTTCAGATAAGAATAACACACAAAAACCAAGTTCCAATGCTAATGGCCCCTCCACCTGAAAAAGGAAAGGGACTCTTTAGCTTTCTCAGGAAGTAACATCGTCTAGTGTAAAAAAAAAATGTTTTGTGATAAATAGTGAGGAAAACTACATAAACATGAACTCATTTTTGAATTTTTATGTAAAGACATTAAACCGAAACACTTATTTATTGCTTGTTAGTTGTTGTTTATTGTTTGTACATATCTACTTGTCAGATAATTAAGAATGATTCTTATCAGAACTGTTGTAATTTTCATAGAACTGCGATTAGATTATTAAATATTTTATATTATTTGTTATTATATTAATTTTATAAACTGTGTTATCTGAACATTGCATTTTTATTTATGTTAAAAATATAATTATATATTCCTATTCTAAAACCATCCAGATAATTTATAAAGTATTTATAGAAAAATCGGGAAGCTCAATAATGCTTATTAATAAAGAATTTTTTTTATAAAGAAAATGGAATATGATTTATAAGACACTGAGAATTTTTTTTTCCATATATGTATATCGATTCAGATGTTTCTTAACATTGGAGTATCATTTTCTTTTGGATATTGAACCTTGGTATAGTAACCAATTATAGTGTATTATAAACCCACTCATTACGTTTTAACTAAATTTTTAATAGCTTAATGTTTCTTTAAATACGGGCTTTGATCAGTCAAGGTCTTATATTAGTACCTAACTTGACTGAGTAGTTCTGTGTTTAAAAAAGAATATAAATAAGAGGAAGGCAAAGTGTTGTCTCTGAATTCACACTGTTTCATTTAATTACATGAGTAAAAAATCATTGGTTATGTTGTCCTGGGAGCCGCAAGCCTTAATAGAGTCAGGCACACCTAATTGTACTTGGATAGACAAATTTTAGGACTCCCATTGTAGCATCTGATTAGCCAAGGCAGCATAAAGTGATGTTAAATGAATATACAATATACAAGTAATTGGTCATGATTTATAATAAAATCGAAAACACAATTTGAATTATTTTTGTTTTGTTTTCTATTAAACCAGGCAAATTCCCTATTTTAATATACCATCAATCAGTTCTTTTACATATAAATACTATTTTAAGAGGTTCATAAAGTTTTTTTAATTTATAAAAAAAATAAAATGATTTGAATACCTTTTGAACTGTACCAAGAAAGGTATACACTGAAAGTTATTATTAAAACAGACCTAAAACTATAAACCAGAAAATTATTAGAATTATTAATTATTTATTAAAATTATTTGATAACCAAACCTCAAGGATATGGTTTTATTAATAAAAACTTCCATTATCTTCACATATTTATTTGAATTTATGCACAACTAGTTTGTTATCCCTTCTAACAAGAAATGGCTCTTAATCAATCAACCGAAGAAATAGGGCAAAACTTAAGTAACAATATTTTTATCATCTAAACAATAACCTGTTATTAATTAAATAGCAATGAACTTATGAATTAGTGCATACGTTGGAAGGATATTACTCAGTATTCAAGATATATACAGTAAGTAGATTAAATATAAGCATGATGAAAACTTAATATTTTAGATAAAATCAAAATTAACTTATCATTTTAACATAAAGATGCATTTTCACAAAACTCCTTAATTATCAAGCGACTCATGCCACTTTTCTTTTATGCCTCCTGATTTATTTTCTAGAAGTCTTAGTTGGAATGAATATACACATCCACTCTTATTCAATATGAAATCCTACTTTCTATTTGACGTTTCTATATAAACTCTCATCAAGTCAAGATATTTTCATATAAGTTATTGCTTTTTAATTATAATTTCAGAGACAGATTGAGCCTTAAAAAAGCAATATTTGATAGTAGATTTTTTAATTCTTAAACAATGTTAATCTACAGCGGAACTGGGTAATCTTTTTTTTTCTTCTTCGTATTAATGTGTCAAGTATAATGTTTGATTAATTAAAGGGGGTAATGTTTATGGGTTCTTATGATTCATAACATCTCTTATCTAAATCATCAAGGAGTCCTGATAATTTGAAGGCAAAAATGTGATGACAATCATCTTAAAAGGTAATTCATTTATGCATAAATAAAGTTTCAGTTGGACTCTTCATCTCTCTACTCTGAAGGTATGGCCTAAATCTTAGCTCGAAACATAGACAAAATAAATCAAGTCATTCTTATTTTGTGTAATTCATTCATTCATCACTGCATTCCCTTGCCATTTTAAACTACTTATAATTATTTTTTTGTTTAAAAATGCTACTTTTTTCAATGAATAAAATTTCATTATGCTTAGGTTGAAATAGGAAAAATGCCAAAATCAAAACCATAAATCTCTAGAATACAAGAGTATTCTATATGCAAGAGTAGAGTCTTAAGCATTTTACAGACTTACAGCTTTGTTTTGAGAATTTTTCTTATTTACATACTATTTATAAATTATGTATCTTTTTGAGTTTTTGCTCACTTCTATTGACTTACAATGATTCATTAGTTTGGGTAATTATATTGATATTAGATATAAATTTATTGATCGTAATCCTGTCGAAACATATATTTATCATATATATAATATATCTAATCATATATATAATTATCATCATAGATTTAAATTTATATAGATATAAATCGGCTGGAGCTACCAGTACTCTGATGAAGATGACCTGACACGTTAAAACACTTTTTCCTGTTCGACTTTATGTGTTCTGCCAAAAATGTTAGTAAACATTTTGTCATCTTGGGTGTAGTGGCGGTCTCTCTAAAAGTTCTAAAATTTATCCTTATGAACTTACACCCTACAAAAGATAGCAAGGAAGTTACAGTGCTACAAAATTGTAAAACAAATGTTTTAAATTTTCGGCCCGAGAATTTTTAGTTTCGCTTGATAATGTATTTATGGTCTGACAATTTAAAAAATAACCTTTTTCGAAACCGCAGGCGGGCTAGGAAGGTGTGGTAGGGGAAGGAAGTTTCCCTACCATACTAACAGTCGTGAGGTCCAAGGCCAAGGCTAGATCCGTCAAATAGTTTTGGCGATTTCTCATTGTTTTTCAAAGCAAAATTCATTGCGGTTATTGTCTCATTTCCACACTTCAAGTCCAAGAGTACCCGGGTAGAACGCAAAACAACAATAATAACTCCATCGGAATGGAAAAATATAACAGTAAGAGCAAACTAGTCAGGAAAAAGACCTTCCCCTCTCCGCAGCCAATCTGGTGGTAACTTCCACTCAGTGTACTCTAAACTGGCAGAATTGGTCGGTCTAAGAGGGAGGGTCTACCAGAATTTTTGAGAATACATACTTTTCTTGAATTTAGTTGTTTTATTTTTGGTCAACATTTTTATCTCGTTACCTTGTGTTTTCTTGAGAGTTCTGGTGCTTATTCTTGCTTATCGAAATTGTCCATTGCCAATAATTATTACCACGTTACCTTGAAAAGATAATTCGAAACCAACCATCATGATTTGGGAATAAAAATTCACCCTTGATTAAATTTCACTTCCTAGATTCAAATATCTCTCCCAAGACAACGATTTAATAGGGTGTGAAATTTGAATTTATATGAAATGAGGTTCCAACCTTCCATAAGAATAAAAACTCAGGAAGTTTTTGAAATAGAGTTAATGTAAAATATTTAAAAATATATACAGCACACTTCAGTCAATATATAAAAAGTGGTTAAAATTGTCTTTTGAAAAATTAGTGTACTAAGAGTGATTGTGAAAAGGGTACTTCGCAGAATTGAAAATAAATGAAGCATTATCTTGAGTGAATATGGTTGTCTGAACCGAAGCTAAACAGCTTACTTTGTCTTTAAAGCGTTTAAGAAATTTTCCAGGAAGTGAGAATCAACACATGACTGTTGGTAAACATATTACCTGATGCATGATTTTCAGAGCTTCAACTGAAGTCTCCCTGTCATTTGATGGAATTAAGCACCTATGTTTCTCATCGGTCATCTAGGCATAATGTTGGTTTAAATCTTTGGATTATTCATGAAAATTCAAGTAATGTCATTTATAAATTTACCAGTTTATCAATACATATGTGGACCCAAACCAATTCTTCTGGAATAGAGTGAAAAGGGTGGATTTTAAATACTTGGCGTATACTTTACTAACTAAATTGTTCCCAATCGCATTTCTAGGTACTAGAGAGTTTCTTAGCCATTATATTGTAAGGGAAATGTTTTTTGAAAGTTGGTAATCTGGATCTGAGCTTATTGCTCCTTGGAATGTGTGGTTGGATATAGGGTACATTTGGGAGATTGAGAAATTATCATATCCGATTAAAATATTGTTACGAATTGACACTTTTACTGAAGCAACTGAAAGCTTTCACCACTCATTATTATTTAAGAAATAAAACTAAGTAATATAAACCATTATTATTGAATACTGGTTACGTATTGAAAACGTAACTGTGTCAGTGTGTCAGCAATGAAATTTTAAAATATTGAGTATGGTATTTGAACCTGCGTTAAGTAGATAGTTTGAATCTACTAACTATAAAATCAGAATACCTAAAATTTAGATATAACTTTGAATTCGAAGATAATACGATTTCTTAGCTCTTTGTTCATCGATAATTTGTTTACAGTTTGTTTGCAGCAGGTTATTCTACTAGTACTACACGTCATTTTAAGAAGTGTAGATATGGATGGGTTACTCTTGGTATGTAATCATTTTAATCCCAATTTATACCCTAAAAATACGATATTTACTTTTTAAATGCGTTTCATATTTTATACTTTAGTTCTCCGACCCCACAAAAGTTTTTGTTAAAACAATTTCTTTCAATCATCTGAGGTGGTTATTTTATACTTTAAGACACAAATTTTGATCTTTATGCTATTTCTTTAATTATTAACTTTCTTATTATTATTATAATTATTAGTATTCTTTAATTATTAACACATTTAATAATCCTATTTCTTTATGATTCCAGGAACCTACTCTTTATACTGTTAAGGGAATGGTTATTTTGGACAATGATGGACACCGAATATTAGCAAAATATTATGATCCAACTGTGTTTCCAACTTCAAAGGAACAAAAGGGATTTGAAAAAAATTTGTTTAACAAAACTCATCGAGCTAATGCAGAAATAATTATGCTGGATGGACTTACCTGTGTTTATAAATCTAATGTTGATTTATTTTTCTATGTTATGGGAAGTTCACATGAAAACGAGGTAATAATTTTTAATTTAAGGAAATATTAATTGAAGAATTTAGAATCAAAAGGGGATAGCTCTGAAACTTCTAAAATTTAATTTTTAAACATTTTTTGCTCATCTAGTCAATTGATTTTATGCTCTCAAAACTTAAGGTTCAGAACTAGACTAAAACCATTATAAATAACGCGGCACAGTGTTGTTTTTTAATAAAGCAACAAAATTGCTTGACTAAACTAATGTTTTTTTTTTCTGTAGTAATTTCATTTATCTTCCGAGGGCAGATGTAAGATAATTCTGCTAATATTGAATAATTTCCCGCACAGTCTTATTTTAAAATTAGAGTGATCTATGGTCTGATAATCCCTCATCGAGTTACATTATTTTATTTTAACAAAGAATTGAGGTTGTAGTTTTAAGCAATACTATTTAATGAGGACCTACTGTCCACAGAATAGATTAGAGGAGTGACTATTATTTTTAGAAAAATGTCTAGATTGAGAAAGCAAAATTTAAACAACATACATGATGTCACAATACTATTGACCTATACAATTTGTACTGTTAAAGGGAGGAGCCCAAGAATAATCCCTACTCTGAAGTGATCAAATTATCAGAAAGTTATCTCACTGTAACTCAAGAGTTTAGAAACAGCTCTCTTCTTTAATTTGTTCCCTCTGTTTATAGCACCATGAAAGACTAGCTTCTCTTAAATAATCTTACCAAAAAAAATGTTTTAGTAGGGTAGTCAGAATTATATAATAGCATCAAGTATGCTAGTCCATTCTCATTGTTGGTTATGAATGTGTGTATTTTTATTTAAGGAATAATAATGTCTAAGGATTAGAGATGTAAGATGTATCGACTGGAGAACAGTTCTACAGTGTCGTATGATGTGCTGTTAATCATAATTGAAGTTATAAAATTTTGTCATTCAAAAAGTATATATTCTTACTGAACTAATCACCAGAAAGTAAATTAACACTGAAGATGTGTGAATGCCTGAGGAGGTAGACAGATGGTGGACAAGGAGGATTATGTTATTACATAGACTTAAGTTTTAATTGATTGTTCAGTGGAGAGTTCTATTTAACATCAAGAGTTCCGGTGGCAAATATGCTTTTACTCCCTTACCTTGCATTAGTCTCAATCTGTCGTCGACACCAGATATGCTTAATCACATAATATCTTGAAAATTTCCACCTGGGTATGACCATTTGTTTGACATTGGCCCTGTGGAGTGTTAGTGTTGTAAAAACCACTTTCCTTCCAATAATATTAGTAATTTTATTAATTTTTCCTGCAAACAATTGTTGGCATTTGCTATCTCTTTTTTTTAATTTTTGTATGTTATTTTAACAATTGTTTTAGAAGATATTAATACTGTTATTTTCAATTCAAGTAAAATTCATTTATTAATATTTGTTAAACTTGAATTTGTATAAATTTATAATATTCTTTCCTTTTGTACCTCAAGTTCCATTAGCATTCTAAGAATAAGGGAGCTGCAAAATAAAAAAAAAAGCGAATTTCACATTAGGTTACTTTTCAAATTAGTGATTAGGAGATTGTATAATAAAAAAATTTCAAAGAGCCAATATATTCGAGCATTTTGCAAGAATCAGATGTAACATTACTATAAAACCTTGAGATTCAATTGGTGTTTAAATAGCTGAATGATTTAAAATAATTCTACTATTTTACTCTATTAGGTATATGACTCTCTATTGAAAATTTTGTTGTAATCACTAAAATTGTTTAGAACCTGTTATATTTCCCGATTGTTTGAATGTATGAAGACACAAACTGGGTGTTGAGGAAAATTGAATTTAAGATTGCTCTTTCCACAGATTGGACCTAGTTGTGAAATATCTCTGAAACTGTAATAATTTTTATAGCAATTAATAACTTTAATAACCCATTGCAGGCAACCTTACACGATAATGGATTCATGGGTTCTATTGATTTTTACGGTTGGCATTGAGTATCTGTAAACTGAAGTGAACTAATCTGAATATATTAAATGCAGATTCAACTCAACAAAAAAAAGGGGGGTTTATCATGAATACTCTCAATTCTTGATTTTTTTTTTTCATTTTAAAGCTATTACAATTCCTTTTGACAAGTTCCAAATTCTCATGATATTCGTCCATGTGAATTTAATTTTATTGTTTAATCATCTAATACAAATCATTTATTTAATGTTTTTATATTTTGTGTTAAGCCTTAAAAGAAGAATTTCCGCCTTGCTGAGTGATTTAATTAAGGAAGATTTATTAAAATAACATTTTTTACAAATTTAATACAAATATTCTTAATTTTTTAACTTAATAGTTGATTAATATATTTTAAAGACTTCTAACCACTGTAAAATGAGGATTAGAAAAAATAAATAAATAATAACAAATTTCTAATTTTATTAAATAAAATTTGAATTATAAGATAACAATTCAAACAAATAGAATTATTTATAACAAAGCCTTGTAACTTGAACATATTTATTACAAAGCTTTAGTTGATCCAAAATAATATAAATTACAATTCTTAAAAAAATCTAAATAATTAAGTTTCTTTCTTCTAATATTTTTTTTATTTTACCATTTTTATTCAATCACAACTCATACCAATATAATTATTTATAACAAAAAAACGTTGTTTAAACATCTTACATAGTTTTAGTAGATCCAAAATAGTATAAGTTATTACAAAAAAAGTACAAGTTTCTTTCTTCTTTTTTATTTTTTTTTTAAATTGCCATTTTTATTCATTACAAATACAAAATAAAATTCTAGTTTCATAATGATAATATGTTTTGAAGTCAGAAAAGAGTAAACTATCACATTTCAATTAATAATAAGTCTACTAAATTACAATCTATATAATTTTAATACTTTTATTGTTTTGCTGTCGCATAACATTCCGATCACATAAAAGAAAAACTTAATCTTATTCAATAACTTTCGATATTTTAGTAAAAAAATAATAAATGTGTTTCAGTTAAAGTCTCGGTTTAACTATTAATTAAGTGTACAAATGTTTCAGTGTGTACCTGTTCTTTATTTTAAATAAGTTTTACATTGATCACTAATCTAGTTATATTTATAATAGTTTACTAATTATCTTAAGTAGTTAGGTAATTTACAAGTGTTATCTACATCAGTTTTGAAAAGTATAGAAAATCATATCAGTCTTCATTTAAATACAAAAGTTTAGAATACAACTTCAACCATTAGTTAAACAAATATTAAGTTCTACACACAAAGTTTTACTCATTATTAAGTGCAATCTTACAACAATCAAAATATAGCATCACATATTTGTATTGTTTTTTTGTTCAGTCGTAACTACTTTATTATTTATAATTTTATACTTTTAAATATGTTTCAATTTTATTTGATTCAAAATGTTCGTTCTGGCAATTTCCCATCATTGTCTCACTAAGAAATATACAGTTTTAAAAATATATACATTCTTATGAATAGGATCTCCAAATATTATTCATTATAAATTAATAATACAAGGATTTTATTTTGTTGACCAATAATTATTTATGTTCCATATACTAATTCCAGATTAAGGGATTTATTTAAAATGGACAAGATTAATAATTAATTTAATCATAAATAATTTGGTGCATAAATTTAATTTAATGCATAAATATTTAAATGTCTTCTGCCTGTTGATTCTAAATTTGGAAACATTGGAGGAAAATAATGGAATTTTCTTGTTGGAAAAATGCTAAGAACCAATATTATCACAGAAAATTTTCCTGAAATATGTTTTGTTGTTTCTAGACACTTCAATATAACCTTTACACTAACCAGACAACTCAAACAGTTTCACTTGGTTGTGATTTTCCAGTTCTCAAATCATTCAGCTCATCTTGTATAATTTTTTTAGAATATTTTTTTGCAAACAGAACTGATAAACATATCGTCCCAACAAGCATAAGTGTGCAAAGGGAAAATAATAATTGAAATTTTTTGAGTGATATGAATTCTCCGGCATGGTTTCCTTCTTTTATCAAAAGAGTGAGACATGTTATCACATTCATTGGAACTCTAAACCAATTAGATAGAGAAGCTCTGCATTCTTCAGGAAAGATGCGAGATCGTAGGTAGCCCATGGCTGGATAATACATTCCGACAGAAAATTCATAAATTAGAAATGCTGATAAACACAGCAAACTCATGGATGTCATAGTACTCGGCTCTAGATCATGGGTTTCAACATGTACTACAATATTAGTCAAAGAAAGTGTAACTAAACAAAAAGAGAAAGCCGATAGGACGGTTGTAAATATGAGGAGGTTCTGTGGATAATAATGCTGAGATATTAAAGAAGCATATAATTTTGATCCTGCCATCAAGCTAACCATAAACATAGAAAATATTAAACCTAAAGGAGGTTTAAGATTTGTCAAGATCGGTGTCCAAGAAAAAATGAAAGCATACATTACAGCTTCAAACACAGACTGTATTATACCTAGATATAATAATAGATAATCATCTTGGAATAACAAACGAATAGGTTCAAAAAAACTAGATACCAAACTAGTACTGGTTTTTTGTTGCACTGCTGAGTGTTCCTTCCATGTAGACTGAATAACTAACAAAGAAGTTATAAGGAAAGGTATTGCAAATAGAAAAGGAGATACAGGTCCAAAATTAAAATATTCGGCTAATATTTGAGCCGTGATTCCTGCTATAATAGCAGACAAACCATTATAAAATGTAGCTCTTGTAAAAGTATTATTCAACCACTCAGGAGGTAGTTTATAAAAATTTAAGTGCTCATTAACGTACCATGCTTCAAAGGTTGTAAAAAGAATAGATGTTGATATGCCACCTAAAATCCTACCAATAAAAAGTATTGTAAACTTAGAGCTAATTTTACTGAGACAGCATAATGAGTAAAATATTCCAAACGTTGAACAAAGAAGTTTTCTTCCGAATCGATCAGCCATTTGACCAATTATAGTCCCAAATAAACAGCTAGAAGCAAAGCCGGTAATGTAGAGGAGAGCAATTGTGTCATCTGTGTAGCCATAATCTGCATAAAGCTTGTAAATATAAGGTCCCTGAAGCCAGTCCGCAAATGTGGATAGGTAAAAAGCGATGAGATAACACTTTTGTAAGTTCTTGTAATGAACATTGTGAGGCTCCACAATGGTATGGCTCTTTTTGTCGACTACAAATGCTCCAACAATAGCTAAAATTATCAGACATAACAATAATATGAAATTCATTATTAACTCTTAAGTTATCAGATTGTTGTTTATAGATATCATGCAAGGTTTCTTCAAATGCTACCAAATATAAATCCAAAGTAAAAAAATAGCCATTTTTGGATGAATCATTTAAAATAAAATAGGGTATCTGTTCCGCAGGCTGTCACTTTAAGTTGAGTTTGACTGTTTATTCGTTTCATTTTTAATATTTTCCATAAATACAAGTTATCATGAGCATTAGTAAGGAAAAGAAAATGTAATTATGGGTAATGAGTAGATTTTGATAAATATTTCGAAGTATGGATGATATATGTTTGTTGAAACATTCATTTCTGTATGAAATGATTACTGAAGTTATAGTTCATGATAACTTGTATTTTTGGAAAATATTAAAAGGGAAACGAATGAAAAGTTAAAACTTGTTGTGACTCAACTGGGAGCGACAACCTGCGGAATAATTACCTAAAATAGATATTAAATATTTTGTGCATTTAATAACTTAGCCTACTAGTAGAGTATATGAATTGATTTAAACTGAATCAATCAAGTAGAAAAAATTACCCAAAGTCATTATTATCATCATTTAAGATATATATTATCATTTATTTTTAAAAACTGCTTTGACTTATTGTTCCAATGAAGAAAATTTATTTTTTCACCAAATGACTATGAAAATTTATTTCCAGTCAGAATCTAATAAAATTATTAGGATTAGTTTACATAACCAGGTTTAGTTTGAAAAGTGGTTTTGCATGAATGCCTATATTAATGTTTTTCCAGTGCCCCATAATTTAATGTCTTAAAAAATTAATGCTTACCTTTTTCTATTTGTCTTTTCACAGCTTTCCATTTTTTTACTATTAAGTTATAAATTCTTGGTATCATTACTAATCCCCTTTAACACATCTTTAGAAATGGTATATATTTTTGAACTTATCAGCATCTCACGAAACTTTCACAACCATTTTCAATGCTTGAAAATGTTTAATTAATTCCTTATGTGTACCTATGCTAAGTACTCCTAATTTAAGTTGTCAGTAGATATATTTGTAACCTCACTCCTGTTGAAGTACGGTTGATGTTGGAACTATTCGTGTATCGTTTGATGATTCGACTGCTCAGACGATTTTCATTCGATAGTAACATACTATCGATAGTCGTTCGTGAAAGCACAGAGATAAGATTAAGAAGCTTTTTATCCTTTTAAAGTCTTATTATCATCTGTCAATTTCTATGTTTAATACTATTTCTGAATTTACTATTCTAATTTCAATACTTATAAGAGTCCCAGTCTCTTCCGTACTTCAAAACATGTATCATACGACTACCTCATTTACACAATCATCATCATCATAATCCATCCTCTCTACCGCTCATGCAGTGTGAGATTCTTTCTGTATAGCCCGGACCACACTGTACGATCCTCTACCATTTCTCTTCTGTTCCATTTCAGACTTCTCTTTAGGAAGCTTTCCTTAATACCA
This sequence comes from Arma custos, assembly GCA_037127475.1. Classification (NCBI taxonomy): domain Eukaryota; kingdom Metazoa; phylum Arthropoda; class Insecta; order Hemiptera; family Pentatomidae; genus Arma; species Arma custos. The sequence continues at coordinate 88,657,714 of CM073762.1, forward strand.
CCTTCCTAGGTATCAGGACCTTCTTCCTTCAACCTTAGCCTCGTATGTCATCTTGGCCAGCCTGTTGTTTTCCGTTCTTAAAACATGTCCAAACCATCTTAGACTGTTTTCTTTAATGACTTTTTAAAAAATCAGTTGGAAAACATTTGTTTTCGTCTTTTAGCCCAAAAAAGACGATCTCATGAAGTATTTTTGTCAATGTCATGATTTATTCTAGAGCAATGTTCTAAAGTCGGTCATGTACCAATCGTTGACGAAACAAATATTTTTCAACTGTGAAATACGTAAAATCCAACGAAAAAATTGTTCATCTAAATTAGGGAATTCTGCAATAGATTCCGACGACCTTGCACTAGCTGACTCGGAAATCTAACTTCATAATAAATCCTTGTTGATTTAACATTTTTTTTGTTAACCCGTGTGATAGGTATATTTTCAAGTAAAAAATCAAATTTTAATTATATCAATATGATTTCTAACAAAATTATTATTAACATTATGATGCCTATGTCCTCACTGGATTCTCCATTATCGAAACCAGCAAAAGTAGGAAAAATTGGAGTATTTTATATGTCTTTTTAATACGAACCTAGCTGGGCATTTTGAATTTACTATATAAGCAATAAATTCTTACATTCACATATGAGATGTGGTGATGCAAAAGGGGATAAATCCATATTTAATCATTTTTAATGTTTTTCACAAATTTAGCGTCCTCTATGTGGTGGTTCATGGTACATCATTCAAAACATGCCAAAGCCAATCTAAAAAAAAAAATTATCTCAAATTAATAATCATTTCATAATAACCTGAATTATGCATATGTTTGTGTTTCCTGAAACATGTTTAAATTTGGATTTACCCCCTTTTGCATTTCATGGCCTCATATTATAAATATAATTATTTTTTAAATATTCATTCTAAAATTATTTTATATTATTGCTTTATTTAATAACTTTTTATTTCATACCAACTCATCAATTTAAACCAATTTAAAAAAATAAATAAACATTGTTACAATATTTTATCGATTTCCTTTTAATCAAAATCTGCAACCCACTATATGTTATAATTGAATTAATAGTTAAAAGCTTTAGGTCATTTTTTATTATCCATTTCCTTTTTATTTAAAATAGTTAATAACTCCCTTATGTTTTATTTTATTTTTTCATGAGCGGTCTGGCTCTTTTCATTTTTGCTCTTCATATTTCACTTGCAATCACCATCAAGATGAAATACATATTGTATATGTAGTTTACCCCTACTGTCCTCAAGAATGATTACTTCAATACCACAACATTTCCGTATTTCATATTTGAAATTACCAAATTCATTAATAGCAATAGATATAAATAAATTATTTTTATTTTTGATTTATTAACTTAATTGTTTGTTTGCAGTTGATATTAATGAGTGTGCTTCAATGCCTCTATGATTCCATAAGTCAAATATTGAGGAAAAATGTAGAAAAGCGAACTTTGTTAGAAAATTTAGAAATTGTTATGTTAGCGATGGATGAAATTTGTGATGGAGGGTAAGTATGATTTTTTACCTTAGGGTAAATCTAATTTTACTAGCAATTCAGTTTTTGTTTTTTAATTCAAAACACATGTACAGTTGACTGTTATATTTTTGCACTGGATATTGAGCAGTATGTTAATGAAATTTATAAAGATGAAGTGAATTGTAGTTAGCTTTGAATAATAATTTCAAATTAAAAGATCTTGTATCATAAAGAACTAGTAGACAAGTAGATAAATTTCTGAATTGGTTGGCTTGCATTTGTAATCTTGCTGGCCCAACTCGTACTTTACTAGAACTTGAGCATGCTCAAATAAAGGAATTTCACTGCAGAGCTTTAAGCACTTTACTAAATATGCCAAAATGCATACAGGCTGTTATTCAAGCTCATGAATATGGATGCATATGAATCGATATGGAGATAGATTTTTAGTATTTTTTACAGTTTATAGAATGAAGTAATAGTCATCCAGTTAGTCTTAGCTTAAATCGATAAGATAATAAAATATTCCGTTATTAGTAATTCTTATTTAGTTCATTACTGTTGGCGATTTAGGGATGGGTCCCCATTGTCAGAACACATCTTTTTACTTTCTTCAACATTGATATGAAATTACAATTCTGTCAGATTTAATTGAACAAACTGAACTAATGGCCAATTAATATAATTTTCTAAAAGTGTCTTGGTTCGAATATAATTTTTTATCTATTGATAATGTTAACATTATTGGAAACAAGTAAAACGTTGGCAAAAAATTTATCAACACGATCTAAACCAGAAGTAATCAACAAAGTCTTTTGTAATAATAGTGGCCTTGGAAACCTAAAAGAGTATTTAAGTAAAAAATATGCTCTGATGATGGAGGCATACCTTCAAATCTTTGTCGACACTATATGTTCTAGACGAATGGTTATGAAATTCCAAATCAATTTAACAAATGCAGTAACATCCCTAGATTCTGGATTTCTCTTTATTGAAATTCCAAAGTTAAAAGTCAAAGCATAATCATTTTCACTAAATGGAAAGAAGTCTAATGTAAACAAACCAAAATGCACTCTTAATTACTCTCCTTCCGTTCTAGAGTACCTATTAAGCTTATTTTGTGAAATTATTCATTCCTCAAGCATACACCTATAATTTTTAAAGAGAAAAGATAGGCCCTCGGCCGGGATTCGAACTCGGAACCTCTGTCTTTCCGTGACATTGCCCTACCATTTGAGCCACCAAGGCCGCCTGCCGGCAGAGGACAAATCTATTCTCTTATCTGATCCCATGTCCTTGTGTTCTCGCAATTTTTTTTTCTCCCAAATGGTAGGGCACTGTCACGGAAAGACAGAGGTTCCGGTTTCGAAAGATTTGTCCTCTGCCGGCAGGCGGCCTTGGTGGCTCAAATGGTAGGGCACTGTCACGGAAAGACAGAGGTTCCGAGTTCGAATCCCGGCCGAGGGCCTATCTTTTCTCTTTAAAAATAAAAATATTTAAAAGTCAAAGGATTGACCAATAATTATAAAAAATTATACACCTATAAAGTTTGTAAAACAAACTTGGCTGTTTATTTTCTTTTCTTTTCAAAGTCACTAAAAACAATATAAATTTATGAAAAACTGTTTTTAACATTTAATGTAGTTTTTAATGTTTAATGGCACTGAGGGTGGTTGTTGTTGATTCATTAAACAATTAGCTTCTTAAATAAATTGATTGATTTTAGAAGATATGGTTAAATTTAATGCTTGACTACTCCCACTCTTGTTTCAGCTGCTTACCCTTTAGGTTTTCTATTGTTATTTTAATCTAAAGTAATGTAATCTCCCTATTTCCTCAGAATAATTTTAGAGGCAGACCCAACCAGTGTCGTACAAGGAGTGGCTTTGAGGACAGATGATATTCCACTTGGTGAACAAACTGTTGCACAGGTAATTGTTAAAAATAGCTATTTATTTTTTTAAATATCTAAGATTTCTCTTACCCCTAATATATATATATATATATATATATATATATATATATATATATATATATATATATATATATATATATATATATATTCAAATCTATTAAATTAGATCAAATATCATTTTTCTGTTTTTTAATACTTGATTTAATGAGATATTTTTAAAAAATGTACAAGCATCTACTGTAATTTCATAAATGATTATTTTTGCTTTTTGTAATACTGTGAAATATTTTAGGAATCATTTTGATAGTATATTTAGCTTGATGGATAATTTGATAGTAAATAGATATTCTACTAAGGAAAAACATTATTTCTTTCTTTTCCCAACTGTTTTGGTAAAAGTCTGGTTAATATTCACTTAACTATATATTAGAGTTAATTATTCAAATATTCAATGTGATGCAAAATTTCAATAAATTTTAAGAATTGTAGATTCTTCAAATGTAGGTATACCAAACAGCAGAAACTAAAAAACATCTGGGAAATGATTGAGATCCAAGCAGTTAGTGAAGTGTTACAATCTAATCCTTAAAAAGATTTTTTTTTCTTGCAGCTTTGAAGATGTGAAACAACCATTAAATGAATTATAAAGAATCGTTAAAGTAATCAACATTTATTAAGATTTAAATTAATAGTGTTTCTGTTTCACTACCATATCTTAGCTATTATGTTTTTGCTTGGGAAAACTTCCATTCCCAAGTTTACAAATACAAATTAAAAATAAGTACTTGTAATATCAATTAGAAAAACAGATAACTACAAAGTAGTTTGTTTTCATTTTTATTCTTGTTTTTTACACCCTTCTTTCTTTAACTTGAATATAAAGCCAGACAACACAAACATAGGTCCTTTTCTCAGTCTTAGGAACATAAAATTCCAATCACAATAATGAAAAAAAAAATGTTGGGTATTAGGAAACTGGTGATATTCTGTGATTGAGTCTACTGTATTTGTTAATAGGCTGTTGGAGACATAGAAATCCTGCTTGTATATATATATATGTATATATATATATATATATATATATATATATATATATATATATATATATATAGCAGAATAAAATTATATTTTCATTAATTTTAGTTTTCACTTATTTAAAGCTTTCTAATTTGCAACAATATGATATTATTTTCTGTTATATGTTGTTTAATATTCTATTATAACCTTTTACATTTTTTTTCTTTTCAATATGATTTGAATCTGATTACTATTTTTGCTGGCTTAAAAATACTAGTTGCTGTTTACCTATTGAAATTGACAGTGTAATGATAATAATTATTGACATATGTTTCATACATAGTTAAAGATGGTGGTATTATTGTTAACATTCTTTTAATTTCTTACTTTATTTTTATTTTTCAGGTTCTTCAAAGTGCAAAGGAGCAAATCAAATCTGCAATATTAAAATAAGTTTAACTTAAAATGTCTTTATTGGATTTTAAGTGTAATGTAAGATGAAATCTTTGTTATTATGTTGTGTAAGTTTTTATTATAAAATGTACTGTAAAAAAATAAATATTTATTATGGATAATATAAATTGAAAGCATTCCTTCAGCTTCTTTGTTTAAAAATATATAGTTTTTAATAGAAGTTTATTTCTGTATGAATAATAGCAACTTACTTTATATTGGATATTTGATAAAGTAGGTACATATATGTTTGTATATTATTCCAAATATATTTTAAAAAATGTATGTTTACATAAATGAATGTTTTATATAAATTGATAGACATGTTTGAACATTCTTTCCTTCATAATCACTAATTATCACAAGTTAACCAACTTTGTTAGAAAATGGGACTTAACTACTTTTTGGTAAATTTCCCAAATGTTAGTTTGATTTTGTCAAACCAGATCTGAATTTAAATCTGGTTGCCTTGAAGTCACTGTTCTGATTCTCATATCTATACGTTTTCCTTCATTATCCATTATCTAAAATGTTCCCCAGTGATATTTTTCCTTCCATATTCCATGATTAATTGTTTGATATTAACCAGCTTGTCAGTCTTTTATAATTTAATATGAAGACTTTATATTTAACAGTCTATAACATTTATGAAGGAATGAAAATTCTTGGAGAATGGATGAACCATTTAGAGTTTGCGGATGATCAATTACTAATAGGAAAATAGAAAAAAGAAATCCTAACCATGGCAAAACAACTGATAGCAGCTGGATAAATAATAAATAAAATAAACTATAAGACGTTTAAATATGTAACAGTAAAGGTTGACGGAGATTTAATAATAGGAGAGCATCTTATAGAGAAAGTAGAATCATTTCTATACCTCGGGCATCTTATTTCTATTAAAGGGCAATTAGAAGAAACAAACAGGTGATGTACCCAAGGATGGCGCGCGCACTTCAAGTTTAAAGATATATACAGTTCCTATGTGAGCTTGGAAGTCAAGAGGAAACTCTGGATGAACACTGTACTTCCTGTCATGACCTACAGTTGCGAAACATGGATAATAGACAAGAAGACTAGCCATAAGTTGAGAGTAACAGTCAGAGGTATGGAGCAATACCTCCTCCGAATAACTGTAATAGATCGAAAACCAAATAAGTGGATTAGATCAAGAACTGGCCTCCCAAATATTTTGGAAAAAGTCCATGGTTATGAATAAACAAAAGGTTTTAAAACAGCAGAAAGCCCTGTATATGCTGCTTATATATTTAATAAATATTCAATATATAATATATATTGTCTGGTTTAAAATGAATTCGTCATTAGCACCCATTTTAAGTTCCACAATGTGGCAGATAAAATATTTAATACGCCTGTATGTCAAGGTGTAGTTTGGATATGTAAGTATGTAGTTTGGATGTAGAGGTTAGGGTTGTGAATATTTAAGATACAATAACGAAGTAATAGCTCTGAGTAACCAACATAACAACTTGTTCTCATTTAAAAAGGGATATACCATAGCAACGTAGGTTGAGCTAAGTGAGTTTTCGCTTTGAGTCTTTTATCTGCCGCCTCAGTAAATAAGTGGTTATTTTGAATTCTCTCCAGAGTGAGTTAACTTTATCTAAGGAAGAAGGATCGTGATATTCTCGTAGTTTTTGGATTGAAATGTAGTTGTAATATAATCAAACACTCAATTTCAAGCTATCATGTTTGACAGCTCCCTATTCAGGGAAATTTTTATGACAGCACCTTATTCAGTAGGAAAATAACAACGATTTCGCTTCCCTAAATAGGAGAAACTTATTTTGGAAAAAAATGGATATTACCGCTTATTCACCGGGGCTATAGATATATCGGTTGATCCGTCTGTATTCTAATTCTTTATGTACTTATTAAACTTATTGATCTTTTTGGCCTCTTTAGTCATTAAAAGATGATTCAGCATATGTTTCCCTCCTTTCTCCACTTTGTACTGCTTGAATGCTTCCTCATATGCTTCTTGTTCTTCCCCTCCTCTTTTTTTTTTTTTTTTTTTTTTTTTTTACTGAAACACCATTCCAATATCGAAAAGATCGAATCTTCGGGGTTTTTTTTTTTATTAATATTTTTATTATTCGTTATTCTCCAAGTAACTTCTTTGTTGAACTTGTTAGTTTTACTTTATGAAGTAAGCAAGGTGTATAAAAAAGATGATAAATTTTCAACCAAATATTTATATTATTTTTTCTCTAATATAAAATACAATTAATACTCAAAGTGTAGTCCATCGTTATCTACCATCATTAACCACCTGCTAGCCAATTGTTCGATCCCGCGTTGATACCATTCCTTGGGACAGCTGTCAAAGAACTCTTGAACCGCAATTTCAACTTCCGCAAAATTATCAAATTTTTACCCTTGAAGAAAATGGGTCATGGATCGAAACAAGTAGTAATCCGATGGTGCGAGGTATGGACTGTATTGTGGATGTGGCAGGAGCTCGACCCATGAAGTTCTTTAAACTTTCCTTACGACGGGAATTGTGAGAACCAACATTATCTTATTGGAATAAAACTCCTTTTTTGTTGTTAAAGGAGGATAACGCTCGACAACTTCGCGTACAATCTTTCTAGTTGGTCGCAATAGAGTTCAGAATTCATAGAGCATCCATCAGAAACAAATTCGTAAAGAATAACACCTTAAAAATTCTAAAAAGCACAAAGCATGGATTTTTTCAAATTAACCCTTTGCAGCAGCCGGAAAAGCAGTTTGACTGCGATCTACCAATTGCTCACGGATATTCAGATTTCGCCAGTAAATCCACTTTAAATCATAGGTGACAATTTTCCAGTAAAATCACATATCAGAAGGGGGGTTTCAATAAATTTTCACAAATATTTAACCTTTTAGCTGATTGCTGAGGAGTAAGTTCGTGAGGAACCAGTCTACAGCATTTTTTCACCTTCCCCATGGAGCGTAGATGGCACAACAGACTCTCTGGCAAGTTCGCAAGTACTTGTGGATGGATTTGACTTAACAGATTCCTGAAGAACCTCACAAATACCCATTAATGGTCACCCGGAGCCCTTCTTCCTTTCCAACGTTGTACTCAACTACTATTTTTTTCAAACCAATGCCTCGCAGTGCGCTGGTCAAGGACACCTTCATATTTAATAATTTCACGAGTATCTTTAGCGAAATTATAATTTCGTAAGGCACTGTCATGTTTCTTCTTTGATAAAACAAATAACTATACTGACTTTTTTTTTTAAGAAGTCGTATGGGATTAAAAAAGTTAGAGAATACTCTAAAGGGACTATTATTGGTAAGTATTAAATAGGATTAAAATATTTACAGTGCTTTGAAATCCTGAATTTAAAAAACCTATCTTTTTTTTAATGTACTCTGTAATAATGGAAATCCGTTCGCTTTTGTTTAGCTATTTGAAAACTCGAAAAGGTATCATATAAATACTCTCCGGGGACTTTCCTGGTGGTAATTTGAAAGATAATCGGAATATATTTAATCAATAACTGTTGGTAGATAATAATTGAAAGATTAATTATCTAAATCAATGAGGTAATGAAGGACATGTGCACGGACCCATCGTATATTTTTTAGCAATTTGAACTCATAAACCATTAATATTAACAACGGTTTTCAGTTATAATTAAAAAACGATAAATAGCATTAAAGAATTTATAGTACATTAAATATAAAAATGTCGATCTGTACCGCAAGATGGTATTAGTGTGTAGAAATATGACCGTCATCCCAAAATAAATCTCATTTAAAAACGACGGTTTTGTCCATAATGGAGACAGAGTCCGAAGTATGAGTGGTGTGACCTGTGGCGTTGTCGTTAGCATAACAAACTTCTAAGCTCAAGATTGCGGGTTCTAAGCCTGGCAGATGATCATTGGTTTTAACATAGACTGCCAAAATCCGAGCCTGTGCCGTTTCAAGTATTCGTTAAAAAAAACCTATCCTAATTATACCTGGATAGGCAAAATTTAGAACTCCCACTCCAGTATCGTCCAAAAATCAATAGCAGCTTAAGTATATTGGGAATCGTTGCTTACAACAGAAGCTAAATATTGTTGAAAAACCATCGAATTCTACACCCAATGAACACAAAAAACTTCCAATTTGGTTATCTTCTCCTCTCGAAATTCAAATCGCCTGATTTTATGAAAAACAAAAGGGCTGATGAAAGACCAAGGTCTATGCGCATACACGGTTCCTTCTCCAAAGATAATCGTAGGTGGAATTAAAAATAAATGAAAGCCAATCATGTTGAATAAATGAAATGGCGTATATTGCACTTAATAATTTGAAAAGATATCCTTTAAACATACTCAATCTCATTTTGTCAAATGGTACCATTTATAAGTCTTGGTGTCTGTTTCGCAGGTTGTCTCTTTGAGTTGAGTAACAACACTGTTTATTCGTTTCATTTTAAACCAAAGATACAAGTTTTCATGAGCTTTAGAATGAAAAAGAGAATGTAATTATGGACGATGAGTAGATTTTGGTAGTCATTCCGTCAATAAATAAAAGTTTCAACTAACATTTTGAAACATAAATGATATATATTTGGTGAAACATTCATTTCTAGATGAAATTTTCTATAGTTACATTCGGTAATTATTCCGCTGGTTGTCGCTAAGAGTTGAGTCACAAGTTTTTAACTTTTCATTCGTTCCCCTTTTAATATTTTTAAAAAGTACAAGTTATCATGTGCTTTAGTATGAAAAAGAAATGTGGATACTTCGTATTTTTTTATATTGTAAAAAAATTCTTATAAACTGGACACTTTACCATCTCTTGTGAGAATTTCCTGTAAGGTTTGAAATTATAATGAATCAAAAGTTGGGAAAAAATAGGCCACAATTTCAATATCAAATATAGTCTCTTTGACCTGGAGCTGTCAAATGGATGGAGCCGAATGGAACGGCCGTATTTGGAACGACACGTAACTGTTCCAATCTTCCTTGGAACGATGTTATATCATTTATTGGGAAATTGTTTCTATGTTATTGTTTTGATATTTGTGTATGACCTTTTCCCTCAGTAAGCCTTTTGCAAAATGCAATCGTCGTGCTTAAACTGTACATCAGACAAGATTTTAATGTTAACAATTTATTGTTAAAAATGTCTACAACACAATTATATATAAAGGTGAGGGAAATAAGAAGTACTAATTTATTATAATCCTCTGTGTTTTACAAATTATAAATATCTGATACATAACAAGTAAAATGCCTAGGACAGACCTTTAAAATTTAAAGTTATATTTATTTAAAATACTAGAATACCTCTTGTCGAAAATTGGTTAATTTAAAATGCTGATAAGGGCTTAAATTAATTTCAAACACAGATTGTTTAAATCCTTGTTCTTTGTCAGGCATTCATGGCTAACACATTGTTTGTTTAGGTGACATTAATCTTTAAGCTAAAGTAATTTATGATTGTCATTGTTAAAATCTCAAAAGCTTTTTAGTCTTCAATCATGTTCAATTTTATGCTAAGTACACTATCTCTAATCCCTAGTTGTCATACCGACAAAATCATAACAAAATGTGTTATATAATCAACTTCAGTTCCAGTCTAATACCGATTGAAAATTTTTACTGAATACATTTTTGTTACACAGTTTGAAAAAGCTTAAAACCAGCTCAAATGAAATGTGGGACGACTAGAAATTATTAAAAAAGAAAAAATTGTGGCTTGGTATGTTATTCTGATGTTTTGTTTTTTGTCAGATATTTACAATTAAATAATTGTTAACACAAAATGTAATATCACTGAAACTTATATGTTTACTTTTTATGGCTTTATTTCCTATGTAAATTGTCATGTTAGCTTTTTATCAGTTTACTAATCCATTATTTATTTACATACTATAGCTGTTAATAAAGAGGATTTAATACGTAATCTCTTTGTATTGCTTTATTTTAAAAATGTGTTTGAGGTTTATGTTATTATATAACATTTAATTTTTAATAAATATTTGTTAGGACTTTTTAAATATATAGGATATGAAATGTTTAATCTTGTTTATAAACAATCAACTGAAGCTTCTGAATTTTCTTCTACATTAATGTTTTACTAAAAAAATTGTACAGACTAAATATAAATATGTATACTTACGAGGATTTATGCTTCGCTAGTGTCAATTGAAAACTAGAGACTTTTCTATCAAAAATATTTACACACATAAATCGAATTCCCTGGTACATGAGTTATAAAATATTGCAGGCAAACTGATCCCTGGGACGAAATTACTTTTTTTACTTCATATAATAATTATTTTTTAAAAGTTTCATAGTCATACAAACAAATCTATGCAGAATATTGTTACATTAAATTTACTAAATTTATATTAAATATCTGAAGAACGCTAATAGGGTCTGATTAAAAGACTTCCTAGTGTGATATCCTTTTGAAGTCTTAATAATGAGTAGATAGTGATGCTGCCCTGTCTGTCATGTGAGTTGTGTCAACTGATATGTAATAACTAAGAAAATAAACTTTTTGTCAGTCATAGGCTGAGCATCACATGTGGATCCAAAAAAAAAGATATTTAATTGTAAAGCCCCAGACATTAGTTTTTTCCAAAAGAATAGGAATAATATACATACCAAAATCTAAGTTTTTAAAATTAATATTTTATGAATTTTTTGTTGTTGTCTAACTCAAAGCATGAAGCTATTTTCTTTAGTTTTTCTTAATTAATTAAAATATATTTGATACAGTGCATTTTTAAATATAAGAAAAAATATCATTTGTTTATAATCATCTGTTTTTCTCACATCTATGATTTACATGTTCAATATATATTTATTAATCTGTATGAACACAAGGATCTTAAATTACATTAATTCAATTAAAAGTGGTAGTCAATTATTCAATTACAGTACTAGTAAAAAATATTGTCAGTGAATTATCTATAAAATTACTATGCTGATTTTGATTAATTTTCATCCTCGATTTTGTCTTTTTAAGTTAATGGTGTCAGAACATTACTAATTAAAAATTGCTCTTTGTTTTAAAAATTGTATTTAAAAAAGCTCATAGTTTGTTACGGATTTCATTCAAACATTCTCTATGTTTAAGACTTTATAAGATTTAAAACTTTAGACCTGGATTCTTCCTATTTGTTTTTTATCATATGGTTCAGAACCTAATATTTTCTATGGTATTTTATGTATTATTAGTATTTTAACCACATGGATTAAAAAAGTGGTTATTAGCCAATGGGCATTGATCAAAGTATAAAGTAAGATATTTTATAAACCTTTGTTGCTTTTTTTTAATTATTTAAGTAATCTTAAATATTACTCCTAATTTTCAATAATTAGTCATTACTCTATTATTAAATAGAACTTGAATTAATTTTATACCTAAAACCATGTTGTGACTGTATCTTAAAAATTATATATTTCTCATAAGTTGATAGTTTATTGTCTGAAATAGTTCTAGTATATATTATTATTAACTTCCCCCTCCTACAATCTTAATAATTAGAGCTGGAAAATGTTGATAGCTAGACTGATTTTATTGATCATATGATTAATCAAGGGCTGAATTTTTAAACTGTATATAATGTTTTAAAGATACCTTTATAAATGAATCCACTTATCCCAGACCTATTTTGGATACAAAACTCTTTAAATAGCCCAGAAATAGATATCCTCTACAAAAATCGATTTCAAAAATGGTTGTTAGCCCCTGATCATAGCTCAGAGTACAATTGTGTAAGATATTTTGGTATTTTTATTTATCTTGTTTACTTATATCTACTTACTTGATTATTTAATGGTGTATTAATATATATTTCTACAGTAATATTTAATCATTCTGTTAATTGAAAACATATTTAACCCTTAAACTTTTTGTTAATAGTTACGGTAAAAACTTCATGATGAGGGAATAAGGTCCAATGTTGGTCTGTTTTCATATATACACTAGCCTAATATTCTTTCTTCATTCATAAACCTAATTAGAAACCTAAGTGTTCATAAACCTGTATCTGTTATCTTTTCGTTAATTTTTAAAACAATTTTTAGGGAGCTCGAGTGTGGATCCCTCATCCCCAGAAGGTGTGGAATGGAGCAAGAGTTACTGAAAATTATGTAAAAAATATAATCAAATTGATAACTGAAGATGGAGAGGTAATAATATTTTTTTAAATATAATATTTATCATATTTTTTTATTGCATTAAAGTTTTTTTGTGAAAATTAATTTTTTTCCTACATTCATGTTGACAATACTTCACAATTGATAAAATTGTAAATACTTGAAAATGGAACTAAGAATTATTGATCATTTAAAAATTTTCTCAATAACATACCATATTTACTATATACTAACAAACTTCGATGTTCATGACAATGCAGTTTATCATTTTTACAACCAAACTGATGATACAATTTAATCAATGGCTTCATAGTTATTGTGAATGCATATAGAAAATATCTTTTAATTAGTTGATTGTAGAGTTTTTTCTCCTTTTCACTTTTTGATTGTATTTTAATATGTATTTGAAATACCATATTTGCAGTATTCTATTGATTTATTGTGGAATGCTGATCTTATATTTGTATCATTAATATTTAACCGGACGATTACAATAATGATACATGTTCCATACCTTAAACCATCATAAACAGTTCTGAGTACAAGCTATCTGAAAAAAAATGCCTTGTAGAGTTGTATAGTTAATACTTTATAAACAATATTTAGCCAGTCGTTGCACTCATTATGAATTAAGTGTATTTGAGTATTTTTGTTATTGCATTCAGTATGAAGACTCAAGCTTGGTTCTCTTCTACACTGCTGGCTATATATGATAAATTCACTCATATTCCATCTTATAATAGAATAAAAACAGGTATATTGTTTGTTTTTGGATTGAAATTGATCTAATAATCATTTTTTCTGCAAAACAAATTAAAGATGATCACTCAGAAACAACCATGCATGACCCATTTATGGCATAAATAGATTTTAAAAAGTCCTGGGAAAAGCTTATGGACATAAAACAAATTTAAAATTTATTAAGCCCATATGACCAACCTGTGAGACTGCTTTTATATTAAATTACATCCATAACCAATTTTCTTCTATTGATCTTTAATCCATCTAATACCTACTTTTAATTGTTGCCTAAAAATATACTTCACAGTATCTCAGGCATCAAAAAAAAGGAATTTTGCTTTTAGATGATTAATTTTCTAAGTGAAGTAATTTTTCATTTAATCAACTTTTTAATATTCTTGTTATCAATGGATAATAAAAATGAACTGAATGAGTTATTACTTAAATAAATTTATTCTCACATACATGCTTCTATAAGAAGTCATATAATAAGTCATAGTAAAAATATCATATCAAAGCCATATTAAAACTATACTCTTATTGATTATAATGGCTCCAAAATATAAATAATTTATGTAAACAAACTTGGGATATGACAGTATTCCCTCAAGTACCTCAATGAAAAATAGACATGCAAATAATTGGTTATTCAATTATTCTGAATCTTTATTCTTTGTTTTTGTTAATAGAATTTATGTAATTTATTTTAAATCCTAATTTTTCAACTGTAGGTGTTTTTTTTTTTTTTGTTTATAATGAATATGTTCTTTCCATCTTCTACCTATATATTTTAAAAATAAAAGTACCTGTAAGTTTTGCATGTGGAAGGAAAGTTTGACAGTTTGAAATTAAAATTCATTTTAGTTCAAATGTTTGCTAGAATTAAATTTAATTCGTTTGTTCAAAGAACAGAACAGTGCGAATTGCAAATTGGTTATTACTATTTTCTAAATTTTTCAAATTTTTCTTTTGTTATATTGGACATGTATATCTAGAATTATTACTCAGCTATTTAATATGTTTGATATAGGTGAAAGAATTAACAATCCGCAATGATGATGAGCTCCCTCCACTCAGAAATCCTGATATCCTTATCGGTGAAAATGATCTAACGTCTTTATCTTACCTTCACGAACCTGCCGTACTTCATAACTTGGAAATCAGATTTTGTCGACATAATGCTTTTTACACATATTGTGGTATGTATTACTTGAGCCTAGTGATTTACTAATGAAATTTAAATTTTATTTAGTTTTTCACATAATCAAGTTTTATTAATAGTTTATCATAGAGTCTCTTGTTTTGAAATGAATTAAAATGTCTATCTGTGAATAATTCTTTTCTGAAGTGAATTAAGGTACTTATAAAGATTTTTTAAGATAATTTGTAAAATATTATGCAATCAAATGCTTACCTATTGTAAAAGTAAAAATGTGTACTTTGCAGGTATTGTGCTTGTTGCCATTAATCCTTTTAAAGAAATGTCTATTTATGGACCGGATACAATTTGGGCTTATAGAGGGCAGGCAATGGGTGATCTTGATCCTCATATCTTTGCAGTTGCGGAAGAAGCATATACCAAAATGGAAAGGTAAAAATATACTTTTTTTTAATTAGTTGGCCTTTTTTTTTTTAGATATATAGATAGATAGATAGATAGATATAGATTTTTTAGTGTTTTTAAGTTTTATGTGTACTAAAAATATTCTAGACACTCCCTTTATTTATTCTATCTTACTCTATTATTTTTTTTTAAAGTGACTTAGCTGTCCTGTTACTATTAACCCTTTAGCGACAGAATACGGCCGGGTCAGAGAAGACTGGCTGGACTGAGTGGTAGAAAAGTCAATCATGCCCGCTGAACCGATTACTTTTTGACTCTGTAATCATGTTTTTTTATTTAATTCCTTATAGTTTCCCATCATCCTTTTTGATCTGGACTTGGAATGGTGAATGGACTGGCACTGGTGAATTTAAAAACATATTTTAAAAAAAAAAAAATTTTAATTACTGTAAATTAATTTTAATTATTTAAAAAATTATACAATTATATACTTTAGTTTTTTTGAAATGTCTATATACAAATTTATACAATTAAAAATTCTTTTGAGTGGGATAAATGCCAAAACACAACAGACACACTTTACGAAAAATAATATAGCCAAAAGTGAATATGTACGACATCTGTTGTCAAGAAAAAGTATTTCAGCTTGTCATGCGGACACCTCTAGGAACTGAACTACTATTGTAGCTCACGGTCTAGAAACGCCGGAGAAGCAAAACTATTATAATAGTCCATGGTCCGTGGAGCCCACCTGACACCGGACTATTATAATAGTCCACGGTCCCCATGGCACGGCGCGCTCGGACTATTATAGTAGTTCACGGTCGCTAAAGGGTTAAGCTAATGCATTTGTTCATATATATATATATTTACATAGTGAAATAATTTATTCTGTTAGAGAACAAACTGATCAAAGCATCATTATTTCTGGAGAATCTGGGGCAGGAAAGACAGTTACGGCCAAATATGCAATGAGATATTTTGCAACTGTGGGAGGATCAGCAACTGAAACACAAGTTGAACGAAAAGTACTTGCATCTAGTCCTATTATGGAGGTTGGTTTGTTTTCTTGGATCAATTAACATTGTAATTTATGTTTTTACTAACTTCTTTTCTCTTTTTTTGTTTCTTAAGGCTATTGGTAATGCTAAGACAGTAAGAAATGACAATAGTTCTAGATTTGGTAAATTTATAGAATTACAATTCTCCAGCAAATACAGGATTGTTGGAGCTAGTATGAGAACTTACCTCCTTGAAAAGTCTCGAGTTGTTTTCCAGTCGACGGGAGAAAGGAACTACCATATATTTTATCAAATGTGTGCAACTCGAAAACAATTGCCTCATCTTTCCTTAGGTAATACCGAATTGAGAAAGTTATTATAAATTATCTTAAATATTATGTTAAATTTATCTAGTACTTTTTACGATAAAATATATTTTTATTTATATGTCAATCTTTCGTGGTTGATTTAAAATTAAAAATAAGTATAAAATATTGTATCTGCAAGCTATAAATTGATGTTATGATAAGTATATATTTAGAATTTAATAATTTGCAAATAAACTGTATTTTACTTACACTGTCACACGAACCAAAACATAATCATTTTATCAAAAGGGAGGAAACATAGAAATTTCAAAGAAAGCCTTTGATTGTTTATTTATTTCTTTTTTTTTAATATCAACTAAATTATTTTTTTAATTCCTGTTTATTACATAATTTTGGTGTCTAATAGGTGAAGCTACAGAATATAATTATTTATGTGATCCTGACTGTATCATACCATCTGTTGATGATGGTAAAGCATATGAAGAAACAATGTCTGCTTTTTCAACATTGGGTTTTTCTAATTCTGAAGTATCGGACATATTTGCTGTTTTGGCTGCTGTACTTCATCTTGGAAATATTGTTTTTCAACCCAACTCGCAAGAAGATGCTTCATGTATCCAGGTTTAGTTTTCGTTTTGAATCAATTATGCATGTAATTCTATAAAATGATGCATTAAATTCATATATTTTAAATTATTACAGAACAATTTTCCTTTAAAGTTTGCACTATAACTTTTAATTTGTATTATTATTATCATTCCTATGTCTGTGGAACATATATATATATATATATATATTTTAAATTGATGAGTATGCTGTGTGTATCTGTTTTAAATTGATGATGAGTGTGTGTATACATGGCAATCCAATGTAGTTGGACAGCACCACTGAAAAAAAATTAAGCATTTCTCTCTCTAGGTCTATAGATGTTATGATCTTATTTTCATTTTCTTTTCTTCTTAAAAAAAAATGTTAATAATTATGTTTATCTTAATTTTAATTTTTCTTTGCTGTTTTTTAAAATTAAATATATGAATTTTAGGAAAAACATCCAAATCTGCTGACTTTTTGTAATTTATTAGGCGTTGATGTTCATGAGTTGAAGCACTGCCTATGTAATAGAAAAATCATAAGTACAAGAGAAACATTTAATAAGCCCATGTCTGTAGCTGAGGTAAATTTGTTATTTTTTCTTTAAGTATCATTATTTTTTTAACTTATTGTTTATAACTTTTTGTAATTATTTATTTTTGTCTATAACTGTTTTAGGCTAGTGGTGCTCGTGATGCATTAGCTAAACATATCTATGCTCAACTTTTCACATGGATTGTGTTTTTGATAAACAAAACCCTAAATATTTCACCCGAATCAAAGTCTAAGTTTATTGGGGTTCTGGACATTTATGGTTTTGAAACATTTGATTTGAACTCATTTGAACAGTTTTGCATTAATTATGCAAATGAAAAACTTCAACAGCAATTCAATATGGTAAACAGCTTTTATCAGGAATTTGAAAAAAAATTTTTTTTGTTTGTAATAATTTTATATTGATTGTTAATCTATTTGTTTAACCCCTTAGTGCACGCTGTTTTTGTGAAAAAAAAACGACAAAAAATAAACAATTTTTTAAATTTAATTTAAATTCTCGAATATATTCGAGTGCGAAAATTACAGCAGCATAAAATACGGCACAGCTCGAATTATCTCGAGTGTGCACAGTTTGGACTGTTTCGCGGGCTTGAATTAACTCGAGCCTGTGTACCTTAAGGGGTTAACATTTGTACTAACACAGGACCCATTGCTCTTTCAATTATAATTGGCTTCTATTAATTATATAAAATATCACTTACCCTCAGTAGATAAAGATATTACATTCATTGATATATATTAGCATAATTAGCATAACCAAATAAGAACTAGATATTTTTATCAGTTATGTGGATTTACTTAAGTTTTGCAATATAGATGGGATAGTGGGTACAGATAAACTTAAAATTTATCTTTAATAATGCCTAAATAAGCTTTCGAGAGCATGACTTTGAAATGGATTGCGGAGGGTTAAAAAAAAATCAAAAGAATTTTAAAATTAATATGAAACATCCAATTTTTGTTTTTTTTTATAATAATAATTTTAAATAAAACTTGATTTTAAGTAAATAAAGAGAGATAAATTTACATTTTTTAATATTGTTTTTCTTTGTTTAGCACGTCTTTAAATTGGAACAAGAAGATTATTTAAAGGAAAATATCGAATGGAAATTTATAGATTTTTATGATAATCAACCATGTATCGACCTAATTGAATCAAAACTTGGAATTCTGGACCTTCTAGACGAGGAATGCCGTGTAATAAAAATTATTAATATAATTTATTTAACTTTTGAAAGCAGAATATGACAAAAAAATTAAACGGAATTTTTTTCACAGATGCCCAAAGGTTCAGATGACTCATGGGCTGAAAAATTATATTCCAAATGTAATAAATGGGCTCATTTCGTTAAGCCAAGATTTGGTATGGATCTTATCCAAATTTTGCTTTTCTAATTAATTTATTTATTTAATTCACTTTTTATTTACATCTATATTTTTTAATATTTTAGGAAAGAGTTCTTTTATAGTCAAACATTTTGCCGATAAAGTTGAATATGAGGTATATGGTTTTCTTGAAAAAAATAGAGACACTGTAATTGAAGAACAGGTAAACTTATATCCATATTTCATTATAATAAACTGAAATGGCCATTTAAAGAATTTGAATAACTGTTTTCCACTTAAAAAAAAATTAGTCAATCAAATTTGAATAAATAGGCACACTATAAATTATCATTACAAAATAATTATTAATGAAACAACTATGAATTATCGAAATTCTTACAACCTTCAAAGGACTATATTCATAGTCAAGTTTTTGTTTCTCTGATTTGAACCAGACACGATTACTAAGGATTTTTTTATTAGAAAGATCTTATACCATGTGAAGAAAGTTCAGTTTCTATTGGGTCAAAAATACAGATGTTGTCTTAATAAAGAAATTGGGCCTGATTTTTAAAACAATCAGAAAGCATTTAAGAATGCTTCAAATCAAGTTTTAATTCAGATTATGTCAGCTAAATTGATAAGCAATTCTTGTCCAGTTTAAAAACCCACATCTACCTATTGTTTTTTTTTTTTTTAATTGATAAAAAATATAGTCCAGGATCCCTGGTACATTTTTGCACTTGATTACTATCAAGCTGAATTACTGTTAAATCATATAAATATTAACTTAGTAAAAAAATAAAAATCAGCTGGTTAGTAATCATTTTTGATGATTGATGATCGATACATGTTGATCGATAACGAGGTCATCAAAAATGATTACTAACCTGCTGATTTTTATTTTTTTACTTAGTTAATATTTATATAATTTAACAGTCATATTGTCCTACAAATTGCGTGGTACGTTATCCTTAAATTTTGGAGAATCATCAAATCGACATATTTTATCCTTGCTACCTCTGTTAGCCACCACAATCGAGAATTTTTGCAAAGGAAATTGTTGGGCGTCTCATCAAAACGAAGCTATTCACGAAGATTCAGCTTGATAGTAATCAAGTGCAAAAATGTACGAGGGATCCTGGACTAGTAGTCTTTTTTTTGTCCTTTTAAGACAACACAAAATCTTTGTTAGGGTTCTAAAAAAGTTTGAAAAGTTCTTTATTGTAAACTATTTTATAATTATAGGTAAAATATTATATATTTACTGTTACGTCATCTACCTTCTTGTTCAGGTTACAATATTTAAAAGTAGCTCCAACAGACTTGTGTCCCGATTATTTAATGACCCTGAAGAAAAAGATAATAAATTGGCTGTGCCAAAACCTCGTGCCAGAGTTAGCGTTCAGCCTAAGATGCCTTCACCTCAGGTTTCTAAGAATAAAAAAACGGTAAGCTTACTACATTACTATATGATGTTTTTTAAAGGCATTAGTAAAACAAATTTATTATCTTACATCTTGTTAATTTTATTTTTGAAATAGTAATTTAGCACTATTCTATTTACTTTTATTCAATTTTAATTAAAATAAAACACTGTTTTACTTTTTTAGTATGAAGGTTTTTTGATAAGTTGATACTTCGATCACTACCTTGTCTCAGACCTAAAATATTTCTGTTTCATTAGGTTGGCTCTCAATTTCGTGATTCTTTGAATGCTCTTATGGGAACACTTAATGCAACAACACCGCATTACATTAGGTGTATTAAGCCAAATGATGAAAAAGCTGCTTTTAAATACAATCCTGGAAGAGTCGTTCAGCAGCTGAGAGCATGTGGTGTTCTGGAAACAATTAGGATTTCAGCTGCTGGTTTTCCATCTCGGTAATGTGCAATTACTTCATTGTCTATAACCTTAGTTTTAATACAATTTTTTTTTCAAACACAGTATCATCTTGGCCCACAGATTGATGTAGATTTTTACTTATTGCAGATGTTTATATCTTTTTGGTACAATCATTAATATTTCTGGTGTATCTTTTTTTTCATAATTATCAATTATACTAAAGTAAAAAATGTAAGAATGTAATATGAGTTTTATTATAATAACTAATTTATAAAATTTGTTTATTTTAGGTGGTTATATATTGACTTTTTTAAAAGATATAGAGTGTTGTGTAGATCTGGAGATATCAATTGGAATGACATGGAAAATACGTGCCATACAATTTTAAACAAAATCATTAAGGTAAATCTATGTCTTTACATGCATATACTACATTATATGTAGATTCTGTTACATATTTTTGTATTTCTTTAACAAAATGTATGGAACTATTATTTTATACATTTTATTTTTTATAAAGAAAACCTAAGTTTGAATTTGTGTTTTATTTATTCTATAATCAAGAAATAAAGTGCATCATGTTACAGGATTTTTAAATGACAGTTTGTAAAAATTCTAATTTTCTTTACAAAATTTAGTTCTAGGTCTATAATCGTAACAGATAAGGTGTAAACAGACTTTTAAAGCATATTATTTTTTCTGTCATTTTTTATTGTCAAATGTTTCTTGTAGATATTCAGTGTTCACATCTTGTAATTTTTTTTTTTAATTTTCAGCATCTCATCGTCACATTACTTCTACTTTTGAGCCAATGTTATGTCCAGTATTCTTAGAAGTGTTGATTCTTAATGGGCCCTGAATTTATTCGGAATCTTGCTTTCTATTTTTGGTGCTGGCCGTATTTCTCACAATAGAATTATATTCATACATATATATATAAAATAGTGTGGTAATGTCAATGTCAAGCGCTTATTCATGAAAATAAAGCTGCATGCTCTATGCATGTTCTATTATATATTTTTGCATGTTTGACCAGCCTTCCTTGTCTTTGCTTTGATCTGACATTAACCACCTCTATTAACCAATATAAAACTGTATGCAGTGAAATCAAAGAATTGTTCCCAGTGTGATAATCAATCAGTTCGAAATATTCTTTTAAGACGTTAATTAATTTACCACCTCTTTTGTCCATTCAGCAAAAACATATTCTGTTGTTTCCAAATGCTAGTTAGTTCTCTCAGTTTTCTAAAATATTATGCTTTTTTAATAGAATTTTTAGGGTATGTTGTTCAAAATAAGAGATAAAAGTAATTTGCAAAATAACTTGAAGTAGATACAGAGGTTGTCTAAAAAAAAATTAATAAATTAAGTACATTTTTTTTACTTCATAAAATTGTATAGAGAACATTATTTTTTGTTAAAAAAAAATTAGCAAAAAAACTGAATATATAACTACAATATTTTTAATATTGGTTTTCATTAAAATAAAGTTAAAGGTCATAGGTGTTCTGTGAATTAAGATATGAACCCTATTAATTTGTTCTTTATAGTGAGACAATATTTGTTGTTCAGGTAGGCTTCCACGGTCCTTGATACATATATTCTTCTTCCGGGGTGGACCGTGTCGTGTTGGTGTTGGTTGCCAAGCTTTCGCTCATTGTGCTGTGAGTTTCTTCAGAGCTAGTCAGTAAATGAAGAGCGGATGGTGGAGTCGAAGTATATATACCACTAGGGGAGTGGTCTCAATTGAAGTCTGCCCTCCCATTATCTGGCTTTAACCGAGTCCGTAGGTAATGTTGTGTTCAGGTTGGTTCGTGTGTGTTCGGTATTATCTTATGTGTTTGCGTGGCAGGGTAATGTGTGAGTCTTTTGTTTATGGCAGGATACCAGTTTTTACTGAATTTGTAACCATCTTCTTTATTAAAATTATTGGTTTCTTTGATGAATTTAATGGCCTCTCTTAAATTGAGGAGGTGATAATTAGTTTCTTTAACCAGTATAGTTGTGTTTTCGAAAGGTATGTGGTGGTTAATGTTATAGAAGTGTTCTGCTACAGCCAATTTTTCTGTCTTGACGCTAGATATATGCTCTTTTATCCTTATTTCGATAGTCCTTCTGGATTCCCGAAGTTTTCCATCCTTCTCAAACACACACGAACCCACCCGAACACAACACTACCTGCGGACTCTGTTCTAGCCTGATAATGGGAGGGCAGACTTCAATTGAGACCACTCCCCTAGGGGTATATATACCCCAACTCCACCATCTGCTCTTCATTTACTGACTAGCCCTGAAGAAGCTCACAGCACGATAAGCGAAAGATTGGCAACCAACACCAACACCACCCGGTCCATCCCGGAAGAAGAACATATGCATCATATTTGTTTTTGTTTTCTATCTTGATTTTTTTTTCTATCTGGGTAGTTCTGTTATCCTACCTTGCTTCGCCATCATATTTTAAATTTCAAAGTTATTCAGATTTTCGATAGGGTTTTTCTAACAAATCTCTTTATGATTATCTTGTTTTTGATGATAATAGTTTTCATGTGTGAATTAACCATTTATCTGACGCTTCAAAACTTATTCTTGTGTTTTCTTCAATGAATCTTTTATTGTTATATGGTTTTTAATTTTAATGAACATGATAGAAAAGATCTGCTTAAGGGGAGAAATGTTGAGTAAAGGATGATTGGATCTAAGGTGACTACATAATCATTAATGAATTTCCGTAAGCCCTCACCAAGATCATACTGGTCAATGTAACAATACTTGACTAAGTCAATCCTGGAGCGATCAGGTACTCAGTTACATGGTTACCAAGGGCCAAGAGACGTGCTTCTTTTTTTGATAATAATTTTTTTTGATAATTGATTATAAAAACTGTTTTTTATAAAATAGAAAATTCTTAAGGATGCAGTAGTAGCAGCGATTGTGCTCATTCATAAAAAGAAAGAAAAACAATCAAGATTATGGCAACCATTATATCACTTCTCCTTGTAAATAGCAAGGTTTATTACGGAATATTTAAGACAAGGGTAAGGAGAGTAGTCAATACTCTTTTTGGAGAAGAAAAGTATGGTTACCAAGGAGAGCAAAGCATATCCTCGCTGTCAAAACAATACTGCCTATCTACACTTAGTTAGTAGACTTGGCAATTTTTTTCAGAACTGTTGAAGAGCAGTATCTCTATAATATATCATATCATATAATGTATCAGTATAATAGATCATACTCTGCCATGTTGCTGACCTTAATACATGCCTTCCTTAGTGTGTAATTCAACCTGTAGAATGCGTTACCGTTACTAACTCAT
The DNA here is from genome assembly GCA_037127475.1 of Arma custos. Taxonomy (NCBI): domain Eukaryota; kingdom Metazoa; phylum Arthropoda; class Insecta; order Hemiptera; family Pentatomidae; genus Arma; species Arma custos. The sequence goes on from CM073762.1 coordinate 88,681,998, forward strand.
TTTCATAAAAAGTTGTAGATAGGCGGTATTGTTTTGACAGTGCTTTACTGTGCAACAAAAAACTGAAAAAACTGTCAACAAGTATAAAGAATTTTCTGTCCACTTAGTATATCTCCAAACTGCTTTTACCTATTCAAGAAAGGATGATATATAGCAGGCACTGTCTTAGAGCAGAACGACATATTGAAAGAATTTGAGACAACTTTAGATTTTGAATTTATTATTTACCAAAGTTTAATTTAATACCACTACTCTTCATAATAGTTTTGAGACTATTATTTATATTTATGAAGAAAAGCTTAACTATGAACAAGACAGTTCTAATTTTGGATCCGGAAAACTCAAATAGGAAATGTTTATATTAAAAACAGTTTAGCTTATTTTAGTTGCAAATCAGCATATATAAATAATAGTTTGTGATCACGTTATGTATAAATTTACTAGTGACCGCCCCCGGCTTTGCATGGGTAGTAAGACATATTATGCCCATATGTTTTGTCTGCCTAATGTATTTTATTATGTAGCTATTATAAACATAAAAACAAAACAAAATATTTCTTTATATTTATTTTCTTGTGCGTTTAGTGTTTGCGATAACCCATAAGACACTCATTTAAATTATATGGTATCAAATATTCTAATAATGCTTAAGGTAACTAAAGTATATAAGTTGATAAGGATTAATACTGAACTCGTCTAAATAGCTTTCCAAATACTGCATTGTAGGTTATAATTTTTTTAGAAAATAAAATAGGTATAGTGAGCTGGGTACTTGTATGTTATGGTATCACCACTTTAGAAATTAATATAATTGATTTGATTTGAAATAAATAATAATCATATGTTTGTATTAAACTAATTTTAATTGTTTACATCAATCCAAAAATCATCAATTATATCTAAAAAAAAATTGGGCCAAAATTTCGGAATCACCAAACCAGCTGTCTTTTCTTTTGTCCACACTTTTCTTGCAGCTTCGTTTTGAACACCTCTAGTATATGTTTGTACCATAATATATAGCCATATCATGACCTTGAAGGCATACCTTTGCATTAGGTTCCAACAATCCATTACCTTGTAGGAATGATATGGCAGTCTTTTCATCTTGAACCTCACGAAATATCCTTTTTTAAGTGTACATTTTCACACAAATAAAACTCACTGTGTAAAAACTATATACGTGGGTGAATCAAATATAAACGAGACTTATTTTTTAATTTTTTTATTTTTACTTTGAACACAAAGAAAAGTACACCTCATTTTTCTACATAGTCTCCTGATTTGGAAATACATTTTTCCCAGCGCATAGGTAATTTTCCAATCCCGTCCTCATAGAATGAAGTAGGTTGTGTCTTCAGCCAATTGAGCATGTAGGCTTCAACCTCATCGTCACTGACGAATCTCTGACCTCCCAAAGCTTCCTTGAGTGGGCCAAACAGGTGAAAGTCACATGGTGATAAGTCTGGACTGTAGGGAGGGTGTTCTAGCGTCTCCCAGCCCAGTTGCTCCAATTTTTCTCTCGTCAAGGCCGCAGTATGCGGGCGAGCATTGTCCTGAAGAAGAATCACTTCTCTCATCGGTAGATCCCTTCTTTTGCGGCGATATGCAAGTCTGACTTCATTCAAAATGTCGCAGTAGTATGCGGCATTGATAGTCCTGCGTTCATGCAAAAAATCAAGATGCAGCAAGCCTCGCTGGTCAAAAAACACGGTAGCCAAAACCTTCCCAGCTGACAGCCGTGACTTGGCTTTCACTGGTCCAGGTTCCCCTTTCAGTCTCCACTCCATACTCGCTTGTTTTGATTCAGGGGTGTAATGGTGCACCCAAGTTTCATCACAGGTGATAATGTGAGTGAGAAATGAGGCTCCCTCAGCCTGAAATCTTGCAAGAAGACATTCACAGACCTGCAAACGGTTCAGCTTCTGCTCAGCTGTGAGAAGTTGAGGAACCCACCTGGCACACACCTTACGAAACCCTAGCTCCTCTGTGAGTATGGAAAAAGTGCTTCCATAGCTTATCCCAACCTCACTTGCAATGGCACTGGTGGTTAGACGTCTGTCACCTTCAATAAGCTGATGAACACGGCTGATGTTGTCTGCTGTGATGCTGGAGCAGGGTCTGCGGTCATGGCTTTCATTCTGAACACGATCACGACCCTCCACAAACTGTTTATGCCATGCAAACACTCTGGCACGAGAAAGTGTCTCTTCCCCAAACTGTACAGTCAACCTTCTCAAGATTTCAGCCGGTTTTACACCTTCAGCAGCAAGAAATTTGATGATAATACGTAGCGCAATCGAGGGGGACACATCCTGCTCAGACATTGTCACGACGGTAACTGGTGAGTTTGAGCGTATCCGCCTGCCTGCTTCCCCCACTCGTGGCATCCCTACCCAACACCCCTAAACGCGGGAACGTTCCCGCACCTTCGCTGGGCTTCCAGGACAAAAAGTCTCGTTTATATTTGATTCACCCACGTAGTTACCAATTTATATATGTTTACTTCACATGTATTTTATAATCATGAAATTCTATTAAATTCTGAAGTGGTGATACCAGAACATACAAGTACTGTAAGCTGTCCCTAAAAGATAGATATATGCTATCTCGGACTTATTTGTACATCTATAAAAGAGGAATATACCGCCAAACTTTGACAAATTATATCTGTCAACCTTTCTGGTGAATCACTCTATCTATTGGTGAAAACCAAATGAAAATCCGTGCAATAGTTACTGAGTTTACCGCGAACAGACTGACATGACAGAGGACTTTGTTTTATAATATGTATAGATAATATAATAATTGTCAGTTTATTCTGTAGCATGGTACCCAATATATATGTTTTTAAACATCATTATCTTCTCAATAACTTCTCCTGAGTGGAATTTTCAAATGAAAAATTTGATTGTCTTTGTTTAATTAGAATAAATATATTTATAACTATCAATTATAATAAAATTTAAGCAAAATATTTAATGATTTTTTGTATTGCTATTTCAGCTGGTTTCATTTAAAGACTTGCTTCATTAAATAACAAACTTATTTTATTTCAGACTCTCTGATATATTTTTGTTTTTTCCCTAACCTCTTATTTTCTTTTAGGACAATGACAAGTTTAAGTTTGGAACAACAAAAATATTCTTCCGTGCTGGTCAAGTTGCTTATCTAGAACGCCTCAGATCTGACAGACTTTTGGAAGTAGTTATCATAATTCAGAAGACAGTTAGAGGCTATCTTGTCAGACGACGTTATACCCGTACTTTAGTTGCGACTAATACTTTGCAGCGTTATGTGCGAGGCTTCTTAGCTAGGAGGTAATTCTAGTATATTTTGAAAAACTAAAACTATTAATACTATATAAAATGAATAAATTAAAGAAAAGTGTATTTGTTTTTGATTAGGTATGGACTGCATTATAATGCAGATTTTGATCTTTATTAATTAAACAAAAAAGATCATAGCATGAATATTGTGCCTTCTTAGAGAGAAGTGCCGAATGGATATTAAGTTTATTTTATTTAATTTATGATTTTCCACCTTTTTAGCTGTTTTTTCCTTCAAAAATGCCATTTTTAATTTAAACCATTTTCTGTATACCATTCCATAGCAGTACAGTTAAAAATAATAAGATATACTTAAGTTTCGCTGTAATTAATTATTTTGTATTGAATTTATACTTATATTTTTTGTAAAACCTAGTTCAATTGCCCTTAATTTTACCCAAGTGGTTGTAAGAATGAGTTATTTAAAAGGTTAGTAAAATATTTTGGCTAGGAAGTAGGTAGGTTGATGTTCCATTGATAGATTTATTTATTTTTTTAAATTATATATTAAGTACGAATATATGCACCTGTATAAATATAAATGTTCAATATGATGCACTAGGTTTTAATTTTATAATAGTAACAATAATCTCACATGTTACTTTAAATATTAAGTTAGTATGATAAAAAATAAAAAAAAACTATGTTTTATTTCTGTATAATAATAATAAAGTGTGTGTGTAACACTGAAAGGAATATTAACAGCTAAAAAACATAATTTTATTTTTATGAATTTTGGCAATAAGGCTGGTTTGCTTATTGATTTAAAAAAAGGTAAAAATATAGATGTAAATGAAAATCGATCAGCAATAAATCAAGATTTAATTTATAGCTTAGTTTTAAATAATGGATACTTACAACTTATTGAACAATGTGAAGAAGACATTTTATTTTAATCATCACAAAATCATATATTTTTTAACTTAAGAAGTTCATAAAATTGTTTATGTTTTAATAATATTACAGCTTGGATGGATACATGTTAGTCCCGAAGTCTAATTTAGGCCTGCTCTGAACGTCTCAATTCAAAAACAGATTCTATTATCTATCCATCATTATGTCATATTTGTCACAATAATTATTGTGACACTGTCCAACAAAAAAATATTTTTGTAATGTTTCCTTCACTTCATGAGTCAAATCTTACTAATTTTGGGTTGAAAAAAATGAAAATGACAATGAAAAAATTTTATTAGCTCTAGTTTCTGTGATACACCATGGGTCAAAATATATAACGTTAACAAATTGAGGCAAATCAGTAAATTTTAAACCATAAGTTTATCAACATTATAAATTAATTTGGAGTTGAAAATTAATGGCAGAATACTTGGCAGGTTGGATATTATTACCATCATGTGGATTTCATTTTTCTTTTGGCCTGTCTTTTGTAGGAATGATTTCTGATAGGAATGATGGAATGAGTTCTGGAGCATCCCTACACACGCACCAACAGTAATCTGCAAGCATTGATTCATTCCAACGGCCCTTATATCTTTGTTCCATTACAGAAATATCCTGATGGAATCTCTCACCGTGTTCATCACTGACCGCACCACAGCTAGGAGGGAAAAAGTCTAGATGAGAGTGGAGGAAATGAATTTTGAGAGACATGTTGCATCCAAGTTTATGATATTTTTGTAGAAGTATCCTCACCAACTGAACATAGTCATCTTCTCTTTTGTTCCCCAAAAAACCTTTAACAACTCCCTTGAACGCATTCCAAGCTTCCTTTTCTTTCCCCTCCAAAACTCTGTCAAACGCAGGATCCTTCAGAAGCTCCCGAATTTGTGGCCCAACAAAAACACCTTCCTTAACTTTTGCATCACTTAGGAAAGCAAATTTTTCCCTCAAATATCTAAAGGTCTCCCCTTCTTTGATCATGCCTTTGACAAAGTTTTTCACCAAACCGAGTTTTATATGTAGTGGTGGAAGAAATATATCTTTCGGGTCGACGAGAGGCAGGGCAACAACATTTTTTTCACTAGGGCCAAGATTTCTTGCAGGCCAGTCTGTTTGAATGTAATGTGATTTCCTATCCCTACTGTCCCACATACATAAAAAGCAGCAGTATTTAGTATACCCCAGTTGCATTCCTAAAAGTATAGCGATGACCTTTATATCACCACAGATTTTCCACTTGTGTTCAGCATATTTGATTGAGTGGAGGAGGGCTTTCATGTTTTCATCACGTATATAACCTCAAAATAGCTGTACAACTGTTGGTTTTGTCAGTTAACAGGTGTACCAACATCCAAAAACTAAATTTCTCGACAAAGTGAAAGCTGAGCATTAAAAAATGACATGTTACTGTATCTTGAAAACAAGAGCTAATTGGTCATTTTCGAGGTGATTTTTGAACTCAGGGGGTGAAAATACATAATAACTGGGTATTTTTAAGCCCGAAACAAATTCATTGTTGTTCAGTGTAATAGGTCCTTTTTATTTAGTAACAATATGATCAGCATTTACTATGAGTTTTTTTTTTAACTTTAACTGTAAGATATATGTTTTGACTGATATCTATTGTATAACTTTTAGAAAAGCTGAACAGATGAGGCGAAATAAAGCTGCTACTAAAATCCAGGCTGCTGTGCGAGGTTATGTAGCTTTTAATAAATATAAAAAGCTGAGGAGAGCTGTACTTGGTCTTCAAAAATTTGGCAGAGGATACCTGGCCAGGCAAAGGTTTTTAGTTATGAAGAGAAACAGTGCGGTAAGTTATTTTTTCCCATATTTTCACAGTAATCTATTAATATTTAATAAGAGCAGTAGGTAAATGATTTTTGGAGCCGCTGTAGCTAAGGTAGTGCCTTAACCTTCTTGGTCAGTCATATCCCTCCTTTCCACTGATCCTATATCTCTGTGTTCTCGCAATTTGCCATGTATACACGGGGAGAATGTTAATTGAGAACATTACTTTATTTTTGGATCTTGTTGACTTTAAGTCATTAATATTATTGAATCTTTTATTTTCAAATAAAATATTAAAAAAATTATATCATATAACAATAAAATAAATAATAATAATATTAACACGTTCAGGGCTAATAGAAAAATCCGTAATCATCCACAAGTGCGACACGGGGTCAATTAACCCCTGCAGTAACTATCCACAAGTGCGTCACGGGGTCAATCGGCCCCGTGTTCTTTCCTTAGTTTAAACGTATTCAGCTTGCTGAAAATTGATTAATTTAGGAAAAATCAATAGTTTTCCCACTTCATAGGTTTAGGTCAGTATACCACAGCAGCAGGACATTAGCTCCATTCTTTATTTATAACTTACGGGGTTATATTGTGTTTTTTACTTAGATTCGGTTTTGAAAACCGATTATATTTGGGAGTTAGTTATAAATAACGAATGGGGCTATTAATTGATTTATTCAAAAGTTCATTAACCTAATTGAAATTGTACTCGTAAATAAATTATTTTTGTTTTCAAATAAAGACACCTTTTCCCTTCTTGAAATTAAATTTTATGAGATTTTATACACATAAAATGAGTTTAATTTTTTTGTGAGGTTCGGTACCCCCCCCCCCAAAAAAAAAACATATCCTTTTACATATTATAGGAAAATAAAACTCACAACAACTTTTAATAAAACTTACAATAACTTTTATTTTTATTTTGATACTTTATCATATCACTTTCACTGGAGGATGGATTTTAGCCAAGTCAACCAACTTCCGACCACGTGAGGACATCGTGAAATGTTATCACCTCGCAACAAAAAGGGAAAGGGAGCGAATGACTCGTCATTTCCGAGAAAAGTAGCATGAGGGAAAAGCACAAAAAAGGGCCGTCTCAAAAGGAGAGGGAATTGAGTGACTCGTCATTTTTCGAAAAAAGTAGCACGGGGTCTTTTGGTCTTTTGGCCCCGTGCCGCCCTAGAGGTCTAATTTTAAACCTCAGTGCGGCCCGGGGTCATTCAACCCCTTTCTATTTTTTATTGAATTTTGAGAGATTATTGAAGTTTATATATATATATATATATATATATATATATATATATATATATGTGTGTGTATATATATATATATATATATATATATATATATATATATATATGTATATATATATATATATATATAATTAAATATAATATAAATATAAATAGGCTACATAATATAATATAATAATATATATATAATATAGCCATATTAGTTTCAACCCTTTGAAAAAATCAAAAGCTTAAACAGGTTCGAGCATTTTTGAAAGTTTACCTCTTACTGGCTCAGCACTAGTGGAAAGTTCCACACGGGGTCAATTGACCCCGCAACGCACGGAACGTGTTAATGACTTAAAGTCAACAAGATCCAAAAATAAAGTAATGTTCAATTAATATTCTACCCGTGTATACATCGCAAATTGCGAGAACACAGAGATCTAGGATCAGTGGAAAGAATGGATATGACTGACCGAGAAGCGAACCAGGATGGCCGAGATGGTTAAGGCACCACCACGGGGAGGTGGGAGACCCGGGTTGGCGTCCCGGTCCTGGTCATATCTTTTCTTTTCAAATAATATATATATTTTCGTTAGCCCTGGATTGGGTCTGGATTTAGAAGGCAGATAAAGGTTGAGCTTGTGGGGCAGAGGTTCCCAAGACGTCCCAGAGGTTCTTTTTTGGATTACCCTCTGTTTGAATGAAAGCCATCCACATTCCCCTTGTACAATAAATTGTATGGACTTATGCAAAAAAAAAGTATTATATTGAAAACCAAACATTTAGTTTTGTTGTCACATGATACAACAATGTAAGTTTCAATTAAAGATAAAAAATTATTATAGTACTATGGCAAGAGAAAAATTATTAAAATTATATGAGATTTTTTTTATTTTCAACTAGTCTCTCCCTGACTTGTCTTCACGCTCCCCAGGTTGGGAACCACTGTTGTAGAGTGATTAAATATTAATGATAACTTTTTAAAATCATTGATTAATAAACGATATTTATCCAGTAATGAAATGAAGACTCAGGTTCTAGTTAGTTGGGCTATATTTTCACTAAAGACTTACAAAAATTTTTTAAAAAATTGGTTATGTGCAGATTTTGGTTATGAAAAAATAACAAAATGAACGGTTACAAGTGAAATGATATTTCAGTGCCAGTATCTCAAGTGGTTTTCAATCAATATTTAAATCAAGATAACAAAGAAACCAATGATTATTTATTTTTGTTTAGTTCCAATGTATATTTTTCTCAAATTGCTATACTGTTATATTTTAGTTCTTCTCTTACAGTTCATAGTTTTTTTATTATTATATGATTTTTTTTTGCTATTGGATGTTATTATATCCAAGTATTATTTTTTATTGCCTTACTTTTTATTTAATATTATAATTTTAGTCATAAGTTACTTTTAATTAATTCATTAGTAGAGAACCCAGATTTCTTGAACTAAAAAAATATAAAATGTGGTATAAAAGTACTCAAAACGTGCAAAAATTGGAAACAAGAAATTAAAAAAGTAGATTTCTGTGGGAAAAAAGAAGAGAAAATCTGGGTTCTAGCTCCTGTTAATCATCTATCTATTGGATCAAGAGTATTTAAATTTATATTGTAAAGTGAAATAATTTTGTCTGAATTTTGGTCCAAAAACCAGTAACTTTATTCTAATGCAATAATAATTTATTTGGTTTGTTTGGTCTTAGGCAATACTTATTCAGAAAAATGTCAGAGGATGGTTACAGAGAAAGAAGACTGCTGTTTTAAGGAGAAACATTATCACTGTGCAGGCTTGTATTAGAGGATTTATAGCTCGTCGAAGGTTAGTTAGCGTTATTAACTCATATTTTGTAGACTTAATAAAATATCTTTTTAATTGAGCAATTTTGGAGAAGGTTCAGAGACTGCAGTATAGGAATTTAACACAAATAAGAAAAAAATATTTTATTTTGTGTAAATGTTTAGGCCTAGATTAATCATCAGGGCTGAGAATTTACAAAACATAATATCAATATCTACAGAGCAATAGCCAAGAAAATATTACACTTTTATAGACAGAAATGATAGGAATGAAAATAATGAAATACATTACCTTACAGAATAACAGTCTTGATATTTATAATGTGATAGTATTAGAATTTGTAATTTCACTACATGATACAATGAATACAAGTTATATCTTATTGTTTTCAGATTCAAAAAAATGAAGCGCGAAGCTCGCTCTGCTGAACACTTGAAAAAACTGAATATTGGTTTGGAGAATAAAATTATTTCACTCCAACAAAGGATTCAGGAAATGGTTGGTATAAAGTATATCATATTAATAAACAAATATAATCTCCTCACTTATATTTAGTGACAGGTGGAATATAGAATGTGTGAAGTCGGCATTTGGTTGAGATGTGGTTGGCTTCTTTTAAACTTTATTATATGTTCTAACTTATGTTTTGAACCTGTTATTTGGCTTTTTGATGCCTTGTTGAGTACCCAAGTCTCACTAGTTAATGAGAGAGCTAGTCTACTTGACACATTGAATTAGACCAGTCTAATCTAGACTTAGATTATTGTATACTTTTGGTTTGCTATATTTGAGTTCAAATATTTATTTATTTGTTTCAGAATAAAGAACTTAAGTCGTCTGTCATAGAAAATGAGGAGTTAAGAACAAAAATAGAAGGGACAAAGAGTATGGAATCGGATTTGAAGAAAGTTACCAAAACATTGAAGGAGAAAGATATTCAGTATGAACAACTTCGAAAACTATGGGAGGAATCTTCAAATTCTCTTCAAGAAAAGGTTAATATATGGATTAATTTTTCGTAATTTTGAAGCGTTGATGTACAAATTAATAAAAAGTTGTTTAGATTTTATACAAAATGTTTTGTTCTTAAAAAAATAACTTATGATAATATTATTTAATAACATAATATATTTTAAATCAGTTATAAATTATACAGAAATTGACTAATGTTATGTCTTTAACTTTTACTTATTGAGTTAAAAAATATAATAATGAGATATTCTTAATGCTTTTACAGATGAAAATTTAATTTTTGAATTATCTAATCATATCGTAAACTATATTAATATAGTATATATTGGTATATATTACTTGTGTAAATTAAAAAAAAATTATGGATAGTATAATAAATAATAGAAACACATCTTGCTTTTATATAAGATATGAGATAATCCAAGGGTATGGAAATGTTGAGACCCAATACAATGTCCATGGTAGCTTTTTTCAATTAATATGAATTTTCTGAAAATTTGTAGTATTTTATTCAAACCACCAGGCCCTTTTATTCATTTTTTAATTATTAAAAAACATCCCCAATCATTTGAATTAATATTTCTTTACATAAAAGTTTATTTATGTTTCAGGTTAAAGAGAATGAAGCTCTAAAGATTAAGGAAAAGTCGTTTGAATCGATTAACGGCCAGCTCCAAGCTGAAGTGGTCAGTTTGAGAGAGAGCATAGAACAACTAAAGCGAGATAAACAAGGTCCACTAATTCATGGGTTCTTTGTTTTTGCACTTTTGCTTGAGTTTTTTAATAAACGCTTTATTAAATATTGTTTTTGTGCATTTATATGTAACAGGTATAACATACGGGAAATTGTAATAATGTTTAATAAGTATATTAAGTAATTTAATTTAAATGGACTCTTAGTATAATGTGAAGTATGGGGAAAATTTCACTACTTAAGGGTTAACACACAATGCTGCGAGAGTAGCAAATTATAAATCATTCATGGGTAGAAATTATGAGATATGTTTACAGTAAAGTTTATATTTAAGCCATTGTGATAAAACTTAAATAGGGTTCTCTTTAAACAGGTTAAATTAAGTTATAATATTTTTTATCAAAGTACTCCTTTTTATCAGCAAATTGGAATAATGAAGACTTGTTTTTGATAAAATTAAAAAAAAATTAGTTTTGGTCATTGGTTTCACAATAGTATTGGCGATTAATTTTTTTTTGTACTTTTTGTAAAAAAATATCTTGATAAATTTCTCCAGAAATTTGACCCAATTACAATACTTTCTTCACCTAGTTTTTGTAGAAAAACATAATATAATTCAATAAAGATGTTTACTAACCTCAATTCTACTCTCTTTTATCTTGATTCTCTCTAGATATTTGTAACTATTTGCAGTACTAAAATAAAAAAACATTAATAAGAGCATGTGGTTGTTGTGAGTAGAAATAATTAATTTAGTGGTAGGAGAAAGAATTAAAAAAAAATTTAATTAGTTATGTTTTGTATTAAAAAGAACGAAAACATTTTATGGGCATTTTCATTCTGAAAATGTTGATATAGATAGATTAAAGAACTCTTTGATTAAAACTCAATTTGTGCCAGAGGTCAAGAGAGGTTTGAAGATTTAAAAGCATAGGTGACCGCAAAGATTAAACAAGTAGGGATAGAGATAACGGATTATATTATATTTTATCAAAGATGCCGGCAAAGTCTATTTAGTAAAAGAAAGGATAAAAAGAACAAACCTGGTTTGATAATGACTGCCAAAATATATGAGAAAAAAGAAAAGACTTATTTATAACAAGGTTAATTTTCGAACTTTAAAACTTGAAATATCTAAATTCTTTAAATGTGCTTCCTGAAACATGCTAAAAGTGTGCAGGCTATTACTGTTGTACATTAAGTGCCAATATATATAACATAACAAATATATAACATGAATAATACCAATAATTGTAAAGGTTTAGTTCATGATATAGTTGAAAGATGTTTTTAAGATCAGATAATTTTTTATGATCACTTTTATTAAAACTAATCAAAGAAGCGCAGTGCATTTCTAGTGCACAAAACAATTGTTAATTTGGTAACAATCATTAAAATTTTTTTTGTTAATTTATTATGATTGTTTGCTTACATTTCTCTAGAAATCACTCACTTCGATTTCATATTCATTTAATGACTCATCCAAATAAATTTGTTATATATATATAAAACATTCTTTTTATCCATCAGTTTGTATTTTCAATTTATCAATACTCTTCTATAATCGTCTTAATTTGTTTGAGTATGTTTTAATGGAATTAAATATGAGTTAAATATGGAGTAGAGCTTTAACTATGAATAATTCATGAGCTTTTCCATTAAGAAATAATTTTATAAAATTTATAATGTACTGACCCACCCGTCTGTGAAAATTTGAACAAAAGCTTAGTATATTGCGGTCCACTGTTAATCCATCTTCCTTTCACCGAATTGTTTTGCTCTTAGCATCATATGGAGTGAATAGTTCAACTATTTCAAAAGTTTTATTTGGGTGTCTATCTCCAAAAATGTAAGCAACATATAATGAGTTTATCAATACTTTGTTTAATTCATTGATTACTAACTATGAGATTAGGTGTTAATGGATAGTTAATGCATATAAAATGATTTTCCAAAACTGTTAATATCGTTATAGTAAAACTGTTAATATTGTTCAATATTAAACGGGTATAAAGTAGATCCTAGAATATAAATATGTTAACCCTGTAACTAAAAGGTTTCATAAAAAAAAAAAAAAAAAAAAAGATGAATTTTCAAAACAAATTAAACTCACTTGTATTCTCCGCTTTGTTTCAATTATCTTATCTCTTTTGAGATTTTCTATGCTGTGTTTTTTTGTAATTAAAAAAAGGCTTCTCTCGACAGACTGGAAAGAAATAATACATTTCTCAATTTTTTTATATTTGCATGGCTTTGTTAGTTTTTACTATGATCATTATTATATTTTGGGTATGTAGGATACTTAGTAAATAATGAATCTCTTCCAAACTTAAATGAATTTTTTAGTAATAAATTAGCAATATGTTAAGGAGTATGTTCACACTTTACTATACTTACTACCCATAACCTTTTAATGATATTTCTTAATGACATTGGCAAATTTAAAATTAGTTATGTAGCCTGGAATATTAGTATATTTCATATCTTACATCATTCGATGAAAAAGCGAAATGGTTTGAATTAATAAGGTACAAAAAGTCTTAGCGTTTTAAGCTTAGTCCCTAAAATACTAGTCATAATTGTCTCCATCTCTGAGCCAAGTAATATGGATAGTAAGCCACTGTTTCTAATTTGTAATGATAATGTAATCACTCATTTCATCAAATTAAATAAGGTTTCTGTTCTATCTTCATGTAATAAGTTAATATTACTCATTTTTAAATACAAGGAAGTTGAATAAAAGTGTTATTTTGTTAATTGAGGATATGGATAGTTAATGCATATAAAATGCTTTTCTAAAACAATATTGCTCAATATTAAAAGGGTATAAAGTAGACCCCAGAATATAAATTTGTTAACCCTGTAACTAAAAGGTTTCAAAAGAAAGTTGAAAAAAAGATGAATTTTCAAAAAAAAATTAAACTCACTTGTATCCACCCCTTTGTTTCAAATACCTTATCTCTATTGATATTTTGTTTTTTTGTAATTATTATAAGATTACTTGAAACATAGTAGGGTTATTGTTATCATTTTTAAAATTTAATTTAAAAAACACTATTTTATATAGAGAGGACCTTTTAATTGAATAAAATCTTTCAAACTGATAAATTAATTTGTTTTGTTATATAAAAAGTAGAGTAGGCTGTGTTGACCACAAGCTTCCTAACCTGATAATTTTGAATTTAGTTACCAAACTAAATGAATCGTTGGCTCTGTACAAAAATTCACTAGGCTTTGTCCGAACTGGAATACTCATGATACAGATATTCTTGGATCTATTCTATCCTACAATGTGCACCTGGCATTTGGCAGAGATGAATGAGGCAGTTGTATGATATTACTGGCAATATTTTCTTGTAATAATATCGTGAAGTAGGGAATATGACTTTATTGCCAATACTTAAGTAGGCTTTATTTGAAACAAAAATAAAAACATATTTTAAAGGATAATTGTAAGGATGTATTGAATCGCTTTCCACACAGAATTGGAGGATTTCCCAATGATGCTTTGATCGACAAACTTCTAGTTCTAGTGCCTTCCATTATTATCACAAAAATAATAAAATTAAATGTCTAGCCCTCTAGGCTCAGCATCATAATTCTACCTTTATTAAGCCTCAACTATGATATCAATATAGTAATATAATCTATACCATGTCTTTGTAATTTTACAGATGACGTTGTGGCTCAGTTGAAAGAAGAAGTTAGGATTTTGGGAGAAGAACGAGATGAAGAGAGATCTCGATACCAGAAACTTTTAGCTGAAAGGGATCTATTGGAGAATAAATTGGAGGCCGTTGAAGCGAAACATCATAAAAGATCTCCCTCTGATGCCAGTACTATATCTATGCAGGATGAGGTGAGATGCGTATTAATATTTATATTTGTGTGAATCAGTATTAATATGTTTTAAGATATATATAAGTTTTTCAGGTAAATATTTTGGTCATAAGATAGTTTAACATTTATTGACTGAATCTCTAGAACCTGATAAACTTATGTTGTAAACAGTCGAGAAAAATAGGTACCTATATTGTATACATTTTTTTTTTTTAAATAAACCCTAGTGAAGTGTAAGTGTCAAAGAAATTGTGTAAACGTAATATAAATGCAAATTATTGATCAATACAGAATTTTCGGTGTAAAAAAAAGATACATATTTATTATTTACATATTGTATACAAAGATCTATAGATGCTGAGTTATAATGCAGGGTAATACAAAAACAAACAAACAAAAAATACATATTTACAAGCAAATATAAGTAGAATCTAATCTTTCTGCTAAATTAAAGAAAGAAAACAAACCAAGAACAAAACAAAATAAATCACAAAAAAGGTTTTGACCTAAAGAAGTACAGATCGTTTAGGGTTCAATCTCCAATGGTTTCATTAAAGGTCTAACCTGTGATAGAGGCCCTTTGTCCAGAATTATCAAATCAGTGCTTTTTTGTAAGCTTAACAAATAAACTGTGTCATTTGTTTTTGTGCAAGTAACATTTGTTTAAAATATTTATGAAAATTTGTGAAGTTAGGCTGTTGCAGTTACACTTTTCTGTGTTTTGTAAATGGTATCTCTTATGCTAATGGTTAGTTGTGGTGTGTTCTGTATATGAATTGGGTCAATTTATAATGATTTCTTTTGAATATATTTTGTGGGGATGATGTTTGGGATATATGAGCCGTTTATTTTGAAAGTGGCCTACCTCCATTTATCTTCAAATATTTAAGGGTTTGCGTTTTGATGAATTTAAAAATATACGTATAGGATACTAATGAGTCATACTGCTTAAGTGTATCTAAGGCTGTTAAATTTATGGTTCCAATTAAAATGTTAACAATTATTAAGTGAATAATGTATGTTTTCTTATCAAGAATGGAGTTAGGCAAAAATTTTAAAAACGGAGTTAGGTCACTTTCAAAATAAACGGCTCATATATATGTAAGGTTGCTACATGTGATAACATCACTGTTGCAACCTTCAATGTGTTAGACTTAAGACACATGTGTTATAAAGTTTGATTAGTTAAATTCATTTTGTTGTGTTCAAATACTAGTTTGAAAGGACGTATAATATAATTCCTTAATAAATAAAGAATAAAATCACGTCAATACAATCTTACATGTATATATATATATATATATATATATATATATATATATATATATATATATATATATATATATATATATATATATGTATGTGCGTGTGTGTGATAGTTCTTTAGTACATTGTTGCCATTGCTGTCCTTGTGTAAGACAGTTAATACATAATTTTTAACATAGGTATATGGGAATAAATTACATTCATGAGGCAATTGATTATTTCAAGCAGCTTTTTTAGTCATATTTTTATAAATTCATATTTTCATAAAAATATGAAACATTTTCTGTAAAAATAAGTATTCTAGATAGTTTACAAGAATGTATCATTGTATTAACGCTGTTTCCAGAACTAAATATTATCATATTGAAGAAAGGATATCTTTCTTAGATCGATTAGTGAAGGGAATTGTTGGATAAGGTTTAAATTTATGAAAAGCATAGTTTTTATCTTATTCCTTTATCTCCTACCCAACAGAGCTTCCAGATACCTGGTGATATACTTACAGATACTTGGACTCTCCAATTAAAATTCTTCCACCTTTGCTATTATTCCCCTTGGAAACCAGCTCTAGTCTGCCCATTCAATGAAGTACCTACCAAGCCTTTCACAAAAGATTATTTCTATCATATTATTTTTAATTCTAGCTTATCAAGGTTGCCTATCCCTATCTATTATTGTTTACTATTATTTATTAGTTTTAAGGCCGAAAACTGCAGCTGGTTATTATTACCCCCTCATTTATTTAAATTCTATTTTGTTTCGATAGGATGTGGGTTATGCTTCTGTGAGATCAGGTTCTGGACGAGATGATACGCCAACTCCGGAACACCAGGTAGGTGATATAATTTTTTTTTACTTTTTAATGCTATAAGTGACAAGTATATGGCTGTGATTAACGTTATTTGTGATATTTATCTTTGTTATTAGCATATTACTGATGATGAGGTAATTTATATCAATTATTGTTTATGTTTGCACTTTGAAAGTTAAGTCTCCTCATAATAGTGTTGAACTTCAATTTATGACTTTTATTAATACGCAAATATGTTTGTTTCAGTTGGACGTCAATTTAATATTGAAATTACAGCATAGACTGAAGTATCTGGATTCCGAAAATCAAAGGCTACATTTGGAATTAGATTCAGTTAAGAATATATCTCAACAACCAATAAAATCTGTTGATCCCCTGATGGTAATTTATATTATAATTCATTAATAGTTTAATGTTCAGGCTTTGAAAGATTTATAATATAAATGTTTTTTAAACAGTATGTTAGAAATTATTTTTAAAACATGGCTAGCTTATTATTCAGTCATACATGATAAACATTTTTAGTTCAACTCAGAATAAAAATATTCGGCTTTTGGTCTGTTAAGAGATACTGCAAAGTGTATGGGGACGAAAGATAAATTTAATGAGATTTATAAGTTCATATGTTAAAGTGGTGTGTGGAGACTAAAGGATAACATAGAACCGATAGACCCTACACTGAAGACTATATCTTCACCTTATTACTGCCTGCTGCCTCAGAAGGTCAGGAAAAGTTGAAAGGATAACAATGGAGTAGTTACCAATAAGAATAATGGAAGGATGATCTAGAGGAGTGAAAAGGAAACATAGGCCACCAATCAAGTGGTTGGAGGACCTCAAGCAAATTGGTATCAGATGGTAAGGGCCACTGTGACGGAATAGAAATAGTTTTGTTAAAGAGGCCTATAATATTGAAATAGAATAGAATATAGAACATAAAAAATATAACCCTCATGAATTATAATACCAAGGAGAAGAAGAAGAGAGTTTATCAAAACAGAAACTGGTTATACGGAAAGATAATCTGTGAATGGAATAGTGCTTGCTCTGAGCGTTAGCTTAATTACTTTTGAGAATTTTCATTGAGTTTCATAATTTGTATAAAACATATATATTTGTTCTGATTATAAAGAAACAAATCATCCGATTGATACTTTCCTGATACAATATACTATTACATAACACTGCATTATTGCTTTAAAGCATGTTATAATCATAAATATAAGCAAGTATGTGTTTATTTTTTATTGAATGTTACAATTTCACGCTTGTTTTTCAAATAGCTTCAAGAACTTGAAATGGAAAATGCCAAGTTACGTAATGATTTAACTGTCTTGAAAGAATGTATTGCTTCAGATGCCATTAATGGAAGCACTAAAAAGGCCATTGAACAAATGACACGTAAGTCGTTTAAAATATTTTGCTAGAATAAATAATATAATGTTATAAAATATAAAAACATTAGATTCTTTAACTTTCTATTTATTTGAAAGGAATTTAATTAATTTATACATAACCTGAGGTTTTCTTATTGTTCTTATTTTAATTAAGCCATGAAAATTTTAAATTATCTCACTAAAACTAGTGAATAGATGATATCCCATTCAAAATTAGTCCGTCTCTCCACAATTTAGATGCTTCTCTAAGTCAAAAACTAGTCTTCCATTTTGTAGTAACATCTGAGAAACATCATCCTCTAATTCTGTAATAGCTATTAGTTTTTCTGAGTCACGAAAGAAAGTAGAAAACTCGTTTTTGATCAACTTTTAGTTTTGTAAGTTGAATTATAAATTCTAGCGATATAAACTGAAAATTTGGGAATAAATAAGGAACTTTAATTAGATACATTAAAAATTTTCCATTTATTATCAAGTTTATTGATCCATTAATATCAATGATATAAATCAGTTTAGTTGTTGCATAAATTGTTTGTACTTTCCTCGATTCAATAGGGGAATGGAAGGAAAGTGAAAAAGAAGTTCATAGGTTGAGGGCTGAAAATGTGGAACTTAGGCGAATGTTTAGCGAAGCAACTATGTCAGCGAAATCGCTTGCCGAATCGTCGTATTCGTCAATGAGAGATCTTGATATATCAACTTTTAATGAGGATGGAGAACTTCTATTGGCTTTTGAAGCACAAAAACGTACATTAAGGTATGATTGCCTAATAAATATAAAAAAGATATATTTTATAGAAAATAATTGTCCAGTTAATCTCATCTTTTTATTAATAAGTTAAATAGATCTGTTCATAGAAAATGAGTTTCTATCACCTATCAATAATGTTATTAATTATAAAGTTATAATAAAAAACTATCTTCAATTTATAATACTACTATAAACCATTTTCATTTATAGACAACTGGAAGATGAACTTCAATCAAAAACAACTCTGTGGGAGGAAGAGAGAAATATATTGACAACTGAACTTGAACGACTGAGAGGAGAACTAGAGAAGGAAAGGACGTCAGTTGCAACTGGTACAGCCCCTGTATTCTTACAGGAGCAGGTTACTCGTCTATGTTCTGAAAACTTGGAACAACAAGAAAAACTTGATCAAGAGTATACTAAGACTAGGAGGTTAACGATGCAAGTTAAAGAACTCAAGAGGAGGCTTCAAGAGGCTGGAAGTATGAGTTTAAATTTATTTTTATTGTTGTATATATGTTGAGGATACTTAAATCCCTTACTGTAGAAAGGCAAATAGTCCAGTTATTGAGATTTTTGTTTTTAAAACTTTAATCGTTTACCAGAGACATATCGCATCATTTAATACAGAAAGGATACTTGTCCGTATGATAACACAGTCTTGACAATATTTTGTTTACTGTGGATAGGAAAATAATTCAAGCTCAAGATTCCTTTTTTTTGTTGTCTACTTTGTAAGATTTAGAAAAGTGAACTAGTTGACTTTCTGCAATTAGTGATTCACTAACAAAGTGCTCTAGTTTATGATTCCATTTTGATTTATTAATAATTGATTCATTATGTTTTTGTTATTATTGTATTATTTTTAATATTTTATTTCATAAGAGTTATAATTGTTTGAAATAAAATTTCCTTTTAATTGATCAAAATACAATAGCTTTCAAGTTATTTAGTTTATTATAGTACTTTTGTCTAAATTTATGAAGTATTTTTAGCAATTTGTCACCAAATAAAATTGTTTATGATATTTATGTTATCAGCCGGCTGAATTAACACCTCTTTAATAACTGTAAATCACTGCTAGTTTTATAAGATAATGAAAAAAAAAGCAAATTTAATAATCAACTTGAACAAATTATTATAAAATTACCTTCTTTTTTTTTTTAATAGTCAGTGATGGTGAAACGAATTTATTCAAATCCGAAAAGTTGCCGTTACAAGAAAGCTTACCTATGGTTAGAAAAAAAGAAAGAGAATACATGGGAATGTTTGAAATCAAAAGTGGAGACGTTGATGTTATGTTAAAACACCTACTGGGTAAGTATGGATTAAAAATAATATACTTTATTTGTATTTAATATAAAACTGATTGATCGTTGAGCATATGTGTACATTTATTGTAAATAGATATTTTTCCTAACTTAACTAAATATTATTATTTCTGAAGGTTGTTGGGGGGTAGGGGTCAACTAGTCTTGTAAGTTATTATTATTATTTTGGCTCTATGATCCTGCAAGAACCCGGGCATCCAACACCACAGCCGACCAATCTCCGCGATCCCATTTTATCCTCCTCCAGTTTCATACACCCAGCAGTTTCAGGTTCTGTTCGACTTCACCCAGCCATCTGATCGGAGGGCATCCTCTGCTTCGTTTACATTCTTTTTTTTTTTTTTTTCTTTATAAACACTTTATTTAGACATTACAAATTGCCACCTGTGGGCAATAAGTAATGGTGCTATGTAGCTACAATTCCATAACAAAACAAAAAAGTGGTATAAACAAAATGAAATAAGTGAATGTAATAAATATATATATACGCAACATATATAAAATAAAAGGAAATTAAAGCAAAAATGATAATAAAATAAAGTCTAAACAAAAATAGTAAAAATAAAAATAAATAGAATAATGTACACATTCAAACCCTATTTACAATTTGCCTGGGTCCCCGAACTAAGCTTCTTCCCCAGGAATGAGGGCAAAGCAGAAGTTCAGAAGGCCCTTGCCCCCTTTTCCAGCCGCGTCACTGGAATAAACTCCAATGGAAGCTGGTTGAGGGCGCTTCACACACACACAGGTCGTGAGTGGAGAATCTGGCCAGTGCCAGTACTCCAAATAGCATTATTATAACAAGTCTCGGGGCCACTGCCAGTTTAGGCGGCAGTGGTGGATTGTATGGATGTGTGTAACTGGATAATGACTGAGCCAGGGGATTGGGATGACAGACAAGGTTTTGGTGAAAGTTTGAGAATTTAGTAGGGATGAGGTCGAGGACAAAAGGAATGTTGAGATCACTATGGAGGGTTTTGTTGGAGACATAATAAGGAGCGTTGACAATAGTTCTCAGGACTTTGGATTGATAGGATTGAATGCGTCTGATATTCGATTTTTTTGCGGTCCCCCACAGTTCCAGTCCATAGGTCCAGATAGGTTTGATGATCGTCTTGTATATTAGTAGTTTATTGTCTATTGAAAGATGGGAGGCCCTACATAGTAATCTGTATAGTTCGCTGAAACGTCTGTTAAGTTCTTGTCTTTTGAGTCTGGTATGAGGATTCCATGTAAGCCTTTTGTCTAGGAAGAAGCCAAGGTATCGTACTGTGTCAGAAATAGGCAGGATGGTTTCGTTGAATTGGACAGAAGGACATGTTCCCCGGCGAAGTGTAAAAGTTACGTGTTTGCATTTTTCCTCGTTGACTTTGATCCGCCATTGATTACACCAAATTTCAATGAGTGAAAGGTTCCTTTGGAGGTTCGAGGAAGCCATTTCAGGATCTGGATGAGATGATAGGATGGCTGTGTCGTCTGCGAACGTTGCAAGGAAGGTTTCAGGAGTAGTTGGGATATCAGCGGTGTACAATATGTATAGGATAGGACCCAGGACGCTGCCCTGGGGGACTCCAGCTTAAATTGAGTAAAGATTGGAGCATTCGTTACCACAGCACACTTGGAAGTAGCGATCAGAGAGGTAGGATCAAAGGACTAGGAATAAGGATTGAGGTAACTGAGTTTTGAGCTTGAACAGCAAACCGGCATGCCATACCCGGTCGAAAGCTTGTGCTACGTCCAGAAATGCGCCTGTGCAGTACTGTTTGCTTTAAAGAGCAGAGGATATGTGATCGACAACTCGGAGACCCTGCTGGACCGTCGAGTGCCTGGGACGGAATCCAAACTAATGTAAAGGAATATTGGATTCGATTATGGGTAGGATTTGTTTCAGGAGGATCTTTTCAAAAATTTTGGAAAGAATAGGAAGCAGGCTGATGGGTCGGTATGATGAAGTGTCATTTGGTGGTTTACCAGGTTTAGGAAATAGAATGATGATGGAGTGTTTCCACAACAAAGGGAAGTGAGTTGTGCAAAGGATACAGTTGTATAGATAGGTAAGGAAAATAATCGCTTTTTGAGGAAGATGTTGAAGGATCTGGGTGGTTAGAAGGTCATGTCCAGGAGATTTGCGGACTTTTGATTTTTGTAAGAGGAATTTGACCTCAGAGGGGCTTACAGCGTTAGGAGGTAAGGATAGTGGAATGGGTGAAGAGAGGAATTCATTAATATTGGAAACGTGCGTAGGGTTGGTTTCAGGATGTGGAATAAATGTATTTGAAAGGTGTTTGGCAAATTCTTCTACTTTGTCCTCATCTGATGCAGCCCAAGAACCGTCTTCACAGCGGAGGGGATGGGAAATAGGGTGGTATTTAAGGATCTTTTTGGTAGCATTCCAAAGGGAATTATCAGAAGCGGATAGTGTGGAAAGATAGGCATTGTAGGTTTTGGATCTATAGGTTGTCAGGTTCTTTTTAACTAGTTTGGTGAGGTAGTTATACAGTCTCCGATCGTGAGGATGCCTAGTTCTTTGCCAAAGAGATCAGTAACGGCGTTTGGTAAGGATAAGATCCCTAAGATCTTGTGGTAATGGATTTTTCTTGCGGGGTTTGAAGGAAGGACGAGGTGAAGATGCAGTCCAAACTGCTTGCTGGATCAAATTGGTAAAGGAATCGACTGCATCATCTAACTCTTGGGGTGTTTTTAGGGAAACTCTGAGGTCAATGGTGTCGGATACAAGCTGGTGAAAAAGGTTCCAGTCAACTGGTCCCCTAATAAATGATGGCGGTGGAAGTTTGGGTATTGGGAAAACAGAAAGGGTAAGGATCAAAGGACTGTGATCTGAGGAAAGTTCATGAAGGCGTTCTATGGAATAGTTTAGGGGACCTAAGCCAGCATGGATAAAAAAGTCGAGGAGATCAGGATTTCTGTTTGGATCAGTGGGCCAATATGTAGGAGTGCCGGGAGAAATAAAACTGGAGTTGTGGGAATTAAGTGCCGACAGTAGCATGCGGCCTCGGGAATTAGTAGTTCTTGATCCCCACTGTTGATGTTTCGCATTAAAGTCTGCACCTAAAAGGAAATGGATCCCTAGGGAATCGAGGAGAGAGCTGAATTGGGAATCGGAGATGGATTTATTAGGAGGACAGTACACCGATGCTAATGTGATAGGAAAGGAAAAGGTTTTGATTGAAACAGCTGTAGCCTGAAGGAGATCGTTTGAAGGTAGGGGAAATGACTGTTGGGAAAGGGATTGATGAACTATGACAGCAGTACCACCGTGAGCTTTTCCATCCGGTAGGTTTGGTACTGTGTTATGTTGAGCTGCCGTTTACTGGTAAGTCGAGTTTCTGTAATTAAGGCTACATTAATTTCTTTGTCATACAGTAAATATGTTAGTTCATCAGTGTGGTTTCGAATACCATTCGCATTCCAAAGGAGAATAGATAGGGTGGATGTCATTTAAGGATGTTGTGGGACAGGAAAGAGATGGGAAACAAGATTTCTTAGGAGTGATATTAATGGTGTGACCATTGATTTGAATTCAGAGAGGAATGATGTGAGAAGTGTCGTGAGATCAGTAACATTTGAAGGAGGAGGTATATGTGGGGTAATAGGAATTTTATTCATGGAATATTGTGGTTGCTGGGGCTGGTTTTGTGCTTGTATAGGGTTGATTTGTGGTACACGGATGTGTTTGGAGCGTTTGCATTCTAGTTTCTTATTGAGCATTCTCCTTACTATTCTTTCCACATGTCCCATCCATCTCAGTCTGGCTTTCTTTATCAATGCCACCATGTCTGGCTCCCCATATAGCTCCATCAGCTCCTCATTTTTTATTCTTCTCCATGCACCATTTATGGCCACTCCGCCCCAGATTTTTCTTAATAAGTCTTGCAAGTAGGACATTTAATTTTTGTTAGAAGTTTTTCTAATAGTAACACTGATGGTATACTCTTGAATTGCTCTGAGATCCTTCAATAATGTTTGTTCATTTTTTAAGATTCTTCTTTTCTTTTTCTTTTTTCGTCATATGAACTAACAAATAATAGAATTGAATGAATTATATTATTTTTTAAATGTTTTTTTTATTTACTGTGTTCCTTCTGATTAATTTAATTGAATATATTTTACTTAAATAAAATTAGATTGATTACACAAGGGAACAAATTTTTATTAATTTTTTGTTGCATGGAGTTTTAGGCCTGTTGTTTACTAATTAGAGGTTGGTGATTACAAATCTAGCCTCAGTTTTTCTCCAGCACCTTTTGTTTTTGGCAAACAGCTGATAGACATATATTTGTACTAGTCACATTCAAACTTCAATTCAACTGAGTTGTTTAGTGAAAAAGTTTGTGCTCTTGTGTTAAATAACAATGTCCAAGTTAAGAAATATCTGTAGAAACGATCCAAACTATTTCTGTAACATTTGTGGTGAATATACATTCAAAAATTGTAGGCTAAGTGTGTCAGAGTTTATAACACAGGTATATTTTGATTACTTTGGATTCGCTTTGGACATCCGTGACAAGTACTGGATCCCTCATATGGTATGTAAAACATGTGTTGAGTCTTTGAGATTATGGGCAAATAAGAAAAGACCCCATTTTAAGTATCAAACACCAATGATTTGGCGGGAACCTAATAATCATCAAGATGATTGTTATTTTTGTGTGATTGATATTAATGGAATTAATAAAAATAACCGGTCGAAATGGTCTTATCCAAACTTGTTATCTGTTACTCGACCAGTCTTGTTCTCTGGCGATGCACCAGTACCCCAAGCTTCTTCATCTGTACAAAATGATCATGATATAGAAAAACAAAACTATTCTTCAAGTGATGAAAGTCGGACAAGTGATTCTTACCCTGATTTTACTTCTGAGCCCCAGCTCTTTAATCAGGAAGACCTCAATGCATTAATCAGAGATCTTGGTCTTTCTAAAAAGACATCGGAGATTCTAGCTTCTCGATTAAAGCAAAGAAATCTTTTAACCCCAGAAACAAGAATTTCATACTATCGTAACCGAGAGGCAGAATTGCTGTCATTCTTTTCTAAAGATGACGACTTTGCTTTTTGTTCAGATGTTCCTGGTTTATTGAAAGCAATGGGAGTACAGAAGTATGATCCAAATGAATGGCGTTTATTTATTGACTCCTCTAAACGTAGCCTGAAATGTGTACTTATGCATAACGGCAATAAGCTGGGTTTGATACCGATTGCACATTCAACTACAGTCAAAGAATAATATGCTACTGTAGCTTCTGTAATGGATAGAATCAAATACAACGAACAAAAGTGGTTGATAAGTGTTGATCTAAAAATGGTGAATTTTCTTCTTGGACAACAAGGTGGATATACAAAATATCCATGTTTTATTTGTTTATGGGACAGCAGAGCTAGGTCTGAGCACTGGATTAGAAAAGATTGGCCTTCCAGGCAATCTATGGTTCCGGGACAACTGAATGTAATAAATGAGCCCCTTGTGCCCACGGATCGAATAATACTGCCACCTTTGCATATCAAACTAGGGCTCATGAAACAATTTGTCAAAGCTTTGAACAAGGGTGGTGATTGCTATAAATACATCTCTAAGAAGTTCGTTAATTTGAGCCAAGAAAAAATTAAAAATGGAATTTTTGATGGTCCCCAAATAAGAAGGTTGATAAAGGATGAAAACTTTATTAGTTACATGACTGATATTGAAAAAAATGCCTGGAATGAATTCGTTTGGACTGCTCAAAATTTTCTGGGAAACAAAAAGGAAGAAAGCTATGCGGAGCATATTGAACTAATGTTGTTACACTTCCAGCAGCTTGGTTGTAATATGAGCATCAAAGTACACTTCCTCCACAGCCATTTGGACCGTTTCCCTGAAAATCTTGGTGATCTGAGTGAAGAACAAGGGGAACGATTCCATCAGGACATTCGAACTATGGAGGAACGTTACCAAGGTCACTGGAATGCTCACATGATGGCGGACTATTGTTGGAGCATTAAAAACAGCCCCCGTGAACCGAATCAAGCCAGAAAATCTTACAAAAGAAAATTTTTTGATATGTAGTGGTAATTTTTTTAATAGTTTTCTTAATAAAAAATATTTTCATCTTAAAAAACAGTTTATAATTATAACCCCAAAAGTAAAGCTGATACAAACAAACTGACTTCAGATCTTAAATCAGCACCTCGAGGAAGTAGAATATTAGTCAAAATATTTCATGCAACAAAAATGTTGTTCCCTTGTGTTATATATGTTAATGGAGTATGTTATTTTTTTTTCAGAATTGAAACCGAAAATTGCCATTACACTCCTTCCAGGTCTTCCAGCTTATATTCTTTTCATGTGTGTCAGATATACTGACTACATTAATGATGAACACATGGTGAGCTTTTCCCTAATATGTATGCAACATTTTTTTATTTTTTTCCCTTTTAAAATTGTAATATGTATCACATAGTGTGTTATATAATAATAATATTGTAATTGATTAATAATAAATATTTATTAAATAATTATTAATATCATTCTCTATTTATATAACGTTAATAATGCATAATATTAAAACATTAGCATGTATGGAATTTTTTTGTGATTATAATACACTGACTTTTCAACAAAAAAATGGTCGGAAATGATCATCTCCTATGGAAGCGAGTAGAGAAAAATATGATAATCTGTATCGCATATATTTAATCTAATAATAAGCTAAAGGAACTAAATAATCTTATACATATTTTTTAAAACATACATTTGTTTCTCTTAAATTTTTTTTTAAAAAGAGAAATATACAACAGGTTTTTATTGTCTACCATGTATTAATTGGTAATGTACTGTTATCTTCTTTTTAAAATTATTTGATTAAGAATTAAACTAAACCCAATGGATCTATTTTAACATGTACTAAAGGTGGTTATTATTACTCGAGAGTCCTTCTATCGTGAAAGCTCTACTCATTAATTGATGTTTATCTGAGAGTACATTCCAGAAACTGGTGACTCTCTCTCTGGAAATTTCTTCTAATTTTGCTCCCAAATGAACAGATACAGCTTTACTAGAAACATAGGCTCTTGAAACTTGAAATATGGGACAAAATACGATATAAGTTTTGGAATATAATGTTCTAACAAGTTGATACTATAGCACTTTGTTCATTGTTATAAATTCATAATAATGACACAATTTTGGAGAGTAACCGAGCCAAATTCCAAATCAATTATTTATAATCCATTTTAAGCTTGACCTTACTAAATCTCCTAGATTTAAGAAATTAAGTCCTGTATGATTCGTTAGATTAAGTTGTAACTGATTATCTCTTTTCAGGATCTTGTATTATTTTATGAAAACCTGAGTATTTGAAACCATTTCATAAATTTATTCTTTTCTGAACCATTAGCCTAAAATAACAAATAATTATAAGTGAGCTTTCGAATACCAAATTATCTGAATTTATGAAAACATTTTTTATTATTATTTATTTATTTAATTTTCATTATTATTTTATTTATTTATTTTTATTATTAACAGTTTGAAGTTTTCATTAATATTAATGTCTTAAAATAACTATTTTATTGATGTAGGATTTAAACAGAGAAAATATTTCTTTTTATTTATATTTTAAATCATTTATAATTTTGTTTCAGGTCCAAAGCATTTTAATAGGTTATTATAAATCATTGAAGAAGTTAATGAAGAAGAAGTTTAATGATGTAGATTTTGGCGTTTTATGGTTATCGAATACATTAAAGCTGATTCACAATTTGAAACAATACAGGTTTTTATTTTAATTCTTGCAATTTATGTAATTATAATTAAATGATTTTGTTGGTAATTTAAAAAAAATTAGATTATGCATTTAAGCTTAGCATTATTGAATTAATAACAGAAGTAATTACTAAAATGAATCCTAAAGATAGTTTTGAGTAATATGACAACAATATACTTTGTTATTGTTTAATATGAATATTTCCTGAATGTAATAAATTTTTCCAATTAAAATGAAACTAACGCTTGTTCTGAATTTTTTATCACTGTCTTATACTTGGTGTCAGTGATAATAGTGATGTAAAGAACTCTTTAACTATTTTAACCAAAAAGGCTCCAAATATAATTGTATTTTTAATTTATACTTTCTTTTCATAATCCTTAATGAATGACATTTATTTTATATTTGTTAATAGTGGGGACAAACCCTTTGCCAAAGAAAACACTCAGACACAGAATGAGCAATGCTTAAAAAATTTTGATTTAAGTGAAATCAGGCAGGTGCTATCTGATATTGCAGTTTCTATATGCCAGGTAATCAATTTAATTGTTTATATCATAAGATTTAAAATCACTGAAGAATCTTGAACTGTGAAAATGTCTTGAAATTGTAATTTTTTTAAATTGTATCTGTTTATTGCAAAGAACGTTGTCAAGAAAAAACTGAAATAATCTAAACATACGTTTCCGATATTGTTAAAATTTATGATATTTTTTTTTTTTAATTATTTTTAGTTACCTGAGTTTTTTTATACAGTTAGGCTTCAGATTCTTATAATTTATTTTGCTTCTTTTTTATTATTCTTTTATTTTTCATTTGCACCTGCGCAGTTTCACATATAGAAAATTTGATCTCAGTGTTTGTTTTTTTCCTTGATTTGCAGGAATATGAAGTTTTTAAAATGATCAATAGTTCCTGAGCAGATCTCTAGGCCATTGGCCTTTTTATTTTCTCCTAGTGAGTCCGAGTATCAGGGAATAGGCAAGAGAAAGAACAAGTAGATTTTGGTGATTTTGAGTTGATGATTTTACAGTGGGAATGTTCTTGTCTTTGTGTATGGTTTTAGTAGTTTTTGATTTGAAATAAACCAAGAAGCATTAACAATTGTTCTTTAGTGATATGAATTTTGCTTCTAATCCACAAAAATTATATTGTTACAGGCTGTTATGCGTAAAATGGAAAAGACCATTCAACCAATCGCTGTTGCTGCTATATTAGAACACGAAGCTATACCAGGCTTGACCAGCAGTGGCACGCGTGCAAGATCAGGTTCTACTGCCTCTTCTCAGCCGACAGTCAAGAAAGCTATGGATGATTTGTTATCCATCCTCACCATGTTCCACCGTACCCTTACTGTTCATGGTGTTGATCCTGAGCTGTTCTCCCAGTTTTTTAGACAGGTCAGTAATATTTTGTTCTACCATTTATTTGTATCTAGGATTAGTAATGTAATAATTTATTTATTAATTATTAACATACATTCTGTTAAGAGAATTATTTTAATTATTTGGTTTAATTACCTTTTTCAGTTATTTTATTATCTGTGTGCTAATGCTTTGAATAACCTACTCTTAAGAAGAGAATATTGCCATTGGAGTAAGGGGATGCATATAAGATTCAATCTTTCCCATTTAGAGCAATGGGCTAGAGAAAATAAACTTCAGGTAACTAAATTACTTTAAAATTTTTATAGTAACTATTTGATTTTTTTTTTCAGATTTGATTTTTATATTTTAATAGGTCTCTAGGGTAAATCACACCTACATATATTTCATAAATTTAGGGACTTTCATAAAAATATTTACTTAAGATTTACTATCAATATGGCTATTATACATTTATTTCGTTCGTGTATTACTTAGGTCAATTAATATTACGTTAAATGGTTTATATGTCATAAAAGATATATAAATCAAAATATATATTGAGAGGAAAATAGTTGACTGGAAGATCTAATGTGGGGGGGTTTAGATAGTCTGGGGGTGCAGTCAAATTAAAACTAAATAAGAAAAACTTATTTATTATAAGTGTCGACGTTTTAACCTACATTGTGGGCCATCTTCAGGACTGATAGAAGGCGAAGCAACTTCGCCTATTGTTGCTTCGCCTTCTATCAGTCCTGAAGATGGCCTACAACGTAGGTCAAACATCGGCACTTATAATAAATTAGTTTTTCTTATTTAGTTTTAATTTGACTGCACCCCCAGACTATCTATATCCCACAAAATATATATTATACATCGTAAACGATGTATAATATTGCATAACACTAAACTAAATTAGTTCTAATGCAATTGGGAAAAACCACAATGCAAAGCTTTATGTTTCAAATCCAGTAATACACCCACTTACCAGTCGACGTTTCGCCTATTCAGGCATTATATTGGATTTGAAACATAAGGCTTTGCAGTGTGGTTTTTCCCAATTGCATTATAATAAATAATAGTGTTTCTTTTTGAGTTTTTGGCTCTATTTTATTAAATTAAATTAGAATTTAATTCATGAAGAATTATTACATTTAGCTCACTAATGTTTAGACTCCTTTTGCTCGCCAACTACCTTTATGGCAATAACCAATTTAGGCTTATTTATTTTTTGTTAAGATTATAGGCCTGAAGTTGTTTAACATTTTTTTTTTCCTTTAATTTTTGATTAAGTGATAGTTTATTTTGAGTTATATTTATTATGATCCAAATAAAAAATATTTATGCTTTGTTGGCGATTCAAATTCGCTATTTGACAAATTATTTAGTTAATAATTGACTTCTAAAAATCATTATAAGGTTTGTTTTTTTTTATATTTTTCTCTTTTAGGACCCTAAAGTGTTGGATGTCCTTGCTCCGATCATACAGGCCTCACAGTTATTACAAGCCCGAAAATCGGATGCTGATGTAGGACCAGTAGCAGATATGTGCAGTGCTTTATCTATCAATCAGGTAGATATGTATTTAAAAAAATATTGGGGGTTTGATCATAATTCTAGAATTTTTACCTATACTTTCCCAATTATATTTCTACATACTTATGACAAATAATCTATCCTTGTTAGAAATACTAAAAATGATTCAGAAATAACAATAATAATATTGATGCACCATTAATTACAAGGTAATTGACAGTGATGAGTGACATATACATGTAATGGATCTTAATATTTAATAATTTCTATTGTCATATTATTTAACAAAAAACAATGTTTTGATAAATACGTGGGTGAATCAAATATAAACGACACTTTTTGTCCTGGAAGCCCAGCGAAGGTGCGGGAACGTTCCCGCGTTTAGGGGTGTTGGGTAGGGATGCCAGGAGTGGGGGAAGCAGGCGGGCGGATGCGCTCGAACTCACCAGTTACCGTCGTGACGATGTCTGAGCAGGATGTATCCCCCTCGATTGCGCAACGTATTATCATCAAATCTCTTGCTGCTGAAGGTGTAAAACCGCCTGAAATCTTGAGAAGGTTGACTGTACAGTTTGGGGAAGAGACACTTTCTCGTGCCAGAGTGTTTGCATGGCATAAACAGTTTGCGGAGGGTCGTGATCGTGTTCAGAATGAAAGCCATGACCGCAGACCCCGCTCCAGCATCACAGCAGACAACATCAGCCGTGTTCGACAGCTTATTGAAGGTGACAGACGTCTAACCACCAGTGCCATTGCAAGTGAGGATGGGATAAGCTATGGAAGCACTTTTTCCATACTCACAGAGGAGCTAGGGTTTCGTAAGGTGTGTGCCAGGTGGATTCCTCGACTTCTCACAGCTGAGCAGAAGCTGAACCGTTTGAAGGTCTTCTTGCAAGATTTCAGGCTGAGGGAGCCTCATTTCTCACTCACATTATCACCTGTGATGAAACTTGGGTGCACCATTACACCCCTGAATCAAAACAAGCGAGTATGGAGTGGAGACTGAAAGGGGAACCTGGACCAGTGAAAGCCAAGTCACGGCTGTCTGCTGGGAAGGTTTTGGCTACCGTGTTTTTTGACCAGCTTGGCTTGCTGCATCTTAATTTTTTGCATGAACGCAGGACTATTAGTGCCGCATACTACTGCGACATTTTGAATGAAGTCAGACTTGCATATCGCCGCAAAAGAAGGGATCTACCGATGAGAGAAGTGATTCTTCTTTAGGACAATGCTCGCCCGGATACTGCGGCCCTGACGAGAGAAAAATTGGAGCAACTGGGCTGGGAGATGCTAAAACACCCTCCCTACAGTCCAGACTTATCACCATGTGACTTTCACCTGTTTGGCCCACTCAAGGAAGCTTTGGGAGGTCAGAGATTCGTCAGTGACGATGAGGTTGAAGCCTACGTGCTCAATTGGCTGAAGACACAATCTACTTCATTCTATGAGGACGGGATTGGAAAATTACTTATGCGCTGGGAAAAATGTATTTCCAAATCAGGAGACTATGTAGAAAAATGTTTCTTTGTGTTCAAAGTAAAAATAAAAAAATTAAAAAATAAGTCTCGTTTATATTTGATTCACCCACGTACTAGGTTTAAAATTTAAATTTTAAAAAGTTGAGTGAACTTTTTGATTGATTAAGAGGGATTAAAATGCTATAAATTTGTACTTTTTCAGCCTAGACCTTAATATAATTGTCCATTTTGAGGAGGACCTTTTATAGAGAGGTGTCTGTTAAGCTTTTCACTTTATAGTGGCATAATTAAATAAATATTTTTTACAGATTTATTGATTCAGGACCATTTTTTGTTATAGATAATTAAATTTCTCAACTTGTATACTGGAGATGGAATGGAAGAAAGGGTGTCAGAATCATTTATTAAAAAAATGGAAGAATACCTACTATCTACGCGACCATCAAATGACAATGTAAGTGTTAATTTTTTAATGGCTCTGTAAAATTCTAAACTTTCTTCTATAACTAGATAAAATACTATTTTTCTGTTTTCTGAAAAAAAATGGGTATTATGTCACCATAAGTATGAAATCACATTATTCTCAAAATGCTTTGATTTGGAGTTATTTTACTTTTGCATAAATTTTTTGGCTAACCGTTAATTTCAGATTTTTTTCTACTTGAAAGTATACCACTTCTAAACATACTAGTACATACAATAATAAAAAATGAACATATAAGTTTTTATTAATTGTTATAATTTTAAATATTTTTATTTTGAAGAGGGTCGGGATTCAAACCCGGGTCTCCCATGTTTCTGTCATGGTGCTCTACCACCTGAGCTATCCTGGTCGACAAATCCATTCTCTTCCATATAAACCCATAATTTAATTTTCATTTGCCATTAATTCCACCATGATAGCATAGTGTTGAACACAGAGCTTACTTCCACTGGTACAGTGAAACCCCTCTATAACGGACACTCATGGGAAGAATAAAACGTCCGCTATAGAGGGTGTTCTCAGGGAAAAAAGCAGGTTATGGATACAAATCAACGCCAAGACAATTGTTCTGCATAAATAATGCACTAATTTATTTGGCACACAACAGAAATAATCTGTACAAATCTGAAAATATAAATGTAATAACCTAATTGTTTGTTACACAAATATTTACGTTTCTTTTTTAAAAAATAGGTAATTAGAGTTTTTAAATTTTGTAATTTGTAATTAGCAAATTAATTTCTTACCTTGCAGTTGTTCATGATCAATCAAAGTTATCATCCTCATCGTCGGCTTCCTCGTCCGATTCCAAAGAAGAGCATAGTTGGGGGTTGATTTCGTTAAAAATGTCCGCCATATTCAACATGGAACCTCTTGTAACCAAATTGCCATCTATTGTCGCAAAATCTCCTCCTATATCCCCAGTGTAAATTGCCAACAGCAAGACTGGATTCATCTTCCGTATTTTATGGAACAAGTTGTTCTTCCATTGGAACCCTGATTTTTTAAAACAATTTTTAATCGTTCTAGGGCATACGTCTTTCAAAGCTTTTTGGATCCAAGCTACAGTAAGGCAATGGATTTTTCAATGTAGAACATAAGTTCTGCACTGGTACGTTTTTTTCTGAATTAGCTATCAGATGACGTAATGCTAGCTGAGGATATTCTACTTTAAAATTTTGGATAACTCCTTGATCCATGGGTTGACATATTGAAGTGACATTTGGAGGAAAAAATACAAGTTTTATGTTTTTTAAATTAAGGTGGATGTGAGATGTTGCATAATCCAGAAACAAAACAATTTTTCTGCTCTGTTCTAACCATTCAGTCCAACCATCCATGCCTTTTTGTTTGATTTCCATTCAACACCTATCGGGTCCAAGTGTACGCCTTTTAAACATCTAGGATGTTGAGCTTTCCCTTTCACCAATGGTTTTAATTTCGTGCCTTCCAAATTAGAACATAAAAGGACTGTTAGCCGTGCCTTTGCTATTTTGCCAACCGTACAGTTCTCACCCTTGTAGCATAACGTTTTTCCGGTAGAGCGCGATAAAATAACCATGTTTCGTCTGCATCAAATATGTCCTTTGTATCATACCCTTCAATAAGACTTGCGATTTTATTTTTCCATGCTATCACTGCTTTTGTGTCTACAGCGGCGGCCTCCCCACAAATAGCCTTAAACATGATATTGTGACGTGTCCTGAAGCTGTCAAGACACACCATTGGATGCTTTGAAATAGTCCATTTTTAGCTCCCTACCTACTTCTTGAGTTTTTTCCTGTATCATGGGCCCTGATACACTTTTTGAGATCGAACACGATTACGGCAACATTGGAGCCCTGTTTCTATTGATTCATTTCATTCCTAATTTTATGTTTGTCCGTTGCGAGGGGTTAGAAATGCCAATGGGGGAACAAAATGCCGCGTCTGTGTCCGGTATAGAGGGGGTCCATTATAGAGGGTTTAAAATAGCTTGATTTCATTGATTTTATCTTGGGACTTTGAAAAAATGTCCGTTAAAAGGGGTGTCCGTAAAGAGGGTTTTCACTTTATATGTGTTAATATGAATAAATATACATTAATATGAATCCCAGCTAAACTACTTTATGACAGTAATGGAATCTTACTAATATTATAAATGTGAAAGTTTGTATGTTTGTCTCTCTTTCACGCAAAAACTACTGGGCGGATTTGGATGAAACTTTACAGTAATCTTGTTTATACATCAGAATAACACATAGGCTATAGCAAGTGCGGAATTAGGGGAGGCGCACGTGGGCACATGTGCCCTCTACAGTTTTTGAGGTACTGTGGAGAATCCATTATAGTACATAATTAAAGGCAAATCACATGATCATAATTGTTTAAATAACAGAAAGAACATGAGTGAAACTATTTGTTTTGATATCCTGCCAATCTTATCTTACTAATATTATAAACTAGCTTTTGCCCGCGGCTTCGCTCGCCTAGAATTTGGACTACCGCATAAAGTTTCTTGACAGTGCTTTTTAACAATAATTTAAAATAATAAATAATTTAATTATTTAAATAATTTAATTTTTTTCACTATAGGTTACTCGTACAAAATTTCAGATGTCTAACTTCAAAACTGACGGATTCCATACAACCTTTGAACCCTTATTATAATAAGGGTGGAATTATCCAAACTCCTTTCTTAAATCATACAAATCTGCAAATTACAAGATGCTAAATTCCTGACTTGCCTTTAATCATGTACTATAATGGATTCTCCACAGTACCTCTAAAACTGTCGGGGGTGGGGAGTGGCACGTGCCCCCGTGCGCCCCCCTAAATCCGCGCTTGCTATAGCCCATGTATTATTCTGATGTATAACCTATTTTACTCAATAAGTTTCATCCAAATCCGTTCAGTAGTTTTTGCGTGAATGAGTAACAAACATAAATACAAACATTCGCATTTATAATGTTAATAGGATATCAAAACAATAGTTTCACTCATGTTCTTTCTGTTATTTTACCCACTATTATCGTGTGATTTGCCTTTAATTATGTACTATAATGAATTCTCCACAGTACCTAAAAACTGTCGGGAGGGGGGCACGTGCCCCCGTGCGCCTCCCCCCTAAATCCGTGCTTGCTATAGCGTTTGTGTTATTCTGATGTATAACCTATAATACTGTAAAGTTTTATCCAAATCCGTTAAGTAGTTTTTGCGTGAAAGAGAGACAAACAAACTTTCACATTTATAATATTAGTAAGATTGGCAGGATATCAAAACAAATAGTTTCACTCATGTTCTTTCTGTTATTTAAACAATTATGATCATGTGATTTGCCTTTATTTATGTACTATAATGAATTCTCCACAGTACCTAAAAAACTGTCGGGAGGGGGGGGGGGGCACGTGCCCCCGTGCAATAAAGTCCCAGAATAAATAAAGACTTTATTATTATTATTTCATAATTACATTATCAAATATTGATCACCTTGCCAATAATGATCACCATATTTTTTGTTTGTGTATATTCAATGTTTTAGTTACATTATTTTTCTATTCTATTCTAGCCATTGATGATGGATGCACTCTACACATTCCCTCTTGAATTTCCGTTCAACCCTTCTAGTATTCGCCTTGAGGACATAGAGATTCCTGAAATCCTTAATCTTCCTATGCTAAGGAAGCTGTAAATGTACAGGTATATTAATTGTTTTTATGTTCTTGTAAAGATATATGACTATTTAGTTATCGGGTATTAGCTGCAAACAAAGTTTTGGTTTTCAATAAATTTTTTAACCGTCAGTGACTATTTTTATAAATTATAAACAATTTAAATTGTAATATCTATGAAAAAATTAGTACAGTGTTCATATCATACAACTTTTTCTTAAAACACTGCAATAATTATTGTAAAGTGTATTAAAATAATTATAAGTGCCTAAGTGAACTAAATGGTGAGAAATGACTGCATTATTATATTAATAGTTAAGTGAGAGAAGGTGTTGCATATAATACTCGATTTAAGTAATTTGGTTTATAGATCAATCAAAACTGTCAATTTATTTCATTATTTATAATTTTATAAATATTTTCATTTATTTAATTTGTTTCAGGCAGTTTTAATGTCGTTTAGCAACGAATAGCATTTTTGTTTATATTTAATAGGATTAAAAAAAAAATCTTAAAATGGTTAGATGTGCCTTAATTAGGCTTGTTGTTAGCTTACAATAATATAGATTGTATATAAGTGATAGCCTATGTTTGGAAAAGAAACTAAAATGTACTTATTCTTTGTAAATTGATAGATATTTGTTATATTTATTCGATCTTTTTTTAATTTAATTTGTAGACACTATTAATTATTATTATTGTTTATCTTATGTATATATATATATTTTCATGAGATGGTTGATTAACCTTCATTTTTTATTACGAGAATTATAGTCGATTATTGTGGACTAGTCATCAATTTGCACAACTTAAAAATGTGCCAGTTTTACACTATTTTGCATTGGGCAACAGAGAATAAATCAGAATTTAAGTTATATATATTTTTTTTCATTAAATTAAAAAAATATATTTTTCAAATTTTATTTATATTGTTTGTCCTAAAATCACCAGTTGCTCTCTTTAGCTCTATGGCCCAAGCAAAAGCATATATTTATAAAACTATAAATTCAATTTCAGCAATGCCTATATTAGTTGTTAGACTCTTGATTTTTGTGATTTTATAGCTGTTTTATTTAATTATATTCTTTATTATTGAGGTTATTTTATGTAAATAAAGATCCTCTTTTTTTTCTTTTAAGTTCATTGTTAAAATTTATTAATTGTAATATTTTTTCCTAATATATTTTATTATTAGCCATTAAATGGTTATAACTGTATATTTTAATATTGTCAATGACTCTCAGGAAATATTTTGTTTAAAATATTATTCTTACCCAGCCTTTATCTAATTTATTCCAAAGACATACCAGTTTTTCTTAATCCTTGTTAAAACATTGTATGTTCTTTCCTGTATCTTGTATTCTATACAATTCTGTACAATATTACCTGTTATTTAGGTATAATAAAATTAGAATATATAAAAGAAAAATATATTGAATGTTATCACATTAAAAAAAATTAAAAATACTTGATTTAAATTGTTGAACCCATGTTGAATTGCTTTTGAATTTTTTTTACCCATAGGTTTTCCTATGGTGAAGGTACCTCCCATTGTGGGTGCTGAGGTGAGATTTATGTTTAGATTGATGAACTATTTAAGGTAAGGTATTAGAATTGGTAAAAAAAAGTTTCAAGATCTTACTTCTTTCAAGTGTAACAGTCTAAAAGTGATTTTTACCACCTTTGAATTATTTATTATTTTACCAGCTGCAAATAAACCCTGCCAGGGAAGGAAGGCCCTGCTAGCATGGGCATATTCAGCCTTCATTGATCAAAACTAATAGTAATACTAGAGGAGGGGGAGGTGAAACCATAGGATAAACATTACCTCGCCCAAGTCATCTCTCTACATAAGCTCTGGCTTAGAAACAGTACAGTCTTGACAAAGCACATAATTGCAAGACTTTGATAGGATTTCAGTCAGTTTTTTTTCTAAATATATTTTCGCAGATTATGTTTCTTTGAAAAGCTAAAATAGTAAAAAAAAAAAAAAAAAAAAGACTGATGTGAAACTTTTTTTTTAATATAATGAAAGTAGACATTAGCATTATATACATAGTCAACACCATTTTTCCTGAATTGCGGATAGCAATTCCTTTTTCAACATTCACAGGCTACTCAGAATTTACCTTAGCTAAGAAATCCTATATAATTAGGTTTGAAATCAGTTTTGATTGCAATATTAAATTAAAAAAGGTAACCCCTTTCTATTTTTATTGTTTTACAGTATCAGTATATGTTAATTAATTATAAATGGTAGATGTAAAGAAAAAAAAAAACTGAACCACTACAACCCATGGAGAGTCTTGGGTTCAATAAGTGGAAGAGACGGTAGTGTTTCTTAGACAATGGTAGATGTAGATTTGACCGTAAAACTAATGGTAGAAGCTTTGTTTGATAGTGCAGTCTCGAAATAGTAACACTTATAAGGCATGGATTAATCAAAATCAAATTTATTTGTGATTTTTCTTAAATGGCTGACTGCACTCCCAAACTAAGTTTTTCATACAGTTAATTAATTTAGTATGATAATTTTCAACTTCATACTTCCAAAAAATAAATTAATGGTAGTTACAACTTGATTGAATGATAAATTATTACTAAATTAGTGTACTCAAACCCTTTATATCACATAGTTAGAGTACACTCGAAAATTCTTTCAAATGTTTCTTAGATTGTTTAATATCCTTATGTTACCCTAAATATTAAAAAAAAATTATTTTTAAATAATGAGATCAGTTAGTCTTGAAGTAAATATACCTTCGTTAGATTCATTCCCAAATAACCCACTATCAAATAATTGGGGTTTTAACATGACACCGCCTCAATTATGTATTACCTTAGGGTGAAAAATAAATAATGCAATACACAACTAAATAATGAAAACTGTTTTCACTGTTTATTAAATGTATAAATATCTTTTCTTAAATACATCTTGTAAGTAAAACAATATACAACTAGAAAATCATGAAATGTATTTTTCATCTTTTTCCTCTTTTTGATCCTGGAGCAGATGATGACGGAGAAGCCAACAAACTTGTATTATGCAATGCTGACTTATTAAATGAATTATTTAAAAAAGAATGAGCCATGGCAGTGGCAGATAAAGATGGAAGAGTGTCATTTTGCTGTTGAGAGGAGTTCATGTTCATTGAATGGTAGTTTCTAAAACCTAACAAATAAAACAAATATCATTAATACCATAAGCTCTAGTATATTTCCTAAAAATAATGGATTAATTTATATAAATTTGATAGTTTCCAAGTGTTAGCTGCACTAATGTTATCTAAAATATTATAGTATTATGTCCTACCACAACAATTTCTGCCATGACTGGTTATCATAAAATTTCATTGGAACAGCTTCCCCCTATCTCTACGCTTCTAGGTAAATATAATTCTTGTCAATGTCAATGAAATGTTTAGTCATTCTATGACAAAACTATGGGCAGAATGAGCTTGTTTTTTATGGTTTGAAAAGAAAGATAATCTTTTCTTAACAAGATATTATTAATAATAGTAATAAAACATTATTAACATAAATTCTTTTTTGTTAGGTAAAAAAGAAGAAATTAATAATAATTATTATAAAAAAAAATTAACCTTCAGGAAACTTAAAAGGTGGGAACAAAGTCTTTGCTCAACTTCTTTTATTGGGGTGTTTTACAGTATAACATAGCCGAAGTTTGTAATTAATTCATGTTTGTAAAATGATTATTTCAACAAGGATTGTAGTATTGAGCTATAAACTCCACCATGAAAGAAAATATTGAAAGAAAAAAAAACTGGTGCAACTATTTCCATCACAACAACATAGTAAAGCAAATCAGATTTCAACTATGATTGTGATTACAAGAATTGACTTTCATTAATATAAAATTTAATAATCATTATGCAAATAAAAATTTAAATTAATAAATTATTTACTTGTATTATTGTAATACAGTTGTAAATATCAATAATAAATTAATAAATGTCAAACAACATTAAATTCAAGATATCCAAGAAAATAAAATATTTTTAGATATAAGCAACATATTAATAAATTTATGATTACCTGAAAATGGAGATGGCCCCATAGTTAGTGATACTGCTTCATTTGTATTTTTCATACTGAAGTTCTTTTTACTAAAAATATCTGTATAATCCTCCAACTTTCTTTTCCTTAGCTCAAGATGCTGAACTTTGAGATTAGAAATCTGAGCGTGGACAAATTGAAATCTTCCTGCTAAAGCAACAAAGCATTCATACAAACGCTGCATTGTTGTAGATAATTCTTGAGGAGTGAAGGCAGCAGGATTCAATTCGCACATAATACTTTTTTCAGTATTTTCAAGTTCAATACGTAGGGCAACAACCTGAGCTTGAAATTTGTTAGCTAGTTGCAAGAAATAATCGGTAACTATTGAGTTATCACATGGGAATCCTCCAGGATAGTCCATAGCTTTCTGGGCTATTTCCACATCCGCAAGTGCTTTTACAGTTTCTTCTTTGAGTTTTGAATTCAGCATCTTATTCTTATTTACAGCTCTTTCTAACTTCATAACAGACTTTTTAACATTTTCAGAATCACTAGATATTTTATTAATCGGTTTCAAACTAGCTCTTGAAACTTCTAAACACAAATGTTTTTGGTCTTTTATGTGATTTTTAAAAGATTCGACCATTTCTAACACTAAAGGATGGACAGCTTGGCATTTTGGAGGCACTTGTCCCTGAGTCTTACTTGCATTTAAATCAGAGGATTTTGTACCGTAAAGTGGAGTAGCTGTGTTACCAGTAATAGTTAACATAGACTTCCCACCAATTGCAGTTGAACTATAAGATAATCCACTTAAACCAAGTCCACTGTTAAGACCTTGGGTTGGGGCAGCTTGTGTAGTAGTACCTGTACCA
This sequence comes from Arma custos, assembly GCA_037127475.1. Taxonomy (NCBI): domain Eukaryota; kingdom Metazoa; phylum Arthropoda; class Insecta; order Hemiptera; family Pentatomidae; genus Arma; species Arma custos. Next base: position 88,723,302 of record CM073762.1, read on the forward strand.
AAAGTAAAACCCGAAGATGTTAATGCAGTTGATGTAACAGTTTTAGGAGTTATCGATGTACCAAAAGTAAGAGAAGATTGTGTAGCTGTTGTAGGAGTACCAAAACTAAGTGTAGGAGCTTTAGATATATTAAAACCTGTGGTAGTTGTTTGGGGTGCATTAAAATTGACAGAAGGGGCAGAAGCTGTTGATGTTGACAGAACCGAAGTTGTGGTTGTGCTGGCTCCAAAACCTGGCTGTCCTGCACTGCTAGTAAAGCCAAAACCTGACTGTGCAGTAGTGGCAGCAAGAGATGGCTGAGTATTTCCAACACCAAAACCCACAGAAGATTGAGGAGTACTAAAACCAGTTTTCTGTTGAGTAGACCCAAAGGAAAGAGTTGTATTTCCAAAAGCTGGTGTTGAAGTAGGTGTTCCAAAAGCTGGTGTTGAAGTAGGAGTTCCAAAAGCTGGAGTTGAAGTAGGTGTTCCAAATGATGGTGTTGAAGTCGGTGCTCCAAAAGCTGGTGTTGAAGTCGGTGCTCCAAAAGCTGGTGTTGCAGTCGGTGCTCCAAAAGCTGGTGTTGAAGTCGGTGCTCCAAAAGCTGGTGTAGAAGTGGGTGCTCCAAAAGCTGGTGTAGAAGTGGGTGCTCCAAAAGCTGGTGTAGAAGTGGGTGCTCCAAAAGCTGGCGTAGATGTGGGCACTCCAAAAGCTGGTGCTGATGAAGTAGACCCAAAGGATGTTTGTGAAGTAGGAGTCCCAAATGAAGGAGTCGCAGTTGTTTGGCTGAAAGCTGGTGTCTGTCCAAATGCTGGTGTGGCTGTTGGAAAACCTTGCTGCTGAGAAGATCCAAAAGCATTTGTATTAGTGGCTCCAAATGCAGGTTGTTGACCAAAACCTCCAGTCGTTCCTGGAGTGGCAGGTTTTTGGCCAAATGGCGAAGAGGTACTTGCAAACATTGTAATTACTGGGTTAAAAAGTCAGCAAGTTGATGCATGTAAATCAACGTATTCAGAGAAATAAAAAACATTTTCAATATAAAACTTTCGTATACATTTTAAATTATCATCTATATTTGTTTAATATACTATAATAAGCACAACCATTAAACAGAACTCCGATAAACCTTCCCTCCACAAATGAAACCTACTTATACCACATTCCGAAATGTTATCACCAAAGAGCAAACAACTGATTATGTTTCATTACTTCACATGTCGGCTCAAATCTAGAAACTAATTTCAAGGCCTAGCTACTGATACACTGAAACATTAGGTTAAATATTACGAATATTTAGCATTTTCTGTATTATATTTGTATAAATTTGTTTTATTGACACATTTACTTGATTGATAAAAGAATAACTAAATAATATTGTAAATGAAAAAATATGATAAACATTTGAAAATAAATAAATAAACTATTTAGAAATAAAATTATAAAAAGAAAAACATTTTGGACTCATTGATAAACTATCGTGTCTGTGATTTTTAAGGATAAGATTCCCGGAAAACAATTAGTAATCTCCTGAACGATTCAAGAAAATTTTTCTCAAAATGTTTTTTCGCATTTGTTCGTGGAAAGGATTGGAGTTTCTAGATAGTTTATATTTCTTTAAATGGGATTAGTTTTAGGTCCATGTAGCTAAAACTCTGACAGTCGTTCCTATATACACTACTGTCGATGAAATAAACGCTTGCCTCAAATCATCAAAGTTGAAGATTTCTCCAATCAATTGCTTGTTCTTGGGAATAGCCTTGTTCCGATCGACGAATCAAGCGATTGATATCATTGTCTCTAAATTTTTGCGATTTCGTCTCATCGAAAGTCGAGCTCATCAACATTTTTTAACAACACTATTGAAATTATAAACTCCTCGAATGTACCTGGCATATCACCAGACAATGTACACATGCCTGAATGTTGACTCGGTGGTCATTATCCTTCTAAACCTAAACCATCCAAAACTATTCAATGGGACGCGTATGATACTAAGAAAACAACTGATCAATTTGATTCACGTGAAGATACTCAAATATAAAATTTAAATTTTTCATTCCGAGGAATCCGATGGTCCTTATCTATATGCCCTTTGAGTTTAAACGAATTCAATTTCCGATTCGCCTTACAATCGCTATGGCGATTAACATATCGCAAGACCAACCCATATGTGTATGTGGTCTGAATCTAAAAAATGTATGTTTTTCTCGTGCCTGTTCACGTGTCGGCAAACCACCACAATACGAAAAATGCCATACATCACAAGGTGCTCCACTGAAGAGAAATAACACTGTCCAACAAAAAAATATTTTTGTAATGTTTCCTTCACTTCATGAGTCAAATCTTACTAATTTTGGGTTGAAAAAAACGAAAATGACAATGAAAAAATTTTATTAGCTCTAGTTTCTGTGATACACCATGGGTCAAAATATATAACGTTAACAAATTGAGGCAAATCAGTAAATTTTTAACCATAAGTTTATCAACATTATAAATTAATTTGGAGTTGAAAATTAATGGCAGAATACTTGGCAGGTTGGATATTATTACCATCATGTGGATTTCATTTTTCTTTTGGCCTGTCTTTTGTAGGTGAGTTCTGGAGCATCCCTACACACGCACCAACAGTAATCTGCAAGCATTGATTCATTCCAACGGCCCTTATATCTTTGTTCCATTACAGAAATATCCTGATGGAATCTCTCACCGTGTTCATCACTGACCGCACCACAGCTAGGAGGGAAAAAGTTTAGATGAGAGTGGAGGAAATGAATTTTGAGAGACATGTTGCATCCAAGTTTATGATATTTTTGTAGAAGTATCCTCACCAACTGAACATAGTCATCTTCTCTTTTGTTCCCCAAAAAACCTTTAACAACTCCCTTGAACGCATTCCAAGCTTCCTTTTCTTTCCCCTCCAAAACTCTGTCAAACGCAGGATCCTTCAGAAGCTCCCGAATTTGTGGCCCAACAAAAACACCTTCCTTAACTTTTGCATCACTTAGGAAAGCAAATTTTTCTCTCAAATATCTAAAGGCCTCTCCTTCTTTGTTCATGCCTTTGACAAAGTTTTTCATCAAACCGAGTTTTATATGTAGTGGGGGAAGAAATATATCTTTCGGGACGACGAGAGGCAGGACAACAACATTTTTTTCACTAGGGCCAAGATTTCTTGCAGGCCAGTCTGTTTGAATGTAATGTGATTTCCTATCCCTACTGTCCCACATACATAAAAAGCAGCAGTATTTAGTATACCCCAGTTGCATTCCTAAAAGTATAGCGATGACCTTTATATCACCACAGATTTTTCACTTGTGTTCAGCATATTTGATTGAGTGGAGGAGGGCTTTCATGTTTTCATAAGTCTCTTTCATGTATATATAAATCACGTAAATAACCTCAAAATAGCTGTACAACTGTTGGTTTTGTCAGTTAACAGGCGTACCAACATCCAAAAACTAAATTTCTCGACAAAGTGAAAGCTGAGCATTAAAAAATGACATGTTACTCTATCTTGAAAACAAGAGCTAATTTTCGAGGTGATTTTTGAACTCAGGGGGTGAAAATACATAATAACTGGGTATTTTTAAGCCCGAAACAAATTCATTGTTGTTCAGTGTAATCTGGGTGCAACACTTTGAGCAAAAAAACATATTTTCAATAAATCTCAAAGCTATAAGTGTCAAATGTCAATGTCGACAAATTTCTTCCTGACGCACTATTGAAATACTTGATTTTTGTACTTTTATTGAATTTTTATTTTCTGTATATACATTATCCTAATTAACTATTTATTAAACTTAGTACACCTTTTTTATTAATTTTATTGCGTTAATAAGATCATAAATTAAGTTTAACTAAAAATTAATACAACATTCACTGATTGTTAGGCGGTACAAACTAGTTTATAATAATTCTCAAATTAATTAAGAACACACATATATGGAGAATGGAGATGGTTGGAGGGTGCAGTGCAAAAAAACACCAAATAAGTCAAGACTTATTTTTTATTTGTGCCGACATAAATATATATGATTGCAAAATTATATTATTTAAATGTGATTTTGTTTATTTATTGTATTCCCATTCACAGGTTTTCAGTTGCAGCAGATAGTTGTGTATTGAGCAACCAAGAGATAACAAAATATGGTCATTACACGCCCAAGAACAAAAAAATAATTGTTTATCATTACTGTTTAATTCAAAACTTTCGAGAGTTTACATAACGCACATAACTGTCTGCCAGTATACGCGACCATAATAAACAAATTTCTTTAGAAGAAAAAGAATACTTTGAATAATATTAGTTAGTGATTAATAATTTTTTTTTATAATTTCATTCATTAATAAATAACTTCATTCCTTTTTTTAATAATATTACTTAGTAAAACGTTGGCTTTCAAATAAATAGTAAAATAAATACCTATTTAAGAAATTATTTCTTTGACCTCCACCCGGATAAATTTCATCTCGAAATAATTGACAATTCAGAATTTCATAGTTTTACCTAGCGCCGCAGGAGACGAGCTAACAACTCTACTACTAAAAGGCCAAGTCTAAACTCTAGCAGAAAATTATTATTTTGTAATAGGAGAGTAGGAATGCAGAGGAGCTCAACTACTGGATATTATCCCTAGCCGCGGTAGTGCTGCTACCTTGTGGATAAACCTAAAACTATAATAGTTGAAGCATCAGCCAAAAGATAGCAGCACTATCGTGTGTTAAGTTTTGATGCTCTACCTAAGCTCCTATGAATTTCTACTCTCCTATTACTAAATAAAATTTATTAGAGTCACAGTAAACAAGAAAAGCCGAGTTCGGCTGAGATCTCTCACATTAGAAAATTAAATAATTAATAATTTCTAACCAAATCAAAAGAATCATTAAATGAAAGAAACACAATTACCTTAAAAGAAAATGCAATATAATAAATAGTTCCTTAAACATTTATTAACTGATCAAGACAAGAATCTGAAAAACTAAAAACAGTTGATATATATATATATATATATTACTAGCAGACCCCATCACCCAATTATAATAAAAAAAAAAAATTAGGTTAAAATTTGAATTTTAAAGAAATACTGAAGAAATGAATTAAAATGGGAGGTGGGTGACCTTCTTCATTCCTTTTTTTTTAAATCTAAATAATTATAGAACTTTATAGTTGAATTGTTGCAATTTAATTGTTCTTCTTAAGCAAAAGTGATAGAGCAATTTGTCCTTTCTCTATTTGAGTTGGTAAGCTTATTTTTCGTCCTTGTTTTCTTTTGTAGAAAAGAAATGCCTTTGTTTTTCTATTTGATTCCCCTTTGAAAGGTCTTCAATGTTTGAAAACGTTGGTTTTCTCCTAATTTTATTTGCCTTCATGGTTGCCGCAACTGTTTTTAAATGTTGGGCAAAAGTCATCCTCCACATTGTTGAGTATTTGTTTGAATTTGTTTTGTAAATTTGAACTCTTATTTGTAAATTCATCATTTTCTTTTAAATGCTCTAAGCATGTACTTTTATGAATGGCAATATTATTGAATGATGTCTTACCACCACAATTTCTGCCATAAATGGGTATCATAAATTATCATTGGTAACTTAGGTTTAGAAATTATACGTATTTCTTAAGAATGAAAAAAAGTCTACGGACTACGGAGAAGTGGGAGATCCGGGTTCGAGTCCCGGTCCTGGTCATATCGTTTCTTTTCAAATAAATTCAAAAATTACATCATATAAAAATAAAATAAATTATAAAAAAAAAAATGTTACTGCCCTTAGTCATAACATGTTTTGTTAATCAATGACAAAACATTGGGCAAACAAGCTTGTTTTTTGGTTTAAAAAGAACAATCCTAGCAATGGCTGATCACACACAAATGCACACACACAATGTATACAATTAAGGATCTATTTATCTTAGATTACATACTATACTATTATAAGCACTGGAAGATAAAGCCACAATAGGATTTTAGTCATCATCAACTGGTTGTAATTAAAATATTTATTTATTTTTTCATATAAATTTTTAATAAAAATAATTTATTTTTATTAATAACTAAATTTTATAACAAATTTTAAAGTAAAAAATATATACATTTTAATAAGAATCTTTTGTTATTAAAAACAAAATTTGATAAACTGTCTTAAAAATGACTCATGGAATGAATTTTAAATCTATCAATTTTTTTTTAAAAAACAAATATTAGTTTTATTAAAAACACACATTTAAGTTAAATAAAAATTCTTGAGCCCAAAGTGCTTTAAATATAAGCAAAAGTCCTTAAACATATTTTTTATTTAAAACACAAAGAATTATCACAGATATTATCACATAGATTTTATTAAAGGCTGTTATTTGATATTAAAACATAGATAAATCAATTATAATTATTAACTCATAAAATCATTAAATTGCTAAATTTTGATTTAGCTATTTACAAAAGTTTAACAATATATTGATATATCTGAAGACCTAATGAATAAGTAATTAATCGTCAAATAGTTTTTGGCTTAAAATGCAATTATAATTAAAGCAATTACCTCATTTCAAGCCAAGGCCTAACTTAGCCACTTATACACTATGAGAATGACACAATTTTGATTCTCCAACGCAAATAGCTCATTTTGAACTGAATTCGACTTGAACACTTATTCTCCAGGGCTGCATATAAATATATATGATGTTTTTGTTTCTCGAGTTTCAGTCCTTCTTTAAACTTCTTTAGGCGACGTTTCGAGACTAGGTTAGTCTCATACTCATGCCCTGACAGTGAAAAAATGAGCTTTTAGTAAAAACATTAAATATCACACTAAAATAAATAACTAATTAAATAAATTTGCATAACCTGAGCTAAGATCTTGAACATCCAATTTTTTGTTTACAGCGCGATTTTTATACTTTGCTATAGTTATCATTTCTTTTATATTTTTTTATTTTTTGAATAGAATGATTTATTGATATTTACAACTGTAATTATATTACATCAAGTAAATCTGCTGTATGAACAAAGGACATGAGAAAAAAAAAAACACTTGTGGAGAAACTATCTATTGATAGCACTCCAATAAAGTTCTATAATAGAAGGTCTCAAGGCCATCTTCTTTTCAGACGCCTCAGAGGGTTACCAGGAATATTATGGGAAGGAAGTTGAGAGACTAGCGGATTCAAGTGTGTATGAGGCTTTTCATGGAAGGATAGATATCTAGTTTGGGCCAAATCAGCAACATATGGGATATTAAGATCATGATGGATGAGTTTGTTTGACATAAAAGGAGCATTGAGGATTTTACGAAGGATTTTGGATTGTAAGGATTGGATACAAGATGAATTGGATGGTTTAGTAGAGCCCCAAAGCTCAACTCCATATGTCCAAATAGGTCTGATAACTGTCATGTTAATGAGTCTTTTGTAATTAATTGGGAGCTTTGAACGTTTGTCCAGTGAATGTTGAAGTAGGCGAAAACATCGAGCATTTTCTTGTCTTTTCAGTCTTGTATGATCTTTTATATTCCGTTTTATTTTCGCGCAATTTTCAAACGGAATATAAAAGAAATGATAACTATAGTGAAGTATAAAAATCGTGCTGTAAACCAAGAATTGGATGTTCAAGGTCTAAGCTCGTGTAATGTAAATTTAATTGATTCTTAATGAAATAATATAAAGATAATCTAATAAATTTAATCAACAATTAAATAAAACTGCTTTTCCTAAAAATAAATTACTTAATCGTCGATCATAGCTATTGCAATATAAACAGTTTATGATATATTGTGAAGTAACTGATTAATGATAAACTGATCTAATCTTTGGAAATTGTAATTACGCCCTATCTATTACAACTTACATGTGTCATTTTATATTTATTATTATATTAATTTATTATAGTGTGCTATTTAATGTTTTTACTAAAAGCTATACATATACACACACACACACACAAATATATACATATAAATAATATTATATGTAAATATATAACTATTTATAAATATAAACCGTTAGTAAACACTAAGGCTCTCTGAAGACTTGTTACTACAACAAGCGATAATTTGAAAGATCTTCATGCTTCTCTTAGAAACAAAACAATTTCTTTATTCAATGAATATAAAGTATATACACAGTAATCCTGGCAGCAGGGTTTTCCTTAAGGTGTTTTTCATAAGAGGTACAACTGTTCCTTCAATGAAACTGTAAAAGTTTAAATAATATTTATAAATAAAGTCTTATTTATAGATAAATAAAATAAACAATTATTTTTGAATGAAGTTTTTAATCAAATTATAATATAAGTAGAAAGGAGATAGTTGGGGGTGCAGTAAAAAAAACACTGAATAAGTACTAGACTTATAATTATGTGCCGACGTTTCGACCTACAGTGTAGGTCGAAACGTCGGCACATAATTATAAGTCTATGTTGGAGAAGAGTTAGTCGACTGTATCTTCTAATTTAAGGAAGAAATAGTTGGGGGTGCAGTCAATGAAAACATCAAAATAAGTATAACTTATTTATTTCTCTCAGAAACCATTCACATCAATTTAGATTCCTCTACCGTTAATGCCAAGACCGACTCCCATCACCTATCCCTAACCTACGCCCATATTTTTAATTTACTAAAATAACCTTACATTCTTAATTTATTATGCCATTCTTTTTTTAATTACATTTTGACCATTGACTTTTATTTTTATTTTTCTCTCAATTTACATTATTTACGGTCACTTATATCCACTGCATCTGCAATTTCCCTTTTTAATTTAATTTAATTTTTAATTTTTCACGCCATTTACATTATCTACGGTCTCTTATATCCACCGATTCTACATTTCTCCTTCCCCCTTCTTTGTCATTATTTTTTTTGGCCGTCAGAGATCGCCTTTATCGCTTCCGCCTGCCCGGTGTAACGGTTTCTTTCTTACTTGTCTCTGAGCTCCCTAACCTGCAACTTGTTTTATTCGGTTAGTACATATTTATCTTATCTCCACTTACCATTTATCTTATCTCTACACGCCCTATCCTTTAACCACATTTTTGACTTCGAAAACACGTCGATCCTAGCCTCCGTTCCTAATTATAATAAACGCATCCTCTCAGAAACCATTCACATCAATTTAGATTCCTCTACCGTCAATGCCAAGACCGACTCCCATCACCTATCCCTAACCTACGCCCATATTTTTAATTTACTAAAATAACCTTACATTCTTAATTTATTATGCCATTCCTTTTTTAATTACATTTTGACCATTGACTTTTATTTTTATTTTTCTCTCAATTTACATTATTTACGGTCACTTATATCCACTGCATCTGCAATTTCCTTTTTAATTTTTAATTTTTCACGCCATTTACATTATCTACGGTCTCTTATATCAATCGATTCTACATTTCTCCTTCCCCCTTCTTTGTCATTATTTTTTTGGCCGTCAGAGATCGCCTTTATCGCTTCCGCCTGCCCGGTGTAACGGTTTCTTTCTTACTTGTCTCTGAGCTCCCTAACCTGCAACTTGTTTTATTCGGTTAGTACATATTTATCTTATCTCCATCCTTTTCACATTCACCTTTCTTCGCACCTGTTCTCACACCTACTTTTGGCATCCATCATATGTTAATAGTATAGAGTTCATTCTTATTTAGCCTCATATTTTTCATCTACTGTATTTCTTCACCTATTTTCTATATGTTTATATTATATTCTCATCTTATTTTGCATTTATGCCACTTCTTTCTATTGTATACAGTTACATATTAACTTCCCTTACTTATTTTCTTTTTCTTTTCATTCTTCATAGTTCATAGATATAATACCACTATTTTCAATGTTTAATTTTTGAAATTTATCAAGCTTTTCTTTCTATTTATGCTTTTATTATTACACTTTACCTATGTAACCCCTCATGTCTCGTTTCTTATCCATATAATTAATTAAACTAGTTTTTTTCTAAATCCTTCATACTCAACCCCCCCTTTTTCTATATTTTAATCTTCTTATTTTGTATCTTTCCGTTTACCTCCTCATTTTTCTTCCCTTTATATTATTGTTTACATTTTATCCCTTCTTGACATGTATTTTTTCTATTTTATATTCTTATTCTTGTATTATTTTATCTGTCACTATTACAATTTCTGTTCATCATCTACAATTTTATTTTTATCTATCACTATTTTAAGTTTATTATTCTGTAATCTGTCTTATATGCTTTCTTATTTATCTTATATCTATTCACTATTTCATCATATCTAGTCACTATTTTTATTTCCACTCCTGTACCACTTTATATATTCTTGTTACTGCTACGTTTTTATATATTTCTGTTTTTTTCTCTTAGCCCTGAAGATGGCCTACATTGTAGGCCGAAACGTCGGCACATAATAAATAAGTTATACTTATTTTGATGTTTTCATTGACTGCACCCCCAACTATTTCTTCCTTAAATTATAAGTCTAGTACTTATTCAGTGTTTTTTTTTACTGCACCCCCCAACTATCTCCTTTCTACATTTGATCATCCAGTCAACTATTTTCCTCTCATATAATTATGTATTATAAACGATAATAATATATAATTATTTATTAAATATTTAATACTTATTAATTATTAAAATCTCATTACTATAATATGTGCCTTAACAAAAACATATTTAAGAGGAAAAAATCGTTTTCTATGCATATTCATAATGCATGTATATTATTTATAAATATGATTTATATGTACTAGTTGACTAAATATTATTTTGTAGTTAATAAAGGTACAAATATAATCTTACCATTTGCATCATTGTTTGCCACTATTTATTATAATACGTATATCTAGTCGTCAGCTAAAAACTAAAGAACTTTTGGTGAGTGCGTTCGGATTAATTTGAATCACTGTTGTTGCAGCTCTTTCTTCAGCTACTTCAACTACTTCTGTGTCACGATCCTGAAATTTAATAAACAAATTTACTTATACATATTACAGTACCTATACGAGCCAATTATTTATTGAAAAACATATTGAAACTTCTAGTATATTACTTAAACTATTAGAGATAATTAAATTACTTTTGTACTTTATCAAGATACATTTCATTGTAGAACCAATCTTTCCAACTTTACAAAATTTGTTCAATGATTAGTGTTATTAACTTAAATAAAATTTATAAGCTTACTAATTCAGTGAAAGATATAAGCCTTTCATTCGGAGTGGTAGGAGGTGCAACCGATGACAAAATTTCATCTTTTCTCACTAGCGGGGAATCCAAGTCCATTACTACATTCCTAGATGCTCCTTCAATATCTAAACGAAGGCCTTCCCGAGGACCTTTCAAAGAGCTAGTGATTCCTGTCGTGTCCAGATCTGGACTTGAAGGGGATCTCTTCGGTGATGATGAAGGGGAGATTAAATTCACTGTAGTTGTACAATGTGATACATCTATAACATTTTAAAGGAAACTGTAAATATCGAACAAGAAATAATTCTATAATTTATCATTTATACTAAAAATCAATTAAAAAATAAAAAAAGTTCTAGCCCCCACCTGCTTCTGATTTTATAAAAGTTTGTAGAATATGAAAAAAAAATTTTCAGTGTCATCAAAATCAATCTTAATAAGTTATCCCCCCTCCCCCCAGTTAAGAATGGGTTTATAGAATAAAAGGTTATTTTAAATAGAATTTCAAAACCATCGCATACAGAAGATATAAAAAAATCTTAAACGGTTGTTAATTGAAAGCGTAGCTAAAGTTGATTTCTAAAAAAAAAGAAAAAGATAAGGACTTGATAGCTAAGATTTACTTCTCTGTAAAAACAAAAACATAAATATTAAGATAGAAAATGCCTATTCACATCAAAATCTATGTATAGATTAAGTAAAAAATCATTAGAAAAATTAAAAGTAATACTGTCAGATGAATCTAGATGAATACAATTTTATTCTAAACTATATATTATTTTTGATTTCAAACTAACAATAAATAAAAAGAGATTTTTCTTTAAGAACTATAAAATAAATTACCTTCTAAAGAATCTGGAGTTCTTGTAATAAGCAATCCCTTCAGCCTAGCAACTTCCTTCCTAAGAAATACTACTTCCTTGGCAAGTGCTTGATTAGTGTAACACATTTTTTCATATTTTTCTCTCAAATCAGCTACCCATTTTTTCCTTTTTTCGCGGCATTTCATAGCAGCAATCCTACAAAAAATTTTTATTTATATATTCAAATAAGTTAAAAATAAATCATATACCTAACCTACTCAAGATATTTAAGAAAGAACTTTCCAAAATTGCTTACAGTTATATAATATTCTAATAAATATAATATAAACTCAGGGGCGACCTGAAGTATAGTGGTTAGCATAAAAAACACTAAGCCCAAGATCGCGGGTTCATATCCCGGCAGGTGGCCCTAGGATTTGTTAAGAGGTTGGGGTTCTTGAGGGAAGGAAGAAGAGCGAGAGGAGCAGTCCAGGAAGATGAGAGAGAATTGGAGCAGACGGAAGGCAGAGAGTGTGAAGAAGATTTGAGTGATATTCGCATATTCTTTGCTGGCCGATTCATGAAAAAAAAAAATATGTATATATATATATATATATATATATAAACCCATCATTATTTTTATTATATTTTTCAGAAAAAAACCATTATTGTTTATTTATTAAGAATTATTATTATTTATTAAGATTGTTGCAAAATGAATTGAATTAATGTAAAGATAAAATTAAATTGAATGTTGTCTATCTAATCTATATATCTTAACAAACTTAGTAAACATTTTATCATCTTCATCATCTTGCTCTAAGTCACTACTAAGCTATTATTTTTCGATTAGCTGACTAAGATATACCTTTGTTTATTTCTGCATATACAGCTGTTTTTCTTTCTGATATCTTATAAAACCTACAGCTAAGTAATAAAAAAATTAAGGTCAAATAGAGATTAGGAATCGTTTTTAAACGCTTTCCTTATTAATCCCCATGCCTTATGTTTACTAAGATTTTAGCCAACCAGCTAGGTTTTCTTCCATAATTTTACATTGTCTTTATCCGATCTCAGGTTAATCCGATTACAATTTTATAGAATTTTCATTTGAATCTCTCGAATCCGCTTTCTAGAGTACCTGTCTGACACCAAGCCTCACTAATGTAGATTAAAACAACTTCATTACATACTTTTTTTATCTCAACTATGTATCATGCATTTGTTCAGGATTTCCGTATTTTGACAAAAACATTTCTCAACATCCTGCTGTAACGAATAATGCCAAAATAACGATATTTCTTTAAGAAACTTCCTTCCAGTTTTGATAAAGTGAAATATATTTTTTTTCTGATTATCATAAAGTTTAGCATATATCTTCATAATCTTGGAGGTCATTTTTTCTGATTTTTCATTAAACTAAATGTCATCGATATATTATTTGTTTCCAGATAAAAACATAATTTTGTTATTTGATATTATTCTTATCAATCTTTCAAATGCTAATAATTATCTACCACAACCCTATTCGTACCTCAAAATTTTTTAAATTACATTTTAAATCTTTCCCTCAAATAATTTTTAATGATTGATAATGTTTAATTAATTAGGTTTTAATAAAAGCTGGCACATCACATTTACCAAAAATATATATAAATACTAGCTGACCCAGCCATGCGTTGCTGTGGCTGTTATAATAGTATTAAAAAATATTAGTTAAAATTTTAATTTAAAAGAAATAATGAATTAATGAAAACACGAATTAAATAGATTTTTGATTTTACATTTTATTCATCTTATGTCTAACTATATTATATAATAAATATATAATATACAACACTCATAACTGATAAAATATTAATATGAGTTTAATGAATGGGGTATATAATGTTTGATTTTTAATTATGGATTTTAATATTATATTAAATTATAAATATTTATTTCAATTTAATTGATGGCTAATCGATGCAAAATATTTTTTGTTAATCTGTCCATTGCTAATACAAATATATTAGCTGATTTACTAATACGTGAGCATGCAACATATAATTGCCATGGGAGAAACATGGATATTTTAAGTCCAAACCACAAATGGGCATTGTCTGGCCTTGAGACCTGTTGATGGGTATAGCAAAACCCAAGCACATATCAAATTGAAGTCTTTCGAACGGTATTATGGGTTTTGATGGTATTATTGAAATACGTTCCAACACGACAATTTCTTCTTTAAAGATTCCAGTCAACATGACTGCTTCAATAACAATTCCAGTAATATTTTGTATGACCAAACGTGTACCATTGCATAATTTAGGTGGATTCAAATTACGCAGAAGAATAATAGGTGAACCATTATTCAACCGAAGATTGTGTGGTATATCGAGAGAATTTAAAAATTCAGTTGGATAATTTACAGCTTGGTTTTCATCAACAATATTATTGATGGATTAGATCACCTGGTAACAACAGTAGTATTAAAAAGTTAATTTCGTCAACATCAGCATTTTTTGCTGTCAAAATAACACAATTACTGAGCCAATTACGGTTCATGTAATTATTTAGTACATCCAGGAAGACACTCCTAATGAATTCATCTTTTAAATCAAAAATAACATAAAATTAGAAAAAAAAGTTGGTAGGAACCTCTAGAGTATACTGAACTACTTCCCAAAGTTTATGGGGGAGCAATGGGGCACGTGCTCCCTCAGCCAGTTTTTTGTGTTTTGTTGAGAATCCATTATATTACATAACTAAAGGAAAATCAAGAACTTAGCATCTTGAAATTTGCAGACAGCTTTTCTGTATAATTTCAGAAACTAATTTGGATAATTCCACCCCAAGGGTTTCCCCTTTAATATAATAGGGGTTACAAAGATTGTATTGTATAGTTTTGAAGTTACGCATCTGAAATTTTGACTTATAGTTAAAATAAAATAAAATTATTTATTTAAAATGATCTTTCATGAAATTTTGTGTGGCAGACTAAATTCTACGCGAGCGAAGCCACGGGCAAATGCATAAAGGACAAACACACATACATTCATTTTTATATATATATAGATAAGATTCCGGTTATTTAATACGTTATAGGACTGAACTCAGATTCTTTTTGGCCTACAGAGCTGCGGTTGGGCTCAAATTTTAGGAAAGTAAATCTTCTTTAAAAAAGGTCCATTACGATTTTTTTTCCAAAAACGCACCGATTAGGAGATACAGTCCAAAAACTGAAATAACTGAAAATTTCACGGTTTTCGGTTGTTAATCGAAAGAAAATATAGAATATATTTTAAGTTGGACAATGTTACGCATCTGTGCCGAATTTCATTAAAATCGGTCCAGTAGTTTAGGAGTCCATCTCGGACAAACAACGTGACAAGTAATTTATATATATTAAGATAAAACATAGACAAGTAAAAAGTGTAGGAGATTTTTAATTACTACTTTTAATACCTATTCCGTTCTAAACTCTTCCTTTTCCTGTCTGTTTCTGGATCTTCTGGCAATGTTGTTACAGGAACTTGTTTTTCTTTTCTCGACTAGTAAAAAAAAAATTGTTATTATTTAATACATACTTTAAATTTTAGGGATAAATCCATACATAAGGCAAATGAATATGCTCTCACTGGTCTAACTTGCTTTAAATTAAGATTCACATCCCTAAAATACAGAGTACTTTTAAAAAGATAACCTATATATAACATACGAAATCCTAGGTTGAATCAGTACGAATGCAAACTTAAATCTGAGGATTTTATTTGAAAAGAAAAGATGTGACCAGGACCGGGAGACTCGAACCAGGGTCTCCCACCTTACCCATCTCAGCCATCCTGGTTCGCTTCTTGGTCAGACATATCCCTTCTTTTCACTGATCCTATATCTCCGTGTTCTCGCAATTTGCGATGTATAAACAGGGAGAATGTTAATTGAACATTACTTTTTATTTTTGGATCTCAATAATAAAAATTATGCATTGAAGTACCTGAAGATTATTTTTGATATCTTGAATAATACTATGTTCAGGATTTGAATTGCTTTTTGGTTTTGGGGTTTTCAGCAATGCTTCTTTTAATTTCTGGAAATTAAAATAATAATTATTCAATTTTATTATAAATTTCAAGCTTAGGGATAATATCCATAACATTTAATAATAATAAAAATTCAATCAACATCTTTTAATTGGTTTATAATTTTTAAAAAGCAATTCACAAAAAGAAACTTTTGTTTACCTTTTTAACAGCAGCACTGCTATTTGTATCTGGAAGAGGTTGAGGAGGAGGTTCAACTAGAGAATAATTTATGTTTTGCACAACAGGAGTAGCAACGCCTACAGGCCCATTTGTTAAAACACTAGATTTAAGAATATCGAAATTATTCGATGATGAAGTAATCTATAAAAGAAATTAATACAAATTTATAAAAGAATATAAAATTTCAGTAGAAATAATGATTTATCTACTTTAATTCTATATTATACGTTGATCAATGAAGTTTATCACATATCTCTCATTCGAACTAAAGTGGAAGAGTTTGAGAGGGAATTATCAATAAATAGATAAGTATTTTTATTAATAATGTATATTTGTTAAGCTGTTCCCTAGGGATTAAAAGTATTCATAAAACAGAGATTACTCCCCACCATTCCACTAACAAGGAGCCCTTAAAATACAAGTTTTAGATAAATTTAAAATTAAACTGGAGTCACTTTATTCTGATCAACACTCTAATCTCCGAAAAAATTTTCTATTTACATTAATGATTTCTTTAACCCTCCTCCACTACCTACTGGGTCGTGAGTGACCCAGAGCTGCTTTGTCAGCGCCTGTGCTCTCCTGAGTAATGTTTCTATATTTACAAGTTTTGTACTTTTTTATTACAAACGCTAAATGATTGATTTTGATGGCAAGGCGAATTTCAAGGGCATGGGTCGTAGACGACCCAGGAGTAGCAAATTTGTCATAGGATAAATGGGGTAGTGGAGGAGGGTTAAATCTAACACTTCAAAACCAAACGTCTTATCAATACATACGGTCTATAAATTTCACAATAATAATATATACCGAGCTGATTTGATAAAAAAGTTAGCTCAGTGTACATAATTACAGGGCCATCCAAATCTCTAATATTAAATCTGAATTAATTTATATCCTGGCAGCACTGCTCCTTTTTATAAGCAGGATGTGATGTTTTTAGGATGTATTGATGTCTATAATAAAATTTTTTTTTTTAAATTGCTACTATTGTTCTTATCAATCTTTCAAATGTTAATAATTATCTACCACAACCCTTTTGGTACCTCAAAATTTTTTAAATTACATTTTAAATCTTTCCCTCAAATAATTTTTAATGATTGATAATGTTTAATTATCATTCCCATTATCATAGTTTAATTATCATGCCCATACATATCGTAATCAGATGAAACACCATCTATCTAGGATTTCCAGCTCTAAAAAAGCATGGTATGGATACCTCTGTATTCTAGAAATTTCTAAAAAGTTCTTACCATTCTTGTCTTCTTAGAATTAAAAAAAAAAAAAAACATGCTCTGGCAACTCATTTGTACAGAAACAGTTTTGTACATTATATTATACTAAGTACTATTATGGATAATAGTTTTTTTCCTTAAAGAAGGGAATTTTTTTTAGATGTTGAGAATTCTGGAAATCACTCCTTAGGAAGAAAACTGATTCCCCCAAATTCTAGAGAAGGCTTTGATAATTCGACACAGACATATAAGGATTTGCGTACATTTTTAAAAAATTTTTAATCTAACATTTTAATTTTATAAACTTACCTGTACTAAAGCACCATTTGCCATTTTAACAAAGAGGTGAACATCTTCATTAGCTGGTTTATAGTCAATTTTATTATCTTTGATCCTAAAAATACATCAATAACACAACATCATAAATGCATGAATTTTTAATTAATTTTATCAAGACCAATAAAGGAATATTTCAAAGGCTTGAATTTTATTAGTGCTTTTCCTTTCTTTAGGGACCCTAGCCTATTTGAATACCAGTTGTTTAACAATGTTTTTGTGCATTTCTTTCCCCCTTCTTCCATTTCGTTGCTAAAGACTCGCATTAGAAAAATATTTTCAATAAATGAGAAGGTGAAACAAGAGAACGAGAATTGGAAGGAGATAATGAAAAAATTTCTTTCAGGAGAGCATAAAAATGTTTGTGAATAAACTCTAAAATGAAAAAATAACTGATAATATTTCTGACATCAGACATTTTTAGCTGTACTCCTTTCATTATGGATGCGCAATAGGCATAATTGTGGTTTTAATAATTATAATATTATAATGCTATAAAACCAATGAAGTTGATAACATATAATTGTATTGCGTAATCAAAATATTCTAACTGTTTCTAAAGAATTCTTTCAAAAAACAAATGTTTTTCATTTATTAGTTCTAAAAGAATGAGATATATTAGTAAACAGATTACTAAAAAACATTTAGTAAAGTATCTATAGTTAACACTCAGCAATTTGGAATATTTTCTGTTACCCAAGTTCTTGTAAAAATTGTAGATTGTTGTACAAAAGAACAACAATTCCTAAGTCACTGGGGTTTGGCACACTTAATCTATAAATGATTGGACATTAATTCGCATTTTGAGAATTGACCCTTTAACTTTTTAATATTGAAATGTTGTTCTTGTTACTTGTTGTTTGTTCATTTAACGTCACTTTATGCTGCTTTAGATAATCGGACAATGCTACAGTGGGAGCTCTAAATTTTGCCTATCCAGGTTTAATTAGGATAGGGATTTTTAACGAGTACCTGACATCGAATAGGCATGGGACCCCCGTTTAACGCCCCTTCCGAAGGATGGCGTAACTAAGGATTATTTACTCCCTTTTTTTTTTTCAAGGATGGGCATAATTGTACTGCGACCATACTTGGTCTATTGTGCGCCCCTAAGTATGCGATTATTATAATCTTAACTTGGCTGAACCCACAAATTTTAGATTATTTGCAGGGTTAATTAATTCGACCTGCCTGGGGTTAGTGACTCTGTCCTGACCAAAGATTCCAAACCGTAGGTCAGCAAACCTATCACATAGGCAGACAACATGATAGGGTGTTTCGTCCTCTGAACGACAATAGCGGCAAGTGGGAAGCCCCTCCGGTCCTAGCCTGGACATATGGGTATTGAGTCTACAATGACCCGTATATGCCTCTATGAATCCTTCCCTGTTCAGATCCCGAAGAGCATTACATGTCTTCTCATCGGGGTTGTCAAGGAATAATTTAGAATGTTTTAATCCTTTTTGCCCGCACCAATACTGGTGCGATTTCTTAAGGTAGATATCTTTTATTCTACTCTTGGCGTAGCTGAGACTAATGCCACTTACTGGTTTACTCCCTTAAAAAAATCCTAGGGCCACTCATGAACCCGCGATCCTGGGCTTAGTAGTTTGTTACGCTAACCACTAGACTACAGGCGACCGTGCCGTGTTCTTGTTACTTATACCACACACAAAACACATACATATTAGATAAAGTCTTCTTTTCTGGCACAAAATCTTTCTGTATAAAATAAACATAAAGTGAAAAATGATTTACATTGCGGTTGTGGCTAATGGTGCTGGAAATGCAGTCTTGATCGGAGAACTAATTTGAGATTGGGGAACTTTTTCTAATTCATATTCACAAACTTTTTCATCTAAAACACAATAGTAATTTTTTTTTTAAAATACAAAGTAGACAATGGAAATGTTATATAATTATGTATTGGAATAATAATTTTACCAGATGAATGTCCATCATCCTTCAAATATATATGAGGAGTGTGTAGATCTTCACCAGCAGGTTTGCCAAGAGAAGGAACCTAATCAATAAATATAATAATTAACAAAAACTGGGGCATCTAACTAAACAGGCAACTGTATTTTCATATCTTTACAGTAGTCAATGAAATGTGAACATTTAATGTTTCATTCATCATATTAATTTTACAATAAATGTAATAGTACCTGGGATAAATGTTTTGATCAGTTTCATTTTATAAAATCACTATTTTCATTAAAAAAGTATTAAACACAGTTTTATAAAACTAGTTGACAAAAGGAATAACATAAATAACAATAAAATCATTTATTATCATTCACAAATCTTGAATACAATTCATTAATCTTTATAATCCATGTATTATCATAAATATTTCCATGTATTATTTAATGCTTAGAGATTTTATAACTATTAAATTTATAACTTAAATTATGAAACCAAAGAAAAGATTTTTCTCAACAGACCATTGGCACATTGTAGCTCCCAAACATACCAGTGCCCAAAAACAAACCAAAAATTTGAAAGAACAGGCAAACCAATTGGAAATCAGCCAATTGAGACCCACCCAATCAGACGACTGGAAGAGTAGTCAGAAATTTTAAATACTGAAGTAGAAGAAGAACATTTTCAGTCTTAGCTTAAGCCCTGAGAAAGCTTGCAGTGGCATGCGAAACGTCGGCAAAGAATTTGACTACACAGACAAAACCAGAAGAAACACCTGTTGAATGGATTAATAATTTTTTTAATGATTTTTTTTGGATTATGACATAGGGAAGATAATAAAAAGCAAAGGGTTTCTTTTTTCTATGAATTTATCAACCTTGATGGTGACCATATTGTTGTACGGGAATTTGTTTCAAGACATAATGGAAGGATTTTAAATATAGAAGGTTATCAGAACACTTTGTGCCATAACCTGATTGACGGTACCAAAACTATATGAATTGTTACGTGTCTAGCAAGATAATTACCAAAACTAGTCTACAAAAATCAAAAGGAATGGCTAATTTTCAATTGTAAAGAAAACTACCTATCCCTCCTCTTTCACCCGGAATAAATATTATTGCGAACTTATATAAGCCATCTTCATGAGGTAATAAATACCCATACATGCAACAAACACATAAAAATTGGTTGGGGAGCACCATCTATGAGCAATGTCTCCAGTAGTGAATAAATTTCCGGTAATTATTCCGCATTTTGTCGCTTCGAGTTGAATCACAAGTTTAACTTTTCATTCATTTCCCTTTAACTACTTTCCAAAAATACAAGTATCATTAGCTTTAGCATGAAATGTAAATTTGGGAGAGTATGTAATTATGGGAAATGTGAAAATTTCAGTAATCATTTCATCAAGAAATAAACATTTCTACAAACATAAATCAACTTTACTTCAAAATGTTAGTTGAAACTTTTCTTTCAAAATGAATTTTATGACCGAAATCTACTCATTATCCATAATACGTTCTCATTTCCATGCTCAAGCTTGAATTTTTGGAAAATATTAAAAATTAATGGAATAAACACTTAAAACTTGTAACTCAACTAAAAGCAAAACCTGCGGAACAGATACCTAATATCCAGGCCGAAAGGGCACAAATAAAATGAGTTAAATTTATTTTGTGTAAAATTGATTGACTGCACCTCTCCCTCCCTCGACCATTTCTAATAATATAGCCAGTCAACTATTTCCACATCAAATTGAGTAATAAATGACCATAATTAAAAAACTGAGATGCCTAGACTTACTGTTGAAATTTTTAAACAATGTCCTTTCTTAACTGCCTCTGTAGCTTGCCTGAAAGTTTCTTCAAAAGGATTGACATTTTGTAAATCCTGGAAGAGACCAATTGCTTCACAGTTTCTTATGAACCTGGTTGGTGTAGGAGTTTCGTCAGCTGTTCAAAAATTTTAAATTACTACTGATAAGCATATAACAGCTAAAATTTGCTAGAGAATTGACTTAAGACATACAACAAGAAATGACTTACATGAACAAGGATTTGTTTTATTTAAAGATAGAATCATATCATGTTTTCTTTTATGCATTGTCAATTGCTTTTCATTATCAGTCTTCCACAAGAACGAGTTTAATGTTTGTAAAGAAGCAACTGAAAGGGGCCTCTAAAAAATAAACATCTTACCAAATAATATTTTGATATAGTAAATATATATGGCATTATTCCTTGCACTTCATCCATGATTTTCTCATGATACGAACCAAATACTATTCCGATCAAGGGACATTTTGAACTTCATGTACAACAAAACAAACTGGGGCATAGTTAAAAGCTCCGTTACACATCACATCCACTAATTTAATTATGAAAACTGTCCATTAAGAGTATCAAGAATAAAACAAAATATCTATGACAGAATATTAAAATCAATAACCACTAACAATAAAATTAAAACTATTAAACACTAACATCGGTAAATAGTGGGAATAAGAAGGTAATAGTAACTGTCAACAAAACTGACACTGATAATAAAAATATGTAAGTCACAAGTTAGCTGATTGTTCTTTAATTGTAAAATTGTTAAAGAAACTAGTCTAAATAATATAAATGACTAAATAAAAATATTTATTTTAAAACAATTTATTTTTTATCCAAATGCCAATATTTACAGATTAGAGAAATAAATACAAAAATACAGAAATTTGGGTTTAAAATTGAAATAAAGACTAATTGAAATTGTAATAATTAAATAATAATAATTTTATATCCCATTAGATTAAAGATTAAATTGTGATTTTAAAACTATCTGCAAAGCCGAAGACGCTTGCGCAGGCTACACTGCAGATATGCAATGGGGGGGCATCATCATGGAATTGTCATGGAAGGCAGGAGCCAGCCTTGCAGTTAGTTTGAATTCAACTGCCGATTTTGGTATAAATATTATCTATATAATTTTTAAAAAAATATTCAATGTTCAAACTTCATAACTACACC
Source organism: Arma custos (assembly GCA_037127475.1). NCBI lineage: Eukaryota > Metazoa > Arthropoda > Insecta > Hemiptera > Pentatomidae > Arma > Arma custos. The sequence continues at coordinate 88,745,985 of CM073762.1, forward strand.
TTTCACTGTTTTAATAAATATATGTTGTTTACAGAGCTATTTAAGTCATCAAAAAATCAATAATCTTTTTAAAATAAACTAAACTAACATCTAAAGTACCATCATAACTTTTCTGACAATAACAGAAAATGGTAAGGGCAATTTTAAAATAGATTTTAATTATTAAATTGTTTCCATTGATCTTGTTATAATAAATTTATGAATAATTTGTTTGTAGATTAGACTTATTTCTAACTATCTGATATCAGACGAACATGGCATTTACTGTCAAAATTATGTTTTTTTCTGAAAACTTGAATATTTTAATATTGCTTTTTTATATTTTTCCAGATCATTCCATGATTTATAAATTATTATGGTGAAATAATCACAACTGCCAAGATGTATTGGTTGATATATTCATCAGGTGAGATTTAAATTAATTTGGGGCACTTACTATTTGATATTTAAGGAAAAATGATAGGCAGATATTGGAATCATTATAAGAAATTCTTATTAGGTTTTGTTTAAAATTTCTTAATAAAAACATCTTTGTACAGAAATCAAAAACATATAAAATGACTTTCTCGATTATCTGAAATAGGTGATTGTCAAATGCCACTATGAACATGTTATTCCATTTAGAAATAATAAACGTTTATCAATTAATTAATTACCTTAAAGCTTACAGATACATGGGTAGGGTCTCCACTATAATATATTATTTCCTAGAGTTTTCACCTTGGAGATTTTTAAACATATCTTTTTAGAGAAACACATGGAGGTATTATGTTTACAGACATTACATTTTTAACAACTAATGCATATTATTACACTAATATATCTTCCAGCAAGTGACTCATAGCATTTCTTTTTTTTAATCATTGCCTTTAATAAACAATAAAAAAACGTTTATTTTCTTTTTAAGAAACTGTTGCTTAGTAGCATCCTAAGTGAGATATCTGATTTATAAAAATGCTTTGATAATCCTGATTGAACAAGCATCTATAAGCTGTTATAAATCCTTCAACATGCAAATGGTTTTGGAAATTAATCTTTACTGGATATTTAAAGTAGATTTTAACAATATAAATTTCAATGTTTTTAGTTTAAAAAGCTAAAATCAACTTGAAAATATGGTTTTAATTTTTTGTTATTTATTTATTGAGCTCTATATTGGTTTCTTGATCCAATTTAGTATTGGATTTTATTAAGGTTCTTCTATTGGTTTGCCGTACATCCGCATTAATTTTCTTTTTCTTTTAATTTATATTTACAATGATTTGCAGTTATTGTAATACTTCTATCCTTAGAAGTAGATGCTCAAGCTTGTAAAGAAGGTAAGAAATTGAATAATGAAAGGATTGAAAAATGGATGCTTCAGTAAAAACTACTAACTTTAGTAAAAAAACTAATTTGGGTATTTGCATTAATCCACCTTAGCAGTTATATTTTTACTAAATGAATAATCATGGCTTGAAATGGGATCAACCTATGGAATATACCTAATATAGAAATATAATGTATATTTGATTGTATTTTACTAACTCATTAATAAAATAATAAAATAGTTTTTTCACAGTTTTTTTATTGGCTGCAATACAATTAACTAAAGGAGAGTGTCAAAGTAAGTCAAAACATTTTTCTAAAATAGTATTTTTTAGATTATATGCATAAAAGGTTATCTGAATATTGTCTCTAAGATAACATATCTGTTTAATGTTGAAATAAACAAGGATTATTATTGCTGAACAAGTAATATTATACCTAAAATAACATGATGATGAAACGAAACATGGAATTTCGAAATCATATTTATTTTTACTCATTGGTGAATAGTAACATTTTATTATTCTTTTTTTATGGTGAATAAATATTTGCTAAATCTTCCATAATAGATTTCATTTTAATAAACTAATAGATGGGTTATTTATTTTTCAAAAACATCTGATTGGTTTTTTTTAAATTTCATTGTGAAGAGAAATATTCAGACTTTATTTTAATTTAGAACTCTGATTGTTAATCTTTCCGATTTTGTAAATATCACAAAATTTCAAACTTAAGTAGAATATAATATGAGCACATAATGACTTATTTTGCTCCACTTCTATTTTATTTATTTTATTTTTTATAACAGCAATATATTTCATATTTCAATCATTTTTCTTAAAATATAAAAACCTGAATGATTCTTGTATTCTTATCAGTATCAATCTTTTTCACCAGTCATTTATGTTTGAATTTAATACCCTTGTATTCTTGGACATTTCAGTCAAATTGAATACCAATATTACTTTTAATCTGAACTAATTAATAGTTAGTAAAAAGCAAAGAGCCTAATATAGGGTTTGCATATATTTTACATCATGGGATTCCGCACACCTGTTCCCCGATGGTTGCTGCACTCCTGTTTATTTCCCTACTTGTAGATGGGCACAATCACCGCTACTTCCCAGTCTCTGGGGATCCGCTTCTCCTTCCAAACTAGGTTCAAAAGATGGAGGAACATCTCGCATGACGCAATCCAAAATAAATTACGCCTAAATAGCTTAATCTATCCAATCATCGACTATGGCAAAGTTTCTAGTTCCAATCTCTTATTCTCACCTTTATTTTACTCCAAGTATAGAAAATATTTAGAGTAAAATAAAGGTGAGAATAAGAGATTGGAACTAGAAACATTGCAATAGTCGATGATTAGATAGGTTAAGCCATTTAGGCATAATTTATTTTGGATTGCCTCATAAATACATTCAATCCTGACATTCTTATGTTTCAAAGATGGAAGATTCGTGATCAGGGATGTGAATGGATATTTAATGGTCATTAGCCTACAGATAATAAAAGCATTGTTTTAAGAATTAGAAACATTATTTTAGTTAGAATAAAAGAGAGAAGCAAATTCATTTGAGACTCCACAAGATGATCCTAAGAAAATAAGAAAAAAGTTTATTTGGAATTGAGAACAAAGAAATGAGAAATATAGTGGAGGAGGGGATAGAATTGGTTACTAAAATCAATAGCTTTTGAAAAATCAAGAAGGATGAAGATTTTAAATTTATAATTGAAGTGTCTATTTTCATCATAACAGTTGGGCGATTTTAAAGGATTTAAATCTTGAGCAGTTTCTTGTTAATTGGATGGTGACTAATGTTTTAAGATATTTGGAAAAATTTGAAAGTATTCATATGGAAATGAAAATTATGATTAATTTAATGCATTTCATTTGTCATTTTCTGATAAATTGGTAATTCTAATCAATATTAACAGAAATACAAAGCCAAACAATAACTTTAGTAAAATCTTTCCACAGAAAATATTTCTGGTAAGGAACAAGAAAATCATTATTTCAGCAAATATTTTTATTTCTCAATTTTTAGTTACATAAAATAAATGATAAGTTTTTGAAACTATTAGTTATGAAATATCAGAAGAATCGACAAAGATCTTATGACTTAGTAGGTATATCTTATGACTCACTGTAACCTTTCAAGAGTCGTGAAAAGTTAAAATTTGACTTTTTCGATGATTAATAATGAAGTATTGTTATATTAAAATTGTGAATATTAAAAGTGTATTTTTCAAAATTAAAGCATTTTTTGTGTTTAAAATAATCGCCGCCCTTATTTCCCAAGAAATTATTACATTCATTATTAGTTAAAGATACTGTTTTGTTGTTCATCAGTTTAAAAAAAAAAAGTAATCCCCCATTTTCTGCTTACTTACCCCAATTTCTTATTTGAATTATTTTATTATGATGGACAATTGATTATCCTTAATTAATTGATATACTACTATCATTCATGCTAGTTTACTACTTAATTACATGTTAGATTTTGTGTAATTTTAACTTTGTTTGTATCTAAGAAATTACCAATGTCCTCATAAATATTGTTATATTGATAAATTTAGTTTATATATTCATGCATGTATATACAGTGTGGTCAGGTATGTATAAATATGGCTACATGATGACACTGAATTACAGCTAGATCCATCTACTGTTATGAATGTGACTCCTGGAAAGATCCAAGATGTAAAGACCCATTCAATTACACTGCTTTACCTCGGGATCAGCCACCACTACAAAAATGTGATGGATGCTGTGTGAAAATGGTTAGAAATTCTAAATCAAGTAAGTTATATATTCTAATAAGTTAAAATTTGCATTTAATGATTTTTTCTTTTAATAAACTATTTATAAGAAATCAACGTTTCAGCCTACATTACAAGTCTTTTTCAGGGCTCGTAATGTAGATGACAAGTATGAATTGTAACCTACTATACTGTAAACTAAACATACGAGAGACCTACATTACAAGTCCTGAAGAATACCTGCAATCTGGGTCGCAACGTTGGTCTTATAAATTGTTTATTACTACTCCATTTTCTACCCGAACCATTTTCTCCCCCTATCTTCTCCCCAGTTTCAGTAAAATAATTAAATTTAAATTTTATTAATTTAAAAATCAACAGACATTTATATTCAACATTATTTTAGTTTTATTATTTTTACTATTTTTTATTACAGAATATGAAAGTGTACGAAGAACATGTACGACACAGCTTCAAATAAATTTATTTATGGTGGATCATGTGTGCATGATGGAAAGTTCCGGAACAGGGCACATGTGCTTCTGTGAGGAGGACATGTGCAACAGGTCATCCCAAAATTATAGTCCCCCAAACCATGTCTTATATATTTCCCTACTACTCCTGATACTCTCTGCTACCAGGTAGGTGCATGAAACCTTTCCACAAAAAATCCCTTTTTCTTCTAGTACTATACAACCCTCTCAAGTGTATCTCTTTTATTAAACAATGGAAGATATCTTTTTCATTCTGATCATTTAATAGATTACATTTTATATTTTATGAATATAATTTTCATTTAATTTGAATAATCTTTAATATTGGTTTAAATAACTTTCTAGTTTAGAATTAATGGCGAAGGAAATGATTAAACTGAAAGAGGGTTGTCAACTGTGTAGACTTTGATAATAACATTTTTATGTTCTAGTACTTAACAAAAGTATTTGAAACTTTTGGTAAACTAATCAGTAGATAAAATTATTGTTTGTGGTCTGCGGCTATCCTTTCTCTAAAATTAGATGATTGCCTAGTAGCTAGTAGAGGGGCGAAGAGGATGCACGCAACCTCCCTCCTGCAGAACTTGCTGATCATGTGCTGAATAAAACTCAGGGATATTCTGTCTTTTATAATAGTTTATTAATGATTGCCAGGAGGAGAGGTTACAATGTTTTTTTATCCATATTAATAAATTAAGTAAAGTGTTTTTTTTTAAAATTGATGACATTTACGTGCCCTCCTCTTGTCAGTTGCCTTTTGGACTAACATTTTAATCTGTATATGGTATGCCCCTTCTATTAACATTTTGTTATCTATTCAAATGATAAATGAATATTTTATTGATTTTACTTTATTTTTTCTTTATGTCTTAAATTTCAGATGCTTACAAATTGAATTAATTACAATAACGTTACGAAAGTAACATATAATAACATTCTTTACTTCTAATTTATTAATCTATACCCTTTGTCACGGTATATAGTACATATCTTTATAGAATAGACTTACCCAATTGCAATTTAAATTGGACATTTCTTTAAATAAATTTTGAACTTGAATGTATTTAACATATACTTGCACAATTAATTAATTCATTAATGATTCACTCTTCTTTATAGTAATGGAAATATTAATTAATAATTTTAAAAATCCATTTAGCTCTCAAAAATTCGATACTTTACAAGCCGTTGCTAGTTAATTAAAATTTACATTTACAAAAATGTAGTTTAAAAAAAATTACATTTGGGTTGTGGAACTGTGATTATGTGTGAATATAGTGTAATTGTTGAAAATATTAGAAATCTTTAATTCGAGAAAAGAGATAGGTTCCGTTTAAAATGTTCAGCGAGCACTTAGGTTATCAAACCGTTTATGACATATCTCAGCTTAGTGGATCACATTACCTTTTTTTGTGTGTTTTAATGAATATAATCACCATCGATAAAGATGACTGAATTGTATTCAACAAAGACGACATAATTATAGATTAAAAAAAGGTATGATAATCCACTTTTTAGATTTTCTTTCACATTTACTACTAATAGAATCAATGATATTTCTCAATAAAAAAGACCATTGATATTTTATAATATAAAAACAATAAAAAAATAAATTTAATTCAATCCTGTTGTTTCAGCATTAGTAATTAAAAGTTGGGATCAATTAAGTAGTTATTATCATAGGGTTATTGTCCACTTTAACTTTTGGCTATTACTATTGATATTATAGATAGAGATAATCATATCTATAATAATAACTTTTAAATAATTAGAAATTAAAGTTAGTTTATTTTATAATGTTCAATTTTATATTATGGTTTTATTAGGATAAAATTGCAAAAGGGTAAACATAATTTACATTAGTGATTAGATATTAATAACTTCTTGCATGGAATAGTGGCTGTTCCCATTTCGGAAGAATAAAATGCTTTTCACTCACATAAAAAAAATTAAAATAAAAAAAAAATAGATCCAATGATAGGAATTTCTATTGGTATAAAAATCAATTTTAAATAAAATTGTTTTCATATTCAAGAATCATAGTTCATTACAGTGCAAGCCCTATCATTGGACAGCTCAGTTAATGCCACACCAATCTATTGCTCATGGTTCTATTCAACCGAAATTGGTAATCGCCCAATAGTTGTAGACTAATAAAATAGATTTTAGATTTGTATATATTACTAAACATAGATATATGGGATAAATAATTCTTAACTAGGAAAGAAAGTGATATGCTCAATATCTGGTTAGTGTTAATATAAAAAACTAAATTGTGTAACTTGTTTCCTGCTAGTTGTATGCAGTTGTTCCCAGTAGATATTTTAAAAGACCGTCCATCTGCTTCCTCTTAAGTTGATTCAATTTTTTTTGGTCAAGTATATTATTTGCTATTTGAAATCTATTTGTGTGTGTATATATATATATATATATATATATATATATATATATATATATCTTAATTACAGTACAATTGTGTCACTATAAATTCATAGCAACGAAAATGTATCGAATATTAAAGTACAATTACACTTTTTTTTGTTAGCAAACAAAGCAATTAAAGTCATTTTGATGAATTCATCAACTGGAAATTCTTTAAATTTAATATTCACAACTAATAAGAAGTCATTTTACCATTTCTTTAATTAATTAAAGTTTAACGTTAAACAAGCCTTTCTAATAGAAAATCGTATTTATTAGATCTATAGGTAGGCCTGTATTCTCTACATGATCTGGAATTAAATACCTTAAGACCTCCCTGAGATACAATGCGTAGCTATGCAGATATTGCCGGAATATGACATGACAATAAGCGATAGTATCAACTATAAAAATATATTTTAAATATTTTTATTTTGAAGAGAAAAGATATGCCCAGGGCTGGGATTCGAACCAGGGTCTCCCATGTTTCCCTCATGGTGCTCAACCATGTAATATATACAAAATATATGTATTAATGATAAAATAATTACATTCTTGGAGGATTACAAAAATAAGAAAATATTAATGAAACATATCAAATACTATTTTATTTTATATTACAGAAACGAAAGAATTTGATAACCAATTTTGTTGTAATATACACAGAACAGAGAAACTGGGAGGTAAAAGCTGGTTAAATTTTATAATTTCGTAAATAAACATTCAAGTCTTAATAAATAAAAAATTTAAGGGATTTTAAAAATTAAATCTTCCTTTTCAGGGCCCCAGTCAACATAATATCGGTTGAGAGAAAGTTTACTCTTTTTTTTTCATTTATTATGTGCTGATAACACTAATATAAATTTATTCTTGCTTAGATGATTATTCTATGAATCATCCTTTTTGATACAACATTGTTTACAGTCTCTATTTTCAAAACTAAATTATGCGACTAACGCAATTGCACTGTATTATTTAATTATAAATATTTTAAGGATTCCATTGGCTTCTAATAAATTATGTTTATGTAAATCGATTGGTATTCATTTTGAGATATAATTCAAATAACTGTTTTAAAAAGAAGTAAAACAGCTGCATTTGATCGAAGGGCACAGCACACAGCTGCTACATTGCACTATAACATGCACTTTAGATTTGTATGTGTGTTAACAATGGAATGGCCACTGTTTGTAAATCCATGCTTTAAAAAAAACAAACATCACATTATGAATAATAAAGCTCAGTGCTTGAGAATGAATGTTGAAAATTAATAATTGCATCTTGTAAATTTAGTAATAACACAAATATTAACAAAATATTACTAGTTGAATAATTTCCTCTTAGAAAATTTAGATTTTATTGCTAGTACAAGCATGGACTTAACATGTCCTAAAAGCCTTTCCCATTCTTCTCTTTCCTATTACTTGAAACCATAAAAAAAAAAAAGAAGGAAAAAAGACATGTTGTACATAAGCCTGCACTCACACAGCCAGCCCAAATGTTGAAATGAAATCAAAAAGGGCTCATGCCTTGTCCGGGTTTTCATGGCCTTGGCTTAATTAACAAAATAATAAATATTAAGGTGAGGCCTGAAAACGTACTTTTCTCACTGAACACAATTCTACCATTTAGGTAGTCTTCTCTATGAGATAGGGTCTTAAATTCTTTTGTATGTTTATACATTCCAATATTATTATTTTTTTAAATATTTTATTTGAAAAGAAAACATATAATATTATATATGATGATATAATATTATATAAGATATAATTGTTGACTAAAACAGAAAAAAAAATTGTTAAATTTGGGATATCAAAATTAAAAATGTGTAAGTATGCATTAGATATTAGGCTACATTCTCGAGAGAAGTTGTGGATTAATGACACCTGGTATAAATCGTAGAATCCTAGGGTTTATATCAGGAGTATTCATCCACTTATGTTTCCTCTAATCTTTGTTCTTTTTATTTAATGGATATCTTTTATAAAGCACTAAGAATTTTATGAAATATATATTTTATGTAATATTAAAATATATCTATTGTAAACAAAATTGATATATAAAACTTTGAACAAATAATTTTGAATATATGTAATAATTTCTTAAGCCAAATATAGGTATAATGCTTTGTTTAATTAATCTACTGTAGATATAAATATTAATATTGTAATTTTAAATAATATATCATGTGCAAAAGACATAATGCTTAAATTGTAATCAAATAGGCAGGTGATAAAAAAGTCTTAATATATCATATAAATTATAGGGATACAAGTATATAAAAAGTATCTTTTAAGTAATTGGTGATTCAATCCAATTTTTCAGCATATTTATATATTTTAACTTGTAAAAAATAAATTATCTTTTTATTCTTTGTTATTCTTCTCTGATTATTAAAAAAAATAAATAAACAATAAAAAAAATTGTAGTATAATGTACAATATTTAAAAAAAATTGTAATTCTATTTCAATTAAGAAAAAATATATATTAAATATAACATACAAATATATATTTGATGCTTAGTTACTACTTTTTTATTTTAGTACACATATTGATTTTTAAATTTAAAAAAAGAAATATTTATGAATAAATGATTTTTTTTCTAAAAAGAAATATAACTCACATAATGGCGAGAGATGAAATACATTACTTAAAATTAACTTTTAAGCTAAATTACAATACAGAGCACTGTGCTAATGTAATGCTTTGTATAAAAGAGAATGCTCAATGTATGGGATGCAATGCAGATACTCTACCATGGGAGCCCATTTAATTTATTATGTCTTTGAAGAAAAAAAAAAAAAAAATAGTTCTCTGCTATCATGAACCTTCTGAAATACAAAACGGTGGAAAATAAAAATGCCATTTTCAGCTATTGATTTATAACTTCAAAACTGTACTTACCAAAATGAGATTTTCAAATTATTTCCTGATTTTTATTTATAACTCCATAAAACTGCTTTCTAGCTAAAAATTTCCAATTTTAAAGATTTGAAAATCATTAAACAATTTAATTTTTTAAATAGGAAATATTTCAAAGTCGTTAATAAAAATTTGAAAAAAAAAGTTCAAAAATGGATCTACAATAGAGATGAATCAGCACTGACTCATTGGGCCGATTTTGTATCTTTTTTTGACTACAAGGGGTAACATTGTCCATTAAGCTCATAAAGTAATACAATATTAACTATAAATTAAAAATGTAAAGGAGATAGTTGGGGGGGTGCAGTCAAAAAAACTTTTGACTGCACCCCCCAACTATCTCCTTTACATTAGATCATCCAGTCAACTATTTTCATCTCATATATAAATTAAAAAAGTTTGTTTAAGACATTAAAAAATCTAGAATTGTCCAATGTGTAAAAAAATAGAGATTCGACAAAAATTGATTGGACCAACATTGTAGATCTTAAAAAATCAGTTGCTGATGGTGCAATCTCATCATTGGTAAGTGTTACTGTTCAGTCTTATTAGAACTTCAAAGGTAAACAAATTTTACTTGTTTTTAAATATTTTCATATCCATTGCAGGCTAAAAGCTACTTTGCCAATATTCCAGTTTATAGTTCAGCTAGTCAGATAGAATTTGTACAGATTGGCGAATGAAGGCATATATCTATTTTCTAGCTTTTCTTCAAGGAGATAATTAATTGAAATTGGCAAACATTGATGTAAAATAAGCCAAGGTTAACTAGCCTAGAGCCATCTCCGACACAGGACCAAATTTATAAGAAAAATGCACCTGGATTGTTAATTATTGATAACGAATAATTTGATTTTATTATTGATATTTTGCTTAATGTGGTAATTAATAAAACTTGCTGATAGTGGAATGGCGATAAAAGCAGCAATTTTCAAAAAGGTTGAGTTCACAGATATAAAAGGAAAATGTTTCCAACCAATTGGAAAATGTGAAGCAATAAACACAATTCCTCATATGCTCTAGTTGGAATCATCATAGATAATTAAATATTAGTTGACTTTTAATGAAACCACAGTATTTTTAATTGGCGCTAAATTTTTAAACAATAACAAATTATTATTGATTGATTTGACATTTACAGGGTGGCTCAGTATCCTATTATATTGTCCCAACAGGGCCTCCAGATCCCATCGGCAGATCTGTGGCAATATAACAAGAAGTCCCTTACTAAGGGTATACTCTTGAACCGTACTAAGACTCTTTGTGGGTTTTAATGGTAAAGGATTTTGTCCTTTAAGCTTTTACAGTGGTTTTAAGGTAGTATTTTTTTATTAAATATTTTTAAAAAAAGTTTATGGTATAATCAATTATTCATGAAAAACAATTGATTGTAGGGTTTCATCACTTCCATCTTTGCTGTATCCCTCCATATCACCATATTTCAATACTAAACAACAATAATTATCATTAAGTACTTACTAGTCCATTATTTATAATAATTACTGTTACAGATTACTAAAGTGTAATACCATAATACACCATGTAGAATAAATAACTAATGCAGATTTTGTAGTTATACTTCACACATAGACTAGCAGTCAATCCACAGCAACAAAAACAAACTAAAAAATGCTTTATTGTTATCCTTTAAAGCAGTGCTCATTGTTGCTTTGTTACATCCTTCTACGCAGCCTATGAAATGCATGTATTTGTTTCCATTGCTTTTCTTTCCCAGCATATTATCTCTGCTCCAATTACGCGGTTAGATTAAGTTAAGATTTTCATGTGGTACATCATTGATTAAAAAATCAGGTGTTTTTCAAGTAAAATCACAAGGTCATTCTGGTATTAGTAAATTACTATAATCAACATGTGCCTATTAAATGTTAAACGCTTATCTTAATAAAAATATATTATTCGAATCTTTTTCTTTTCCTAAAATATTAAATTCAATCATCTTACTTGGATAGGCAATATAATACTTACAATATGGAACCTTATAATTATAATACTTGGAAAGGCCAATAAAAAACACCATGTGGGTAATAAGGAGGTCGGTTGGCTTATAAAGCTTATATATGCGACACATTGTGAACTAACAACATCGATGGAGTTATTGTCGACTTCAGTTGGATCTACTGTTATATTTGACAAATAAAATTTAAAAAACTAGTATATTTTTATTTTAGATAATTACACATTGAAATATAAATAAAAAATACTTATCAACATTCATCATCATGGGGTCATTTGTGGAGTGATGGTTAGTCATAACAACCTATTATCCCCATGGTCACCAGTTTGCAGCCTGCAACAAGCAGGTGACCTTAGGACTTTTTCCAAGCAGTAAAAATCATAACTAAAATCCTTAGTTATGCCTATCATCGGAGAGGAAATTAATTGGCAGTCAAGAGCCTGTGCGCTGTTAAGTCGTCGTTAAAGATTTCTATCCTGATTAAACCTGGATAGGAAAAATTTAGGGCTCCCACAATAATATCGTCAGATTAGCCATAGCAGTGATGTTAAATGAAATAAACAAACAGTAGATCATCCCAAAACGAATTTTTAATATTTGTACTGGTCATAATAATTCAACTTGTACTAGAATAATTTGGAAACCCCAAGGAAAATCCGTTTTATATGTGTGAATCGAGAGTAGGCTGGGATGAAGAATATTTGCATCTAAAAAAACAATTTTATATTGTATAACAAACAGTTTGGACTTGTAAATTAATTGAAACAATTATAAAGGTTGTAACTGTTTATAAAATTCAACACAATTTTATTGATTAGTTTATATAAAATATAAAATTACATGTTTATATATTGATAACCTTAAAAACAAGAAAAAAATCAGATACTCGTTAAAAATCCCTATCCTAATTAAACCTGGATAAGGCAAAATTTAGAGCTCCCACTGTAGCATCGTCCGATTAGCCATAGCAGCATAAAGTGACGTTAAATGAACTAACTAACTAACAAGAAAAAAATGAATTCTTGCAAACCCATGTCCTTGTCACTTCCCTTAGGTTCAATAGCGAGAGGAAAACTAATGAACTTAAAGAATGAATGTAAGGATCAATCAGCAGGAATTAAAATTAGGTGTTTAGAGCAAACATATCACGCTCATTAGTTCCAGTAAGCGACAGGGAAGGTGGCTTATTTCTAGCTTTCCATGGAAATAAATACATCGATATTCTTCATTTTCTGTATAAGACTTATAGCTTGGTATGATGCAAAAATGTAATTTAGGCTAAATTCTAAAAATTTTGTATGGATCGCTGTTTTTCAAGCATTATTCCTGACACAAAATATTCAAGCATGATTCCATGATCTTCAAGGAATTAAAGACTGCTGAAAAACTTGGCTACTCCTAAAAAAATTACAAGGTGATAAAAGAAGGGTAAGAAAAAAGTGGTATCTCAATTTCTGTTAGCACACTTATTTATAAAATTTATAATGTGATTATATTTACTTTTAACAAAATAAAAGGAAAACAAAGATTAAAAACAATGTAACACAAACACTTAATACTTTTTTAATTTACAAAAGGTGAATATTTTTAAGAAATATACGAGCATCATTTGAACAGTTGGCATTGGAAGCAGTGTTAAAATATAAAACAGAAAACAGTAAAAACGTATTTACAATATAAATATATATATATATATATATATATATATATATAGCTTTGGCTACATTAATTATACAAAAATCATTTTTATATGTAATTATCACTGTTTTTATAATTAATCATATCAGTTGTTTTTAACTATTAGACAAAAATCTGCTATTGGCAACCGCTATTAACCTTGGTTTATTCATAGCAGAAAGAGACTTAATGCCTTCTCCCTTGAGAAGCTCCCTCAGCTGTGCAACAGTAAGTTCTTCGGCCTTTAAATAAAAATAACCAGAGGTTTTAATTAAAATTTATAAACATTTTCACTCATGAGCTAAGATTAAAAAAAAAATTAACAAACTGATGATAAATACTCTCTTAAATTGCCACGGCCAATATTTTGAATCCAATCATCATCATCAAGTATTACTTCTGGTTTCAACCGTATCGTTAAATTCTTTACCAAAGTTTTGCTAAACATATTGCTAGCTTCCTCAGAGCTTAATCTAACTAACTAGTATTTATTATTCTGAGTCCTGAGGAAGCTAGCGTGTCTAGTGAAATGTTGAGAAAGAACTTAATGAATGGATTCAAACCGAAGATAGTTTGATGAGAATTTCTTTATGAGGATAAAGTTGAAAAATGTATGGAAAGGGATTATGATAGGAAATATTCAAATTATAGATTTGTCATAATGGAATATACTCAGCAAATAACAGAATGAACCAGAGCAGATTGACTGTATTGTTTAAATTTAAAAAACATTTTCTCTTTCATTTCATGTTCACAATCACAATATCTGAATATTGTCTTTATTATTAAAATATTGTTGATGGATCAACAAAATTGGTTCACAACTAAGAAATTATTTTGAACATAAAAGGGGGGGGGGAAATGGATAGTATTAATCAGTAAGAATCCAACCCTCTTTGTTTATGTTTTGAGTTAAACAAACCAAAGTTAAATGGCCTTTGAAAGCATGGAAGATTTCAAATAAGTTTTTTTTTCTATACTAATTTTATTGTACAGTATGAAAAAGAAACTTATACAAAAGTTTTTCAAAATATTCTTTATTATTGGAAGCTCCTGGTTAAAATATTTAAATTAAAGATGTGATTTTTTTTTTTTTTTTGCACTCCCCTTTCTTTAGTGATAGAATAGTCCAATTTCAATCATAATTTTTTTTTTTTTTAAAGAAATATTGGAGACCATCATAACAGAAACCTAAGAGAAAAAAAATATATAACCTGCAAATACTTATTCTAAAACAGCTTATGCTTTTCCTCTATCTTTATAAATGGCTGATATATATATATATATATATATATATATATATATATATATATATATATATATATATATATATATATATATGTAAGTACCAATGAACAGCTGGTAAAGAAAATAATTTGAAGATTAAGAAACAAAATAAGATCATAATAATTCTGAATGTTGACTCAATTCATGTAAATAAATGAAATAAAACAAACATAATTACCTTGCCAGCCTTAATTAAAGCAATTAAAGAGACTGAATCAATTATTTTGGGTTCTTTGGCTGAGGTTTCCCTCCCGCTCTCCTTATTAGAGCCTCGTTTGCCTATGGTCTCGGGAGGTAAGTGGGAGCAATCTATGAAATTTTCATTCAGTTCTCCCAGATGTTCAGCAATATCTGACAAGTCTATGTCTATAAAAATGTGTTAAGAATTATGATTAAATATTAGAAGAGAGGACTCTGATTCATAATCTCGTGTAGTACTACAGAATAAATGAATAATATTATATGTATATATTTATTTATTTCTTGGGTGTTCCTCATGCATTTAAACTTTTTTGTATTGTTTGATTATAACAAATTATTAACTTGTTAATTGCTTTACCAGGCTATTACTAGCAAGAAACATATTATAACACAATAAACAATACTTTATAACTAATATTTTTCAATTTCCTTAGTCCAAATACTCCACCCACTAAAATTTCCCCCATTCTGGAAATTTCATCCACTTTTGTTTTGTTTATTTACTTTAATTTATGTTTTTAACTTGGAAAAATGTGATGCACTAGCATGCCTCTTGTTTTACTTGGCACTTGAGAAGGCACTTGACACTGGTCTGCAAACCTTCAACTTTGAGAAAGTGACCCAGTTCACCTATTTAGGGTCACTGGTCACTCATGATAATACACCTGAGGTTGAAGTCAAGAGAAGAATATTGTGTTACTTTGTCCTCCGCAAAGAGTTCACCTCCTGCCTTTTATCCCGGCAGACCAAGCTCCATCTGTACAAGACATTGATCCGCCCAGTCCTGTTGTATATATCTGAAACATGGACGACCGGTAAAAGAATCGAGCAGGACCTATTAGTCTTTGAAAGGAAATTCCTCCGAAGAATTTTCAGAGGAGTCCATCTCAACGGGAACTGGAGAAGGCGGACGAACAGCGAAATATATGCAATATTTCATGAAGAGGGTGTTGTTCTGACAATGAAGCTTGTGAGATTGCGATGGGCTGGATACGTGGCTAGGATGGAGGACAAGGCAATCCCTAAGAGAGTCTTGACTAAACTGCTCCATGGCACTAGGAGAAGAGGGAGTCTGAAAATGAGATGGTCGGATGGTGTGGCTAGAGATGCCAGAGATGTCCTGGGAGTGAGGGACTGGATGTCAGGTGTGCAGAAGAGAGAGGACTGGCCTTCTCCAAGACTCGTAACCAAGTTGTAGTGTCAAGTTAAAACAAAAACAAAAATAGAAAAAAATAAGCTCTAGGAATATTTTTTCTTGTCTAAGATAAATTTCAATTATTTCATTGTTTATTATATTTATTCAGCTAATCCCTTCCACTCAGTATAAAAAGTAGAAAAAAACAAAAACATAAAAACTAAAGTTATGTACCTGTGTTATCACTTATAGTAGGCACTTCTGTGTACTCCATTGCTATTGCTTCTATCATTGCAATTCTGGTCTTATATTCAAAATCATTAAAAGTATCAGGGGACCAATTAATGGTTGTTTTCTTAATAATTCCTAAATTAAAAACAAAAACAGTTTAATTTACTATGAAGCATAAGATAATATAAAGCAAGTTTCAAAGAAGAAGATGGTGGCATTTGAGTGGTTGGTTAGGAAGCTAACCATTGTATCATAAATTGATTTTGAATTGATGAGTAAATCTTATTATACTAATATTTCAAAACTGATAATAAAAAATAATAATCATATCTAATAAAAATTATAATAATACAGGTCATTACCATCAGCAGCTTCCTTCTGGTCTTCACTTGCTTCTATTTCAGAAAAACCACTATTTTCTGAACAATCATTTATCATATCTGTGAATAGTTGGAAAATTAAAATAATTAGCCATCAATACAATTATGTAATAGGATAATTACAAAATAATGTAAAAATTAAAGTAATAAATGAAATTACCAGAAAAAGGAATTTTAATTGCATGGAAACCAGATGGATGTTTTTTCCCCTTAGCATAATCAGAGGATTCAACAGGGAATAAAATGACAGGAGATGGACTAGCTGATTTTGTAAGCGCATACCAACACAATGCTGCAACATTTTTTCGGAGACAAGATTCATGAAGAACAGAAAACAGTTCAACACTAGCTGCAAAAAAAAAGAAAAAAATTAATCCTCAAAAATTATCTATAAGATTTCTTTTATATAAGAGAAAAGCTTCCTTCTTTACTGATGATACTTTTCAGGAAGCAATGTGAGAAGAAATGATTAAAAAAAAAAATTTTGGTTCGATAAGTTAAAAAAATGTCTTATCCTAAATATCATTTTAGGGTTTGAATTTATAGATATCAACTATAAGTCTAGTGAACCACAGTAGTAGAATTTTATTATATAACTCAAATTATAATTCAAAAGCAAATAAAGCTTTTTTTTTTTTTATTTACACATCTTTATATATTACTTCTTAAAGGTGCATTTTTATACCTATGCCATATCCTAACTTAATACAGGATTAAAAACAATTGACCCGTCAATATAACGGATACCACACCTACTGGTGGACCAGCCCCCTCAAAGCATGTTCTTGGCATTCTTTTTCATTCAAATTCAATCTTTAACAACCCATTTTTAATTTATCCCACCTCATATATTTATAAACTGATTACACTTCATTAACTTTTTTTTAACATAGAAAGACTTCTTACATTCCGCAAAGTCAGAAAACCATCTCCTACCAACAGATCAGGACCATTATTATACTTACATTTTAAAAAATCAGAAAGAGGAAAACTAATAGATAAACCAAATTAAAATATACATGAATATATGTAACAAAAATATAGGACCTATACTTGGAATAAAGTATCTTTAACTTTATCAATTTATTTGAGGCAAATTCTTTTAAGAATTAAATATTTTAATAATCCTTGCAGCATATGGTAAATATTTTGGTATGCTTAATTAATGTAATATACTTAGTTTATACTGAAACATACCAAATATAGTATAGATGTTCACAATTAACAATAAATCGCTACTCCCAAAAATATTAACAAGATAAAGGCAAAAGGCTATAGAGTGTATGGGGACATTTTTCTAAAAACACCCGGCCAAAGTAGCTTTTCCAGGTTATTTTCAATTAAAGCCTGCACAGTACTCAGGTTGGGCCATCCTGCATGACAGTATAAAATTATTGCACGAGGACAACTTTTTTAAAAAATATAATAAAGAGATTTCTCATATTTTGTTAAATATTTGTGAAAATGTAATCACATAAGTATATCAACATTTTTTTTTTAATATTTCATACAAAAATCCATTGCTTAGTGATTACCTATGCATTGATTAGAGGAGATAAGTTTGATTTCTAATGAGGTCAATTACTGTCTTCTTATCAATACATAAGAAAATTTCTTCATAACTATTTAATATTTAGTAACACAGAATCAGTTTAAACAAAAATTAAAATTAATGGTCAATTATAGTGACATTATAATGATTATAAATAATAATTATTTTGTATAATTACCCTTATCTCTTGTGTCCGGAAGAACAAAACATGGTTCTCCTTCGACTAGGTGGGCAGGAATCAGTGAAATTGGTCGAAATCCTATTAAAGTTAGCCCTTTTGAAACTTTAGCTTCAAACCATTTCAGCTCTGCCTATAACATAAAGAATGACTTTAATCTGTAATCTATTTCATCAGAACTAATATATTTTCTATATTACTGATCTATATGATGCAAAAAATGAATGTTTAAAAAGAAAGGGAGGTCACTAGTGTGGACACGTGGTAGAGGCACAACAACTAGCCATAACTGTTTGCTGAATGGTCCAAGGCAATATGAATACCAACCACTTAGTGTTGGAACATCAAAGAAAATTAGGTGTCGAACTAGTTGTCAATGACACGAAACTATCAATAATTTTATAATTAAAAACAGTGTTGCCAGGCTACTGCCTAACTGCCAACTTTTTACCTATCATATTTAGGTGTTTTTGTTTTTCACCCTTTAGAGTTATTTTATTGTGAAAAATATGAGGAGTTTTAGGGGAGGAGGCATTTATCTAATTGAGAAGTGATCCCAAGCATAAGGAATCTCTCAAGCCTAACTACACTTTAATTTATTTTCTTTATATACTACTTTTTAAAAATGTTGTTCTTTCTCATCATTTTTCTCATTTTATTAAAACTTTGATCTATCAAGGGTTGACTGTAAATATGTACATTTTTATTTTATTGTTTCTTTCTTTTCAAGAAATCACATTATGTACAAAATAGAACTTTTAAACAAATTAATGAAATAAAAATACCTTATTCATCGGAATGTGTCTTCCTGCAATCAAAGGGTATTTCATTGGTTTAGTACTTGAACTTCTTTCGGAAACGTCCTGAAACGAAAATATGTTGTTAAAATCTAAGTGAAAAGGACTTATTATTAAATGATTTTAATTACTTTAATTAAATGAAAGTATTATATATCATGATACAATTTAGCACTGAATATATATTTCCTTTTGCTGGCCATATTTCTATATCAATTCTTAAAATTTTTATTTTTCTAATTAAAATTTGATAAAGCAAGACCAGTAAATGTAATAAATAATATACCAACAGCCACAAGTTTTTTTCCCCATATATATTTCTTCATAACATCTTACTAATATTATAAATGTGATAGTTTGTATGTTTGTCTCTCTTTCACGCAAAAACTACTGGACGGATTTGGATGAAACTTTACAGAAATATAGGTTATACATCATATAGGCTATATGATATCATATAGCAAGCGCGTATTTAGGGGGGTGCACGGGGCACGTGCCCCCCCTCCCCGACAGTTTTTTAGGTACTGTGGAGAATCCATTATTATACATAATTGAAGGCAAATCACATGATAATAGTTGTTAAAATAACAGAAGGAACATGAGTGAAACTATTGTTTTCATATCCTACTAATATTATAAAATGTTTATACATTTTTATGTTTGTTACTCATTCACGCAAAAACTACTGAACGGATTTGGATGAAACTTATTGAGTAAAATAGGTTGTACATCATAGGCTACAGCAAGGGCATATTTATGTGGAGGCATGTGCCCCCCCCCCCGTTATAGTACATAATTAAAGGAGGCGAATCAGAAACTTAGCATCTTGAAATTTGTAGATAGGTTTTTTGTATAGTTTAAGAAAGAAATTTGGATAATTCCATCCCAAGGGTTTACCCCTTTAATATAATAGGAGTTCAAAGGTTTTATAGAATCTGTCAGTTCTGAAGCTGGACATCAGAAATTTTGGATGTACGAGTAACTTATATTTTAAAAAAATAATTTAATTATTTATTTAAAAAGATCTTTCACGAAACTTTATGCGGCAGACCAAATTCCAAGCGAGCGGAGCCGTGTGCATAAGCTAGTTTTTGAATGAAAATGTCTTATCTAGATAACTCTGTAGCTTAAAAATAAGCAACAGGAAATGGCAGAATTAGATTGTAAAATGTTTATTAAATGATTTTGCTTAAATATAAAAAAAAAATACACTGAAAAAATTATGGGTTATAGTGTGAGGCCATCAATTTGAATTGACTATATCAATGCAATTAAATTATAAAAGCCCCACTTTCTCAGCAGGCTTGCCTTTAAGGGAGAAGCCATAAATTGCATATTAATAGAGGATTTAGTAATGAAATATCTCCTTAAAGAAAAATACAACACTTACTTACAAATAAGTTAGCTAAAATAACTATTATTTTACCTGCTGTGTATTCGTATCAAATACATCTCTGTACTCTTCTTGTTTTATAACATTCTAAAAATTAGGATTAGTTAGCGTTTAACAATTTCAAATGGATATCTTACAAATGGTGTAAATGAATAAATTAAAAGGTGAGCAAATAGATAATTATTTTAAAATATATAATGAATAATATGAATGGATATTTATTACAACAAATAGGTAAGTTTATTTTTATTTGTATCTCATTGAACCCAACCTTATCTATATTTATCTCTATAGTCAACAACACTTCTACCATTATAATATAACTCAGGGAGTTGATATGTGATTGAGTGGTAGTTGGAATAAAAGAATAAACTTTAAAATATATGAGATACAAATTTCTTATTTAAAATATATTCTAACTATAGTGCTTGTTTATAAACAAAATTTTTTATTCTGTTACCCGGATTATGTATGTATAATTTTTTTGAATTTCCTATTCGAGAGCAACCTACGTACAGTTGACCTTGAGAAAAGCAGGAGTCTTTGAGGTTGATGCCACAATATTTTAAAGTTTGTCCTTGCGCTTTGTTAATCATAAAACTATAGGCTAATTTGATTGGAAATTGCAGTCTTTCATTAAGTCAGTTATTCGATAACTGGAAGTGTTTGTCAAAATTCTCCTGAGAGTATCAGTAGAGCACCTACAATCACTTCAGAGTTTCCTCGACAGTCTTATAATGTTCTGTCCATGGCTTTGCTTGATTTTTATGTGCCATCGTGCATTCGTCCCAGAAGATAATTTTAGCTTGTTTTAGAAGTTCACCTTGTCTGGATGCTCTTGAGATTTTACATACCGGGAATTGTTCTTAGGTGAACACAAATGAGTTTTTGATTGAAGATGTTGTTGTTAAATTCAATGGCCAGTTCATTAGCTAGTCGGATTTGGTACAGTAGGTCATCACTCATACACTCTTTGAAGGAGTCCCATAGCTGTTTTGGATTCGATTGGTTACATGTTGTTAGAATTATGGCGAATAAGTCTCTGATTTGCTTAGCCGAGGCTGTGGGTGAGGCTTCTTGTAGTGTTAATACCCAGTGGTTGTCATTTTCTAGTAGTCCTAAGCGTTGGCATGCTTTTCTGAATCTGTGGCATAGGTAACCGTCAACAGTCTGGAGATCTGTGAAATTTTTTGGTATCTGTATTTCGTGTAGCAATATCTGGAGAAACATTCGGCATTGTTCAGATGTACGGTCTATACTCAGCAGAACATTACTTTCTGTATGCCTAGAATGTTTTGACCATATATTGTAATGCCACAATTAGAATATATGGTGTGGTAGCCCTCTATCTCCCGCCCATGAAGAGGGTTCCTGTTTTTACCTGAAGGGCGTACTTTTGAAGATATAACGGCTAGTAGTTCTGCCCTCTAGAAATTTCTAGAACAGTCCAGAACATTTGAGAGTACTCAAGAGCAATCTATTATTCCACAATGTTCTGGGATGTTCTGGAACGTTCCAGAATGTTGTGGAATGCTCTCGAATGTTCTGGACTGTTCTAGAAATTTCTAGAGGGTGAAACTTCCCACCGTTATATGCACTTCAAATGCACGCCCTTTAGGTAACAACGGGAACCTTCTTCATGGATGGGAGATAGAGGAATAGATAGATTACCACACCATGTAACTCCCTTGATCATACCGGGAATCATTTCTGAGTTTCAGCAGCACGCACATTGTACACTTTCTTTTATAATAAAAATTGATTGATTGAATAACAATTGATGAATTGTTAATTGTAATGAATACGAACGTCTTGAATTGGCTTGTGTTCATCTTCAGGTTTCTCAATTGCAGTATCTTTAGATGTCCACATCAACTTCTGGGGTTCACTAAGTATAACATGTATAGACTTATTAAAAATCATATTTATAATTACATTCATTTGGTGCTTTAATAAATTCATATTACTCACTGATATAGTTTATATAACATAATTTTAAATTTAGCTTCTCCACCAAGGTAAAAGGTTCCGAAATGTCTGTTGAATTTCTTGGAAATACTGAAATTTAAAAGAAACTTAATACAAAACAACTTGTAATTATCTTAAGAATTCCAGGATTTAAAATGTATACCAGCTGATTTCTCTCTGAACATCTTCAATTTTTTTAACAGCATCAATGCCATCCCAATTCTTCAATAATTCCCCTTTTGTAGTTAAAACCAGTTCCTGAAGAAGGCAAAAAAAATATGAACTAAATTAAGCTTAATTTATTTTATTATTCTAAAACTGAAGTTGCTGGGCTTGGCAAGGAAGGAATTCCTAAGATGTTAATAAGCGTTGTACCAACTGGACAGTATCTGAGGGGTAGACTGGGGTATAGGTGGGAGGATTGCAGCGATCTGGAAGATTTGGGTTTCGGTGGTGGTTCGTGGACGGAGGTCTGTAAGAGAGATCGGCATTGAGCCTTCAGGTTCGCTACGCCTTATTAATATCATTATTCTAAAACTACTGTGAGGCAACAAACATCAGGATTTTAAGAAATTAAAAAATGACAAATCATAAAAGGAAATTAAATTTGAGTCATAACTCGTCCTTATAGAAACGAACAAGAGAGCACCAGGTTAAAATAATAATAAAGATTTATTACTCAAATTTTAACTTTGTTTCATAATTTTTATAATCCAAAGGTATATTAAATTATAAATTCTAAAGGTAAAAATACTTTCTCTCCAAGTATAGATTTGGGTATAATTTTTAAATAAAATTGTTAGGCGATGTCAACTTAGAATTAACACAATAATGAATAACTTATTCTCGATTTTGAATTGATATATGGTATATTGAAATGGGGAGAGGATCACATTTTTTTCAGTAAAACTATAACAAAGATACTTATTTTACTTAATAATCAGATGCTATCTGATGGACTGAGATTCGGGTCCAGTCGCCATAGTCTACATTAGAACGCCTAGGTAGTGTCCTCATTGTTTATAATATTATAGTTTTCATTTTACAATCATCCTGAGTGACTGACAATTAATATGTCATGTTTGATATACTTCTGGCTAAGAGGGTATAAGTAATAAATATATTTTTTTATTAATTGTAAAAATATGCAATATAAACTTTCCTATACAAAGAAGTAAATAAAAGGAAACATTTTTCTTAATTAGTTATTTATTAGTAGCACTAACTTACTTTATAAAATTTGCTTGAATCAAATTCTCCAAGACCAACTACATCTAGATCAATCTTATGCTGATATATTTCTTCAGCCATCTTGCGGGCAGCATGAGCACCATCATCATCTTTGCAGGGATCATCATCAGTTGTGAATAAAACTATTGATTTGTTATACAATCTAGTCTTACTAAAACAGATAATGAAAAGAATAATAATGTATTAAGGCCAACTAAATAAGTATCATTATCATCTTATTCATATTATATTAAATTATGTTATATGACTATAAAGATAGCATGGCTAGGCAAAGTGATGGAAGTGCAAAAATTAATGGATATGGAAATACAAACAGCTTCAACTTATGCCACTTATATAAACTAAAAACAAGGCCATAAATGGGGGATTCTGTGTTGGCACAGTATTGAAAATAGTACAAAGAATATTTTATTAAGAAAACTTTTTTTTTCTAATTAATGACACTAGTTCTCTTTGCCCTGCCAATATTTAAAAAAACATGGTTTAATAGAAAGATAAAACAAATTTGAATTATAGGCATACCAATGAATAAGCAATGATTTACAATAATTTAAAGCTTTTGAAAGGGAAACTTTAGTTGTTTGGCCATAACTTTTTATATCAGTAAAATCACCTACAAACACATAGCATTAGTAAATAAAAAACAAAACAAAAAAAAACAAATTATAGTATGTACAATATATTGTATAAGTACGGATGTTACCAACTATCATTTCCTTCATTTTAGAAATATAGACGGCCGAAGGTGTTTGTAATGAGTGTAACAATACCACATTCGCAGGAGCAAACTTTCCCTCAGATTTTGAAGTTCCAAAAATAACAAAGGAAACCATATCATATCTTTGCTCTCTAGCTATTTGCAGCATTGCTTCAATGCAACACTATAAATTTAAAAGAGAGTATTAGTTATAATTCATAGAAAGTATAGTTCTTATTATATAACAATAAATGGTTAAAAAAAAACTGATAATGTAGATTTTAAAAGAAGATTCACAGTCCATCATTTATGTGTATTGGTAAGGAACAGTTAACAAAATCATTCTTTCAGTTCCCATCAACAATGTATTTACATAACACTTGGTCAAGAAACTGAACCAATACTTTAATATTCTATCAAAATAAATCACTTAAAAGAATTATGTCTGGTTTTAAGACAAGATATTAAAATGATAAATTATGTTTGGTGCCATCAGTTTTCACTAGGAATTCTTGAATTATATACATGTCAAGATACACTTGAAAACATAAGTCTCTCATTTGATAGTTTTAATTTGTTTGTTTGTGAATAGACATTATTTTTTAATTTTATAATTTTTTATTTTTGAGTAGAGAATCTGTTCTTATCGACCTGTGTCTGAACAAATTTTTAAAAATAGTGAAATTATAAACAATAAACTGATGATGATTTCATATCTCTGCCCATATTGAAGTTCAAATTTGGTTCAGGGACAGGCAAATAGAAACTTTCATATTCGCAAAAATGAAGTTGATCACTTTGAACTCCAAACAAGACTTAATATCTGGATACACTTATCATCTAAAAAGTGACAGGTTCGAAAGTCTGTTAAATCATATAAATACCCAGTTGATGAACAACTGAATAGGCTAGATAAGTGTATTGATTGAGATTTACTTTAACTTCTGCACTAGAAGTTGTTATAATAACTAGGGAAAAATGATTCAAAAGAATATAACAATTAACTTAGTGACTCTAAACAGGAAGTAAAGTTTTACTTCAACTTTAAAAAAATATACCTCAAAACTTTCCAAGAAATAAGATCTCTCTGCACCATGGAACATCGGTTTTCTAACATCTATTAGGAAGATATAACCATTTTTGCCTGAATAAGCTTGTTCCCATGGGTTATTATTTTCTTGTTCATCGTCTGAATCAATATTTATCATATCCATTCCTTAAATCAACTTCCAAATGACAGGACCTAGGCGCGCTTTGGAAAGTAGAAACAATATAGCACCCAAAGAGCAATAACGAATTAGGATCGAAAAGAAAAATTTCAAACTAAATCATTAAAGAGGAACTACAATTTTTATAACTTTTTGTAGCATTTTTTTTTATACACTCGATACGTATATTCAATATATGTACTACTTAAAAGGAAAGCCTTTTTTTAATTGTGCAATATTATCAATTACTTGATGCGAATTATTATCATTGACTACTTAACAAGAACTCATTTATTTTTCTTTTGTTACCTAATTGTGAATAAATTCATATTAAAACAAAAGTGGTTAGATACGTATGCGTTTGTGTGAGTGTTTTTGTTTACTTAACGTCACTTTTATACTGCTATGGCTAAATGTATGCGATTTCGTATTTTGGAATGGAACTCGATATTATATCTAAGCAAGACCTGTTTTAAATAGATAAATTAAAACTACATAAACAAGACAGCATCCTCCTATTCTCCTTAAAATCTTCCATGAGGTTTTACTCCATCAGGCTTTCCTTTGTACAGTGTTTGGTCGTTCTATCCTTACCCATCCTGATTACGTGCCCAAGCAATCTTATCTGTTGTGTCCTTACAGATTGTGAGATCTTTAAGTCATCATAAAGTGTGTAAAATTCTTGTTTTTTCCGGAGTCGAAACGAGTCATTATCCTTTACAGGTTTATAAATCCATCTTAATATTTTTCTTTCGAACCTGTCGATACGCTCAGCTGATGCTTTACTTAATACCAAGGTTTCTGATGTAAATGTCCTGATGGGTCGGAAAAGTGTTTTGTACTTGGTTGTGGGACAGAGCAGTCTACTACCAAATAGTTTAGACAGGCAAATAGTTTATACGTTCGGTTAGCTGCCGCTAACCTGAATTTTACTTCTTCTCCCTTGCCCATAGTATCATTGACCGCTGATCCTTATTACTAAAAGCTATTAACCCTCTCAAATTTGTAGTTTCCAACTGCATAATGCCTCTGCAAATGAGCTCGGTTCCTCTTGTGCAACATAAGTATGTAGGTCTTATCCTTTTAATTTGGAGACCCATTGTTTTTTATTCCATCTCAAGCACTTTGAGCGTTTCCTGGTTGCTTTGTTGTGCTCTGCCAGCAATGACATCATCCGCATATCCCATCATTTGTCTTACACAGTTAAAAATTATGCCGTGGGGAATTAGTCCTACCCTTTTTATAACTGCATTAAGGTCAATGTTTAACAGCATCAGGACCAGTGAATCCCATTTTCTGAGTCGGAATGCATCTTCCGAATTGCCACCAATGTTGCCAACAGTATCTTTCATGGTATACATCGTAGGCCGGGTCAGCTTTGCTGGGATATCCATCTCTCTCATGGCCCGGTAAAGATCCCTCCTGATAACTGCATCATATGCAGATTTATAATCTATGAACAGGACCCACGTGCAATAGCTGATTTTCATAAATCTGGCCTGAAATGACAATTTGATTTAATCCCCCATTATATTATTAAAAACTCTAATTCTAGTGCATCGAGTTTAATCGTAGCAAATGGCAAGTAAACACAGGACGAGATAACTCGTAGTTGGCGTCCTAGAAAAGAACGCAATCTACGAGTTATCTCGTAGTTGGCAGTCAACTTGTTAATTCACTAATTTTTTTCATCATCTGCCTAAGCGAAACTATGAGGTCAATAGTTGAACGATTTGGCCCTAAATTCGCCTTATTGTACTCCGATAGGTGGTTCTACGTTTGGGATAACCGGTTATACAGTGCAATGGAGGACACTTAATACCCTGTGTTTAGTAAGCTGATCTCCTGATTAAAAAATCTGCCAGCTTGTAATAGGATTTAATTTAAATATTATATTGAATTTTAACATTTTTTCACACTTTTTCATAGTTTTTATTGACAAATGTATAAAGGAGAGGAAAAAGAATCTTCTTTCTTTTTTTGTCTTGACACTAATGAGAGAGCACTTTGTATTGGCGGTAAAACATTCAGATAGACTAACTCATTAGCTAGATTCGGAGTGTGCGCAGACACCACCTACGCTAGCACTCCCTATAGAAGTTTCTTAAAACATTAATTTTGGCATTCACATACACCTACCTAAGGTTGTACAATAAAACTTTATTCATCCGTAAAAAGCATAACAGATTAATCTTTCATTTATCAATGGCAGTGTTCTCAAGCAAAACCAAGCTGCATAATTGTGTCTTATGGTCAATTCTAGTATCCTTATTCGGCAAACAGATCGTACTGAGTTAATCTTCGAGCAGTGCATTTAAGAATTTGTACACGTCAAACTTTCTGGAGCTAATTTAACTTCACTTTATGCTGCTGTGGCTAATCGGACGATGATACACGTACATTGGGAGCTCTAAATTTTGCCTATCCAGGTTTAATTAGGATAGGGATTTTTAACGAGTACCTGACATCGTACATGTTCGGGACCCTCCCCCGTGTGACTGACCGACCAGCAAACCAGGATGGCTGAGGTGGCTAAGTACCACGACGGATACGTGGGAGACCCGGGTTCGAGTCCCGGTCCTGGTCATATCTTTTCTTTTCAAATAAAATATTTAAAGAATCATTAGTTGTACCATTTTTCCAGCAACGAAAATTCATTTTTGATTATTAACCTACTACATTGAGATATTTTAAAGCCAAGACTTGAAAATATTGGGATAGGGATAAAAATGTATATTTAGCATTTTTAGATCTGCAAGCTGCTTTTGACTTTGTACCAAGAGTCGAAGTATGGAATCCATTGAAGGCAAAGAATGTCCCTGTAGAACTTATAGACGCAATCAAATCCTGCTATATAGACTCAAAAGGTAAAGTCAGGATAAATAGTAAGGAGTCTGGAAGCTTCAATAAGAAGAGGCACCTCAAACAAGGAGATAGATAGTCTGAGTCCTCTTCTCTTTATTATTCTGAATAGGAAATGGAACCTGAGAACAGTTCTTGCTCAGACGCTTCTCTTTGCCGATGATATTGTACTCATAGCGGACTCTGTCCAGAATTTTCAGCGAGCTGTAGTGGAATGGGAAGCGGAGCTGAAGAGAAAAGGCAAGATAATAAATGCAAGTAAGAGTAAAGTCATGCAAATAGGACGATCATGAAGATGCGAAGATCACTTGCAGAGGAGAAATCATAGTGACAGCAGAAGACTACATGTACCTAGGTACAGTTCTAAGCAGAAATAGTAAAATTCAACAAGAAATATCCAACAGGATTAAAAAAGCGGACAATATTTATTAGCAAATCTGCATACTGTTGATGGGAAACATGAAGTTGAGAAAAAGGTAAAACTTCACGTTTTTAATGCAATTTACCTTCCCACCCTACTATACAGAAGTGAGAGTTGGGTCCTTCTCGACAGATTGAAGAACAGAATCACCGCCTCAAAAATGAAATACCTCAGAAGAGTAGCTGGCCGAACACAGAGGGAACACATCAGGAACGCCAGAATAAGAGAGGAGCTAGGGGTGAAACCACTAACTGAAATTCTAGAGGCAGTTGAAGTGGTTCGTTATGTGTGCTGGATGGATGAAGATTGTGGACCAAGCAAGTTTTGCAAGTTCTAAAAGCACAATCACTGTATGTCCAATTTTTCCCTCTTGAGGAATTAATATCAATTTAAAGGCGGAGTTTAGCTCTTTCCTCGTGCACAAACGTAGTATGCCCCTTCTTAATAATCATTAAATGGTTATATAGAAGGGACATACTCTAGGGGTCCCCCGCACGTTTTATATCATTAATTGTCGTCAGAGGAATTTCATAGATTTTGGTCAAGATTGAAGCATTTTCACCTTTTCGTAAACGTTTTACAATTTCAAACATAGTAGCGAGATCTAAACCCTTTTTTCCCACATTATTGTACGTACTTTTAAGAAAACGATAAGTACCCATAAGACAAGAATGAAGACTGAAGATAGTCCAACACCGAAAGCTACATTGGGTAGAGATGAGAAGATAATTAACTTCTGAGAAAGGTTTAGAGTAAAAAACAGATTTTAGAAAACGAAGTTGTCAAGACACAACGATTGATTCTTAGCTGGCGTCTATGACTTTAGCAACCAAACAATATATATACATTTTTTTTTTTCTCAAACTCAGGTGACGGTTAACAGAGAGTGACGGTAAATAGAATGACGGATAATAGAGGTTTTACTGTATTTAATAAGAAGGAGTAAGGAATGGGGATTCATCTTTAAATTAATAATTCCAGTAATATGTTTTTTATTCTCAATGGTTCCACAATAAAATAAGAATGATCTGAAGTAAAAAAAATAAATTGTTTCATCACAAACTTGAGAATTTATTGCATGAAAAAGATTGGAACACAGCATTATCAACACGCATGACAACAAGAGGGTTATACGGATACATTAACAGCATTCCTTCCTAATAGACACATCTAGCTTCTACGAATAGTTGGAGATAGTTGTACAGGATTCATCAAATAACTGTTTAAAATTAATTAGACATTGTTCACACCACTAATAACTATCTGTGAGTTACTTTTAACATCTACTCATGATCTTATGAATATACACTTATAAATATTTAATTGCTGTAAGGATAAATAAAATTAATATTTTTATTATCTTATTTAGACTGAAAAATAACCTGTACAATAACTCTTACTTTTAACTTGACAAAGCATGCTAACACCTTCGACAAAGACAAACTAGCATGAATAGCAGACAAATTACATTTAACACTTTAAAGACTTTAGTTTACCCTCTATTCTTAATGTTAATTCTCATTTTCCAATCTATAATAATTCATATAATTTTTGCAATTTATGATCAAATATAGAATAATATGTATATATATATATATATATAAGTATTTATATATATTTTAAGATATTCATACAAAATAAAACATGTGATCGCTCTTTTCTTTAGCAGTGTTTCATCTCTATTTGATGAAAGTTTGACACAGCCACAATAAAAAAAATAATTAAAATGAATATAAGAAAAAAAAAAGAAATAAAGAAAGAGCTGCCATCACTATCACTTTAGTTTCGATGCGAAACTTTTAATTCTTTATATTCTTATATAATAATCTAATATAAAATTTTATAAACAAATATGAGCTCAACAAGGTTCATTCAAAAGAGCTTAAACTTGGTTGAACCAAGTTTGAATGTCAACAATATATACAGAT
The DNA here is from genome assembly GCA_037127475.1 of Arma custos. Classification (NCBI taxonomy): domain Eukaryota; kingdom Metazoa; phylum Arthropoda; class Insecta; order Hemiptera; family Pentatomidae; genus Arma; species Arma custos. The sequence continues at coordinate 88,777,038 of CM073762.1, forward strand.
TTACACTCTATAACTAAATATTTACATCATACAGTGTGCACTAATAAAATAAAACCTTGTTTTCGTTCTTATTCATTAGTATACTGTCTTACATACTGAAAATTGTCTCTAAAAATATAAACATTTGGTAGCTAAAGACACCGTTTATTGGTATAATTTTTGAGTGAATACTTCGGTGCAGAACATTGCTCTGTAACTGATTGTAACTGAGCAGAGCTATCCATATCGAGACATATGGAACTATCAACATCATACTGACGAGAGATCAACATCTTAATATCTGAGTGGAGAGATATTCGGCCGGATTTACTACTGCAAAATCTAAAAATACAAAAGTAAGTATTTTTAAAAGATAAAAAATCATAATTTAATATCAATGACAATATAAAAATAGATAATTGAAATATTTATACTTCTATCATTTAACATTAAAACTGTTACCATTCTTTATAAAAGAAAAAAAACAAATAACTGCTTAATTGTAATTTTAAGCATTGAAATGCATGAATTAAAGTGAGATGAAAAACAAAAAAATCTTTTAAATACAACGATGAATTTATCAGCAGTTCCGTTCAATGATCACTTTTTTACAATTAACTAAAAAAAAAAGATAGTAAATTAGCTTAAACTCAAATATGGTTATAAGTCTGCAACATAATCTGAAGAAGGGAATGCATGGAAAGATACCTGAGATGAATGAGGTAGGTCAATTTGTTGCCAGGCCCAAAGGCCTTCTGCCTCACGAAGGTCAAGCTGTTATCTGGCATGTCTTTCATGTCATAGCTCACCACAAACATCTTTATCACAGTACCGAGGGGATTGAATAATGTGACTTGTATCGTACCGCTCCGAGGGACTGTATATCCCTTCTTGCTCAACTTAATGTGACCCTAATTAAAAGTAAAAATGCCATATTAGATAAATAAATAAAACTGGTGGCCACTTAAATAGATTGTGTGGATTCATTAGTTTGTTCGATTTTTTATAGTAGTATGAATTGTTTCCAAATATCTCCAGTTTTCTTTCCCTTATCTGAAAATAATGATACTTTTCGGAAAGTCTGTTCTTTGAAACACTAGTATTAGGTTTCATTGGTGTTAGTTTTGTTTGTGCTACGGGGAAATGAATATGTCGAATGACAAAGTGCATTTTCAGCATATTTTGCTATTTTAAGCTAGTTTCAGAGGAAAAATTTGTAATGTATACAGGGCTGATTGATGCCTTAACAGAACTGCTCGAAAATGGTTCCCCAAGTTTCTTTCTAGAGAACAAGTCTCAAAGATGCACTCTGAAGCAGTCTGCCCACTGAGGTTGAGTTGAGTGATATCAAGGCTCTAAGGAAACACCCGTTGCTACAGGTAAGATTTATTTATTCTACAATAATAACAAAATATACTCTTTGTATGAAAAAAAAAATGTTTTAGTTCACCCTTCAAAAACCGAACGGACTTATGTATCCACACAATACTAATTTAAGGAAAATATATAAGTATTAATTATTTTAAGATTAAAAACTAATTACATTAATACACATGCCCAGCCTACAAAACACAATTTTAAATTAGATATATCCCTAAATAAAGCTGGTCGGGAAAATGTCATTTATATAATTAATTTTTACTAATATTATGTTTTTAAAAATCATTATTAAAAAAAAAAACATGTAAGGCTAGGAATAGCCGATCTGGAAAATAAAGGATATTAAAAAAAATAAACTAATATTATGTTCAATTCAATTTATATCCATTGCAATTTTGCATGTTCCTTTTACACATGGTTTTGTATTTAAAAAAATCTAAAAGAGTGCATTAGATAAATACTATATTATTTGAAAAAATAATGAATAAAAATACAAATCAATTACTGGAATGACACATGAAATTTCAGATATGGTTTTACAGTTTAAAAATAAATGTTAATTACATAACTAAGTGGAATAATATATTGTAAATATCAATTAATATAATTAATTTTATCATTAATAAAAATTATGTGTTACCTCTGTTAAATCCCGAAGCCTTTACAATATATAATAAATGCTTACAAGGTAAGGCGATGAATGCGGTTCGATGGAGAAAAAAGAAACAGTGACAGGTAGTTTCAAATGCTGAGGACAAAATGCACCACTAGCTCCAAGATCAGCAGAAAACCCTTCCACGACTGATACAGGTTTCAGCCGCCCTTTTAACACATTTTCTTCAAAGTTTCCTAGATACAATAATAAAAATATTTTCAAAAAATTGTTTTCATATTAATCTCTAAATCTTTTATATTTATAATTGACTTTAGATTTCTTGAAACTAGAATTTGCATTGAAAACAAAAATTGATTGCTTTAAGAATTTTAAGAAGAAAAAAAAGTGAAATTAAGAACCTAATTGAAATGAACGGCCAAAAGGAAAAATGTCATCAGTCTATTTTAACAAAAAAAAAAAAATGAAATGTTCTTAAAATTACCTAATAATGAGGTATGTTTAGCTCTCCTAGGGCTTGATAACTTAGGAGGTGAGGTAGGAAGGCACTTATCAGGACCACAGCTCCTTGGGCTGTCGCATTCAGTTTCTTCAGAGCTAGAGTCAGTAACCCAATTACTGAAACATTCAAATAAATAATATTATAATAATGAGGCATATGAGAAAGAAAATTTATGAAATTTAAATTATCTTGGGAGTGAGCAGTTGTGTATTCATTAATTGGGCATCACAGAATTGAGACTGTGTAATATAAAACCAACTTGGATGTGTTATTGTTAAAACCTTTTTTTTTTTACGATCTTAAAGTTATTCAAGGAGTTTTGAATCCCATGAATAAAATTATAAGAAATGCGAAAAACTGGAATATTTTGGATTCGGAAAAAAAATAAAGTTTTGCATCGCTCTTTACCACAATAAAATAACATAGTACATGCTCCCTAAAAACTTTTTTATATAAGATAGATATTACATTTACAACTAACCTTTTCCTAAGAGGTAAAGGAGAAGGTATGTGTCTTATAGTCCTCGGTTTGATGAAAGTTCCTTCTTGAACAGGAGACTGAGGAACCTAAAAAAAATATAAAATTAAAAATTCATAAATACAAAAACAAACTATGTTGCAATGATTGGGTAAAGGAAAAATATAAAATCAGCAGAAATGAGTTATACATAATTTTTAATGGGATTAGTGGTTACTATACAAACAGAAAAGAACAATAGATCGCTTGGTTGAGGTGTTTTAAATTGAAAATGGAATGCGCCTTTTTTTATTTCATGAAAATAAAACATGCTACTGAATATTTTATCTAGAACAAATCACAATACTCAGATATTTTGGAATAAAATGAGGTTTGTGAAAAAAGAGACAATGAATGTATTGGAAAAATTCTAAAATAAAAAAAAAATTATAATTTGAATTGAAATGAAAAAGGAAAAGTTAGACTGTACATGAGAACTGCTATATGCAAATTCATTGATATGAATTGTTGGTGTATGTCATGAGGATGCTGAACTGATTATTTATTCTCTGCTATTTAAGAGAATTTAAGCAGATTGCTGTTATTATGATTGATTTAACTACAGATTCTAAGGAGGTACAATTGATAAACTTTAAAATGATAACAATTGTACTAACTTGAGGAGGCTGATCCTTAGCTGTTATTTTCAGCCTAGTAAAACATTCCGCGAGATCGGAGCAAGCCTTGAATGAAGACTTATCACCAGATAAAAGCCTTTTGCTCGATGTCTCAAGTGCTGACCTTTTTCTCTTCAGAGGGTTATTTCCTGATGAATTTCCTGTTTTTAAAATTGCTGAGAATATATTTTCAGTTTTACAAGATGGACCATCTGAAATCGAGACTCTATTACACACTTGATTCCTAGAAACAGAGTGAATATGACATAATCAGAATGAATATTATCAGTGGAGATAAATAAATATATATGTAATATTAATCTTAATTAAAAAATAAAGCAATAAAAGCCATTATTAACTTCATGAACAGAGCTTAAAATAAATCTTAAATATCTAAATGGATTTAAACCAGGAATGATTAATTTTTCAAATATCTAATAAAATAATAATAATAATAATAATACCTAAGAACCCCTAAAACTCCACGGGTATGCATTTTATTGAGATCATAACTGTTGTCAGAAGGCTGTTTACTAAAATGCTTCTCTTCATCTATAGAAAACATAAAAAAGTACAGTTAAAATATTCAGGTTCATGTGCCAAGTATCTTTTAGTAAACTGTCAGGGGAATGAAAATGAGTATTCTTAAATAAATTAGAATTATAGATCTCGGCAAAACAAAGTGGCAAACCTGTGGTCCAGGTATAAAAGATTTGAATACCCATGGTATAAATCATCAAGATAAACTTTACAATAACTTAGAGAACTACGAACATTACAATAAATTACAAAAAAAGAAATTGAGGATAGACTAGATAATCATAAAAATACTAACCTTGGAAATATGAACTGCGAAAAGAATGGGGAGGAGAATTTTTTTCATCAAAATCATCTTCGCAATGATGCTTACCAATGTGCTTACACCCACTTTGCATTCGATCGTCAACTAAACCTGCAAAAAAAATATTATGATTAACCCTGATAAATAATTATGTTAAATAAATAAATAATTAATTAAAATGACAAATAAATAATTAAGATTTTATAAATATTTTATTTGAAAAGAAAAGATATAACCAGGACCGGGACTCAAACCCCATCTCTCCGTGGTGGTGCCTTAGCCATCTCGGCCATCCTGGTTCGTTTCTCGATCAGTCATATCCCTTCTTTCCATTGATCCTATATCTCCGTGTTCTCGCAATTTGCGATGTATACATGGGGAGAATGTTAATTGAACATTACTTTATTTATGAATCTTGTTGACTTTAAGTCATTAATATTATTATAATTTATTTTATTGTTATATGATATAATTTTTTAAATATTTTATTTGAAAAGACAAGATAAGACCAAGACAGGGATATGACTGACCGAGAAGCGAACCAGGATAGCCGAGATGGTTAAGGCACCACCACGGAGAGATGGGAGACCCAGGTTCGAGCCCCGGTGGTCCTGGTCATATCTTTTCTTTTCAAATAAAATATTAAAAAAATTATATCAATATATATTTGTAAATTCCTTACGTTATACATCGATATCTACATATCGATGACGACAATCGCCCGCCATGTGTTTTGGTTATCTAAGAGAGAGGTTTCACTAGTTCAATTTTAACTCCTAATATTGTTAATGTTTATCGGAAAGTTATATTACAATAACGTGTAATTTAATTATTCTTTACAGGTATGAATATTGTTTGATTATATTGTTAGTTTACCAAATTGTATTGTAACATTTCTTGTATTCTTTACAGAATAAATAAATCAGTTAAAAAGACTTACATATTTTAAAAATTACATTAAAGGTTTCTCATTTTTTATTAGACGTTAAAAAAAAAAAATCAAGTTCACCAAAGAAACAAACATAAGCATGAGGAGTCCAAAACCTCCCTCAAACTTGTCATGGAAAAAGATTGAGGAGGAAGGTGATCTGTCCAAAATCCCCCTCAACAGCAATGGCACCACTGTATAAAAGCTGGGTGAGCCTAAGGAGGGTCTTTAGATCCCACAGTGTCTATCCGTGGCTGTTAACAAGTTAAATAATTTATCTAACAGAGCCAGATCTGAACCTGGAACCTTCAGCATACTAACTAAGCAAATAAAAAAATTAAACAAAAAAAAAAAGAAAAATTTAGACTTACCTGGGACCATAAGATGCTTATTTTTAGAAGGTGATCGAACTGGCTTATGACGGGACTTGGTGGGGGATGAAGTTTTATTATCACGCCACATAGTGAATCCTAAAAAATAATAATAAATAAAATAAAGAAAGAAAACAATAAACATAACACATTACTATGCCAAACTATGATAAAAAATAAATAAATAATAATAATCAAATAAAAACAAAATAAAAAGCTCGCATGCAATATCATAAAATTGTTTATAGCAGTTTTAAATAAAACACAAGCTGCAAATCATATCTGTTGACGATATATAAGAACATTTGAAATTATAAAAGGAATACTATTCAGTAACCAGACCTATTTTTAAATAGCAACTTTTATTAGAAACTGTTAATAGTCTTTTAAAAGTTAAGTAGAAAAAAAATTAACTAATTTATGATTAGCTTTTCTCTTTAAACATATTCACTGACGTTTATTGAAAAAAAAAATGTATTCCTTATTATTTATTTTGTCTCCTATTTTACAGATCTAATCTATTAGTAAAATTTTATTACTAACACTTAATTTAAAATATTAATAATAAAAAAATAAAAACTATAAATATTAAAAATGATATTATTACGTGAAAAGTCGTTACTGACTTAAAATCCATTAGATGCGGGGGCTTGAATGGTGTTTATATGACGTCTCAAAAAAACTTGTGAATCCGCAGAGAGAACCAGAGAGAGATTTAAGAGAACTAGCGCACAAACCACAAAACTCAAGACAGAATATCTTATCCAAAACTCTATCCTAGCCTCCACACCTATCACCACCACACCACGCTCCCTCCTACAACCTTCCGCATATCATTTTTTTTTGTTCTAGTTGTTTCATTTTTTTTTAAAGTTATTAAAAGAGTATTTATAAATTTATTTTAAGTTTTTGAATGCTATTCACGGGTTTGTGCTTTTATTTCACTCAATAGTTCACACTGAAACAGAAGTCGGAATAATTTAATGAGCTTGGGTTTTCATGAGAAAAAAAAATATTATACATGCTATATTAAAATAAGAATAACACAATTGTATTTAGGAGAAATTTTCAACAAAAAATATTGGAAAACCATTTTCCTTTCTTACTTATTTGCCCTTTTTTTAATTGACTAAAACCAAAGCCCTTATCACCTTAAAACATAAAACCTTAGATTACATAATACAAAGGAATCTTAGTATTAATACTGTTTCACTTAAGACTTACACGATTAATATGAATATCTACATAAATAAATCATTTGTAAAAAATATATTTAATAGATACAACCTAATGTTGGGTCCCAAATTTCATAAATCTTAAGTTGTAAAGACATGCCATCGTTATATTGTGGTTGATAATAGACACTTGAGGAGTCTCAGGGACAGACTGAGGAAAATTCGTGACTGAGACTGGAAGGCAATCTCCTCATTTCAGACGAGGGCTTCCCATCATTACTTCCACCTAGGATGGCTCTTTTATTCCTTCTGTAGATAATATTCTTAGGCACATTTTTACATTTTTTTAATCTAATGATTAACAACCTTTTCAAGTCTATTATATTCTCTGATTAAAATCCTCTATTGACTCATATGTCAACCCACAAGATCTCGGTACTCTGAGCTTCTTCTTTCTCATTCTAACATTCATTCATCATTCACTTCCCTACTCTCTGGAATTTTCTTCCTCCTAATATCCTAATAATCTGTATTCATTATACATAGCTAAGGTACTTACAATTCAATATATGTATGCCATTCTTAATAGGTATTTATAATTTACATTACAAATTTCTAAAATCATAGCAAAGACCCATTGTGCCTATTGCATGTTGGATATTCAATAATATCTTATAATTCATTAATCATTAGGAGTGTATTAAAAAAACAAAACATATTTCCTCAACCCACTCTCATGATATCTTATTAGTCATCATTGAATATTAAGCCTGCAAATTAGCTTAAAATCTGATTTTTTTATTGTTTTGAAGTACTAAACCTAAATCAATAAAAAGTCAGTACTGCATTTGTTTTCATGTATGTATTTAAGCCCTTTGTCAAAATTAAAAGCATAAGATACTTGGAACAAAAAAGGTATTTGCACTAATTCATTGGCTGTATTAGAGTTGCCATCACTCTTAGTTCCTCCCTAAAAAAAATTTTGCAGTTGTGCTCAAGATATGCTTTCATTTTTGTGAATACACTAACCAATTTAATTTTTCAGTCTTTCAATAAAAAAAAGAGAATGCTACTAAATATAGATGAAATACTTTTACATGTGGCACCCATGAAAGCCTATAAAGAGGTTATCTACATAAAAGAAAAATCACACATTTTAATAAGTGCGAAATATGAGAAGTTCATGTAAGGCCAGTAATAAAAATGGTGACATATTTTTAAAATTTGAGAATACAAATTGCATGCCACAGATGTAAGAAATAGGTAAGGAAAAAATAAATTTGTTGAATTAAAGATTTAAAATTGTTAATTTGTATTAGCCAAATTATCTTATTTTTATATGACCTATATGCGTATTGTCAAATATAATCGTGATAAGCTTAATAAAATCAAATATTTTACTTTTATTTTATATTTAGATAACAAAAATTTATATCACACAAATACAATAATATCTCACTTTTCACTCAATTTAATGATTTAAATTGAAATTTCTCTGTGAAAAACTTGTTTATTATAACCATGAGCAATAGATACATCATAAACTTTTTCACTGTTTGTTTTTTTAGGATAAAACCTTCACTCTGTTATTTTAGAATCTGTACCACTACAGATATTCAGTAATTATAAGCACTTGTTTTTTCCCCAGCATTAGTGACATGATTCAACCAAAATCAGGTAAGACCATTAAGTTTTTCTATTAACTAAGGTATGAAAATAAATAATTATTTGCCACAGCCAGACTTGAATTTGAATCTATTAAAGTCTTATGCACTGAACTACACTATTACCCTGCTCTTGAAGTTGAAGTGAATTGAAAAACTGAATTGAATATATGCCCTCCTTAACTTTTTCTGACTAATAAAAAGAATTTCCTCATTCAAATCATAATTACAGAACTAATATTTGAACCATCTCACTGCAGTGATCATTTACACATTTAGGAAGGAAATAGTGATACAGAAACACTCATATACAACATAACATTAAGGCTAATTTATTATAGGTTTTACCTCTAAAGATTAAAGAAATAGGTTTTTTTTCTAACCTTAGTTTTGGTACAGAGATTTTTTGTATAATATAACGGATGTAGGGCACAGAAAAAAAAGAGAGGATATTACTTAGATGCTTATAATTAAAATATTCAGAAGATTAAAAAAATAGTGAACCTTGTTTAACAGCAGGGATCCTGGCAGGAGGGTCCAACAGACAGTGACCGAGTTCGGCAAAGACCGATTTAAAAACAGTCACTGTAGTTGATAATGGTGAAACAGAATTGTGAAGTGGGCAAACCACTGATGGCATTCCATCGAGGCGAGGTAATGATTTCAGGCTCACCTAAAAGTAAAACAAATGTTTTTTAATATGTGAAAGAAGAAATTCTTGTTATATAAAAAGATATATACAAACATACAGAGATATTTACAAGCATAGTTATAGTTGAACGATTTATATTATCTTATTTGTCTTATTTGGATGAATTGGCATAGGAAAGTAAGTTACATCTCAATAAAAAAAATAAAAATAAAAACCTATAGTTATTATATATCATAATGTATTATGTTTTCTGACTAGTTTTACTAGATGCTCTCTTCTTAATTGGCAAATTAACTAACCTAACATGTACTACTAAAACCCATGGAGGGTCTTGGGTTCAGTAGTAGCCTGTACTGTTTCTTGGACAACGGTTGGCCAGGGAGGTGGTTTGTCTTTGATCACACTCAACAACCAGATTTCACCCGTTACTATAAGGTAAATTGGTTAACTAGTCTTCCATTTATTATTTTTCTAAAAACTATAAGTAAACTAATCTCTGACTATAAATCATTAATGACTGATGCATGACAGAATATTTAAAGTTTTATATCAAAATTATAAAAAGATATACTGTTCAAGCTAATTTATTCTTCTCTTACCTTTATGTAAGAACCTGATGGCAGCTTAGCGATAGGGAAATCATGGTGAAGGGGTGGACGGGAGAACTCGGGACATCCAACTGGATGTGAAAGACGATAGGTGACATTTTTAACTTTTCCAAGACTATACCAAGCTGATAACTGCGAAAAATGCAGTTGAGATCTGATTGCCTGCAGCAAAACTTTCTCTGGTACTTCACATGTTTTCTGAGAAGGTCTGAAAGGAAGGTTTTCACTTTGTAAACTGGTCTTATATGTAATGCCATACATAAAATAATGTGTTAGAAATAATTTTATCTTAAATGATTAATGATATACATCTGGATAGGGTTTTAATAAATGACCCATAAAAAATCGTAAACCTACTGCTTTACTTATGTTATTTTTTTTTTGTTAATATTTCTATCAGCTAAAATTATTTTAAAAAATTGTTGATTTGGAATTTTCTCTTTTAACACAATGACCAGGTTTCAACTGAAAATTCTAAAAGATTTATGATTCAATAAAGAAGATGAAGGGGGAAACTTGGCCTTTCTCCCCCTAAAGCAAGATGTCCTGTAGAAGACAAAATTTTCCTCTTTCTTTTCTTTTTTTTTTTTTTTTTACCAAACAAATTCCATAAATTATGTTAATATTTCCTTCGAAGTTCATCTAGACACATTAATTTTTGGTAATAAGTAGGAAACCAAATTAAAAAATAAAATCCAAGCCTCGGGAACCCATATCCAAGCCCAAGGCAGCCAATCCCTATCCTCAACCTCCACATCAACAAATTCCTCCCCACCATACACCCTTACGGGTCAAATTACCTCCTCAACAACCAAATCCTCTCCCTTCCAACCACAGCATTTAAACGAATGCTGTAGTTCATCAAACGTTGAATGAAAATCCAGCACCTCGGGTACAACCCCCAGCCAACCCTCCTTTGCCCATTAATTATCCCTATCAAACTCAAGGCTCATATCCATTCCATGTCCAAAATCCTATCGACATAAATTCTATCCTATCATCCTTTCTCAAAGACCTTTAAGAGACTATCAAGCCTCTCATCAACCTACTCACGAGAATCTTTAGCGAAGTCCCTCTTAATTACCCACGATGAGCATAAAGCCTTTAGCTATCGTTCTGTGGAACGCTAATGGACTGCTTAATCACCGTGATGAACTTGACATATTTCTAAACGACAACCAAATAGATATTGCTTTACTTACTGAAACACATTTCACTCATCCCGCACATTTCTACATACGGTACTACATCACTTACAGATCAGACCACCCAGATAACACTTGACATGCCGGATCTTGTATTCTCATTCACAAAAACTTATCTCATTCCCTTATTCCTTCCATTCCAACTGATGCTATCCAATCAACCTCAGTAACCATAACAACTCGTCCTTTCCATATGACATTTTCAGCTGTATACTGTCCTCCTGGAATTTCTGTTTCCTATAATCTTCTTGAATCCTTATTCCAATCTCTTGGTTCACGCTTCATTGCTGGAGGAGACTACAACGCTAAACACCAACGATGGGATTGTCGAACATCCAACTCCCGAGGAAATATCCTGTCTGCTGTAACATCCAAAAAGAGTTATTCCATTCTGGCGCCAAACAACCCCACCTATTGGCCTACATCTACCAAATACGTCCCGATATCCTTGACATATTTATCACATCCCAAATTTCCCCCACACAAGTCAATATTGAATCCTTGGACGACCTTTCATCAGATCATAGTCCAGTCCTCCTTTTCTTGCACTCAAGTTTCGCTCCCAAGCCTTCCCCTCCCACATTGATTACAGGACGTGTTAACTGGAACGATTTTTGTTATGACTTGGAGGACAAACTGGACTTAAAAATTTCATTAAAGACAAAACAAGTCATTGATACAGCCGTAGAAAAACTTACAACATCAATCAGAAATAGTATACATGACAATATCACAAATCACACAAATAATAACTATCAACAGACTGATTTGCCACAGCATATTCGTATCTTATTAAGAGAAAAACGCAGAGCAAGATCGAAGTGGCATAGAACTCGATATCCAGCAGATAAAACTATCTATACAAAATTAACTAACAAACTAAAAGCAGAAATCAAGAAGTTCAAAATTCAAAATTTAATTACCTGGACTGAAAATTTTATAACCACCGACAAAACATTATGGATGACTACCAAAAAACTCCTAAAGTTCAAAGAATTCAATCATCCACTCCTTACTGAATCAAATAACTGGACAAGATCTGACGGAGAAAAATCACAGTTATTTGGCCAATATCTTTCCAAAATCTTTCATCCACATCCTGATATCATTAACCCAACTCAAATTGAATATATAAAAGAAGCGTTAGATGTTCCCCTCCAAATGTCCCTTCCACCCAAAGCATTCCATCTTTCAGAAATATCCAACATTATTCACAGATTACCTTCCCGCAAAGCTCCTGGGCACGACCTCATCACAATTCATATCTTAAAACACCTACCAAGAAAAGCCATTCTATTCCTTACCTATATATATAATGCTGTACTCCGCTCCACATATTTTCCTGACCTCTGGAAATTTTCCATTGTAAAAATGATATCCAAACCTAAAAAAAAACCAGAATACCTATCCTCGTACCGTCCTATCTCTCTTTCACCTTGCATGGGTAAAATCCTAGAAAAACTCATCCTTAAACGATTGTACCCTATCCTTGATGCAAATCACATAATACCAGATCACCAGTTTGGATTCCGAGCATCACACTCCACCATTCAGCAATGTCATCGTGTGGTGGATGTGGTCTCCTCTGCATTAGAACGTGAATCATATTGTTCGGGCGTCTTTCTTGACGTGGAACAGGCTTTTGACCGAGTCTGGCATACGGGCTTGCTCTACAAACTCCGTCAATTCCTACCCCCTACATACTTTCTCATCCTTCAATCCTATCTCACAAATAGAACTTTCCAAGTAAACCATAATAATTTCTATTCATCCCTCTTTTACCAATCTGCTGGTGTTCCTCAAGGTAGTATCCTTGGCCCAATCCTTTATACAGTTTATACAGCTGACATCCCAACTCATCCTAATACTATCCTTACCACGTATGCTGATGATACATGTGTATTATCAGTCAACACCAATCCAGTTATTGCATCCCAAAGCCTCCAATCCCATATTACTGATCTTGAAGAATGGTGCCAAAACTGGAGAATTAAAATAAATTCTCAAAAATCGCATCAAATCACTTTTACCTTACGTCGTAAACCAATGACTTCCTGCCCTACAGTATCCTTTAATAATATCCCACTGGTGCCTGTAGAACAGATCCGATACTTAGGGTTGCACCTCGACAAACGATTAACCTGGAATCCTCATACAAGACTGAAAAGACAAGAAACCGCTCGACGTTTCAGGCTACTTCAATACTTACTAGACAAACGCTCTAAGCTCCCAATTAACTACAAAAGACTCATCTACATGACCATCATACGACCTATTTGGACTTACGGAGTAGAGCTATGGGGCTCCACTAAGCCATCGAATTCCTCTTGTATCCAATCCCTACAATCCAAAATCCTTCGTAAAATCCTCAATGCTCCTTATTTTGTTAAGAATAAAGTCATCCATAACGACCTTAATGTCCCTTTTGTTGCTGATTTGGCCCGAACCCGGTATCTATCCTTTCATAGCAAACTTCATTCCCACTTAAACCCTCTAGTTTCAAACCTAGCTTCCTCTTCAATTCCCGATAATCCTCCGAGGCGTCTGAAAAGAATATGGCCACGTGATCTTCTTATTTGAACTTTGATTTGAGTACTACCAGTGGGTAGTTTCTCTACTTGTCATTCTCATGTCATTATGTAATACACATACACATACACATTCTATTTACTTGTTGTATAATTGTAATACAGTTGTAAATATCAATAAATAAATTTAAAAAAAAAATAAATAAATAAATACTCACTTGGCAGAAAGTATAGAAACTGTCCACTGTTCAATAAGAAGATCCTCAGAAGAGGCAAGACAACAAATATTGACTGAAGATGCCCGTGAAATGCCGCATGGACAGTCAGGCGAAAGAAGAACATCAATTGTCATTGGAGCGGAATTTTCAGACAATAAAGATAAATGCCTTCTCAGACCAGCAGCACGTTGGCAAAGAAAATCCCCTTCAGTACATGCATGGTGCTGTACCTAGAATGAAAAATCAATCTTGTTTGATTCAATCAACAGAAAATAAAAATAAAAAATATATTAAAATTTAGGTTTCAGCGAAAAATAGTTGACTGGATAATTCTAATGATGGATTAAATTGATCAGGGGTGCAGTCAAAGATAACCGTTGGCACAATTAAAAAATAACTTTTGCTTATTTTGGGTTATTTTTGGCTGCACCTCCTGACCAATTTAATTCATCATTATATTACAATTTATGTCAATATTGTAATCAATATATATAACTATTTATAAAATATTTCCCACAGCAATGACCATTTTTTAAGTTCACATCAATGTAAAGGTCTTTTAGAAAAAAATCAAACCATATTTACATCATTGAATCTTAAGAGCATGAAGTTGAAGTAAAAGGCCTTTAATTTTACCTTCTATATATAGATGATGGATTTTTGGATTAGGAAAAAGGTTGAAACAATATATTGAATCAAAAAATGGTTGGTTGGACAATATTTCCACATTGGAAAATGACGGTTTGGCTTTTCAACCAATTTCATAATTTTTGTCAATCAATTTCATAATTTTACCAATTAAATTCATAATTTTTTCAACCAATTTCATAATTTGTAAGATGTAGCGGTGTGGTTGTCAGGAAGTCATATAACACATATTTGGATATAACACGTAAATTTGAAAAAGATATGGATGTATTAGTTATTACATATTATGACGATATACTTATACGATGGGTACCACCTCCTTTTTTGTCTATAACTTTACCGTAATTTGTTTTGTATTTTTTTTTTGTAAACAGCATAGGCTGTTTGGGTTTTGAGGCCAGATTGAATTGCAGCATCCTCGATTGTGGGACCTTCTTGTTCAACCAATCTTACGAATACCTCTTTCTGTGATAATGAATTGAGAGTATATTTCCCTCCTTGTTGTTGGTTACGTAGTAGCCTGGCCATTGAACTTTGTGAAGATGCAGATGCAGATGATTCACTATCGCTGATGATAGCATTCCGGAATCTATGTATCGCTCTGTTCACTGATTTCTCCGAAGATGAACTATCGTTCATGTTTGATAAATATATATATATATATATATATATATATATATATATATATATATATATATATTTCTCTTTATTTATATTACATTTCTGTCTCCCTCTATATATGTATATATATATATATATAGAGAGAGAGAGAGAGAGAGTTTGAAGTATGTAATTACTTATTTCCTGCTGACAAACTCTTAATGTAGGTCTTCTTCAGGGCCCTGCAGGACGCTTGTACTTTTTTTTATCGAATATAGAGCTATGGTGACAAGCTTGCAATGAGGGTCAAAACAAAAGCTTACAAAAGGGCAACAAAGAACTATTTATTTCAACATTCAGGGTACTCTGAACCCAAATTTATCATTCTGAAAGCTGCAGTTTTGGCCCAAACTTGGGTTGGAGCTTATGGAACTTATGGAGCCATAAGTTGATAATTCTGTATCCAGAGATAGGAGTCAAGAGCCAACCACTAACCTGTACTCCATGCCTGAATTTTTTAAACTAAAATAAAGAAAAAATCTGTAAAATTGATTACCTGAGGAGTAAGAGGAAGTAAATGAGGTCCTTCTTTGTGACCTCTCGGACTTGAAGGCTCAGGTGTCCGCCCTTCCACCAGCATCACACCGACATCACAAAAAAGACTACCTCCACCAGACATACTGCAACAAAAGAAAAAGTATACATAAATATTTTATAAACACTTATAAACAACAAACCACTTAAAGAATCAAAATAATGATAAAATACTTTTTTGTTTTAACATTTCACTCGTTTTCCTTTTAATATTTTCCAAAAATACAAGTTATCATGAGCTCTATTATGGAAAAGAGAATGTAATTTTGGAATAAATTACGGGAAATATGAATATTTCGGTAATAATTTCCTAGAGAAATGAACGTTTCAACAAGCATATATCATCCCTATTTCGAAATGCTGCTTGAAACTTTTATTTCTTGATGAAATGATTACCGAAATCTACTCATACCCATAATTGCATTCTCTTTTCCATGCTAAAGCTCACAATAACTTGTATTTTTGGAAAATATTAAAAATGAAATGAATAAACAGTTAAAACTTGTTCTAACTCATCTTGAATCGACAACTTGTGGAACAGATACCGTTTTTATTAATTAATAAAAACAATAAACAATCCAGTAAAATTACTAAATAATCATAAGTAACTATACTCAAGGATTCATATAATTCTATTCTTATAGGATGCATAACTTCTAACTCATTTCAAATATGACCAGATTAATTAAATATGATAATAGACATTCTTATTATTTACTTCATTGTTTTACAGATAAAAAGGATAGGATTGGTAGGAACAGTTCAATTTTGAAAAAAAAGTCATTTAACTCAGGGAGATAGTAATTGGGAATAATCTTGAAAACAATTAAGTAAATATGTTATTGTAATGGAGGTCTTAGTAAGTCTCAGACTACCGATTAACATAGATTTTTGGAATTGTACTAAAAAACTTATCACTACTTACTCTTCAATATTACTTAAAGAGAAATTGTAGAAATGATATTTGTTAAACACTAAAATTTACATTGTAGAAGTATTCTATAAAAGTATCTAAGTGATGAATTATTCTTTTTTTTTCATATATTTAACAATGAATTGGTTTTAATAGTACAAAACGTAATAATTAATAATTATTTTTTTTTATCATGACGATGCGTATAATATAGAGGGATATGAGTAGTTTAAACATAGGCCCTACAATCTATTAAAGGGCTCTCTCCCACGTGAGAACAGTAAAAACTGATCCAGCATTGTAAAGGGTCAATGAACCCAACAGGCCTGGAGCATTAGCAACAGATATTGTCTTCAGTGCACACGTCTTGTAAATAATTGGCATTATTTAATCTTTAGGTAAGATATATAAACATCATGTAAAAAAATATTCATCATGTAAAGAACGCTAATATAGCGAGTATACGATTATTAGACGCCTGATAAAAATGTGTGCAACATTATTAAGACTATATAAAGCTTTGAAATATAACAATTTGATTAAAAAACCTTTTCACTCTCACCATAATACCTACATCGACTATCTACGATAGAATAGCAAACATACGCCCAACGTTGACAAAATATAAACGACCGCAGGCATTTACAAGGGGTACGTAGCAAATAAAAATAAAAAAATCGGCTTTTGATAGAAAACGTAATAAATAATCAGGTCAATGGGATAGAATGGAGAGTAAGTAAAAACCGGGATTGGTTTATATTCTACCCACGTTAATTAAAATAGTTACTATTTTCCACTTCAAACTTTCAATTTTAGTGGTCAAAACAGTTTTTTGCTTCTCCTTTAAAATTACCTTTTCATGAGTTGACCATGTCAACTCAAATATCGGGAGTTATAATATTGAGGCGTTTACAACGTGAAGTATCAACAAGAATCCTACAAAAGAATAAGCGGTAATTACAAACAACAAATGATTCTAGTAGATTCAACAAGAATATTTTGGACGTAAATACCAACTGAACAGTTTTTTTAATTGAATAGGGATACGATGTGATTAATTATACAAAATTCTCGGTGAAATATTAAAGTTGGCTGCAAATTTCAACTATTGGTTCGTCTTTCCTTAGAAGCGGTGTGTTAAGGTCTTCCTGATTTAAAGACGGTTCACTTCTCTTGAGCTCCTATTTTAAACATATGAATTACTTATCCAGCCCTAACTAGCAGTGATAACTGATGCATATTTTTGTGATTTGTAATTAATTGTTGTAATAATTTACAGTAAAGTAATATTCTTAACTTTTTTATATTCTTCACTTTTACCCCCTTCATCACATTTTGCCCAAGACAGACACCTTTCACTACACAGGGGCTCAGAACTTTTCCAAGTTAAGAAAAACTTTTCAGATAAAGAATCACAGCGTAACGAGGGAAGGCAGATAAACTACTTCAAGAACAATCACTATAATGAACGTTGTTGTTCAACAGAGAACCACGAAGTGACTTAATGTTGAAAAGTTTATTTACCATAAAAAAAGCTACGGGAAAAAAAACAAAAAGAAATTGAGACCGAGAAGAAACACAGTAAATATTTTACTGAAAAAGCTTTGGATTTAATCATAAATTTATACAGTTGCACTTGGACCTGAAGATGGCCCTAAAAAATAGGTCTAATAAAATAAGTCTAACTTATTTTGTGTAATTTTTTGACAAAACCCTCTGACAATTTTACACTGCTTTAAAAATTAATAGTTTATTATATATTTAGAATTTGTCAACAACAATAATATTATCGTATTACAGTTGCTGTTGGACTCTTCATCTCTCTGCCCAGAAGAGGGTCTAAAATCAGGTCGAAACGAAGGCACAAATAAAATAAGTAAGTTATTTTGCGTACTTTTTTTTGCTTCACCCCCAGACCATTTTACGCTGCTTTAATAATTAATAGTTTATTACATATTTAAAATTTTCGGTACTTGTGTGTTAATGCAGCCGCAGTTATTTTTGCTACTTTCGCATGCGCGAGCAGTTTTATTTTGTAACAGTTATCTTTTATAACAGCTATCTTGCGTAACGTTTTTAAATCTATTTATTGGGGTTAGGGGTGGTTTGTATTAGAAATATAATATATAATATAATCATCTGTTAGAAATATAACTGTTATAAAATATAACTGCTCGCGCATGTGAACAAGATTGCTCTTTAAGCAAAAATAACTGCGGCAACGTTAACACACAAGTACCGAATTTTACAACAAAAATATTAAATCGTATTATAAAACATCTTTAATTTAAAATAAAATTCTGTAAGGAAAATGAAATGAAAATCTAATTAAATTTTTTTTTTCCTGAATTCTTAGTAAATATTTCGTGTTTTGATTAATATAAAAATGACTTATAACTGCTAGTTTGCAAAATTAGTCCATTTTGCGTTGGCCAGCTATATAGAAGTCTGATAACTTTCTACTGTTTTTTTTTTTCTTTTGCGAAGACGTATTGTTAGAACTGTTTTATTGTCAACATTTCTATAGGTTTTAGTGATAGGTATAAAGCATTACCTGCAGCACCTGGGGCGGGTGGTGGGTACACTACCTACTGTAGGAACTCGCAGACCTCCTCCGGCGGGAAACCGTGTCGCTACTTGGAAATTCCACTAATTTTGCAACTTGATATTAAACAAACAGTATCTTATTAGTTTACCTCATATATATGAGGAATAAAATGTTCCGGGTGGAGGTAAAAAAAAATTCTCTTCAATAGAGTGTAATAAAGAAGGTAATACAAATTAATCTATTAGAGAAAAAAAATACATATAGGCACCAAGGTGTGACTGATAAAAATTTCGGTATTTCTTTGTATATTCCACCATCTCTCTCTTTTTCTTTTTTTTTGTATTACCTTCATTATCACTTATTTGATAATAATCTATAGTTATTCCCTCTGTTTTTATATTTATCTAAGGGCACCATCTTAATTTTGTTTACCCATACATACACCTTGATACAAATATGTATTTTTAATATTTACCATGTATAATTTTAATTTGTCTGTACCTTGTATGTTTAGCCCTGAAAAAGACCAGCAACGTGGGCCGAAACGTTGGCTTTCCAATAAACAGTTATCCCTATTTAGGAGAATTTTCTTTAATCTCCATCCGGATCATTTTCTTCCTCAAACAGTACCTTAGCTTTATGGTTCAGTTCAAAGAGGATACTGATTATTGTACCGTCGATAAATAACAATAAATAAAAATAAAAGGTAAATTAATTGAATAATAATCATAAAAAGGTAACATAAAAATAAAACGCACTTTTGTTATGGCTAAACGACCTTTGACAATGGTCTGGTGGGTAGGCCGCTCCAACCTTGGTTGCGACCTCGAAGTCCAGGTGTTAGTGATTACATCAAGTATTTATATCTGTAAAACGCGTAATCTAATTGGCTAAGGTAACACAAACTACACCTGATAATAAACCAAACGGTAAAATAATAGCCTCAGTTAAAAAGTGGGGCAGGAATGGCCGAGTTGTTCATTATCGATATAAGAATATTAGATAATTGATTGTTTAACTCAGCGATGAGTAGGGCCAAAAGGCGAAGATATTAAACATTACAATCTCGTAAAAAACTCTTTTTTTCATGTTTTAGCAATTTGTTGCTTAAGAAATAAACGATGTAACGTTGCCAACAGTTGTGACGACCGGGAAAGAATGCGTATTTTATTTAAATTTTGTGGTCATCTCTTAAGTTAATAATTGAACCACTGAGTGGAAAAAATGAATAAGTGACTGAAAACTATTTTTTTATTGTACAATAATATATATATCTTATATATTATATTACAACATTATTTTATACTTTTAGGAAGTAGGAACTATTTATTTATTTAAAAGTTATTCCCTTTTTCCACTCATTTGGTTATAATATATATTTGAGTTTTGTTTGATATATTTTACAAAGTACTGCAATGTATTCAGAGGTATTGTAAGGTATAAAATCATTAATGAAATACTGAAAAATGTTCAAATACAAATTTATTATCATATTTTTTATTTTATTTTTTATAAACACTTTGTTGAAATATTACAATATACCACTTGTGGGCAATAAGTAATGGTGCTAAGTAGCTATAAAACCACTTATCATTTTAATTACAAAAGTCTTCGGTTCCCTCTTTTGTTTTCCATGATAAAATGCGTGTATAGAACAGCCTCTTGTCATCTGGTACGTATTGTAAGATTTTTCCCACATCGTCTAGTTGTTTTTTTTTAATACCCACAGAACCATCATAGGCTTTGTTTGAAGGAAGATGCAATTCCCTTGGATTTCCCTTTATAAGTTTGAAAACATCCTCTGTCAATCCATCTATAAACTCGGATGCAGTTAGGTATCCCTATGATTGAGAACTGTATTCGCTTATTAAAAATTTAACTTTTTTGTCCTGAATGGAATTGCTGGATTTCTTATGCCACCAATCCTTGAAGTTCAAGATTCCTTCATTTGTAAACTGGTAGACAGTAAAAGGGGAGCCTTTCTTTCGAGCGCTTGCATTGAGGAAACTACTCCTCGAGTTATTCACTTGTTCCGCTCACCACTAGACATTGTCTTATAGACAAACTATTGATTTTAAATGGTCTTGAGCTATTGAGATATTCCCTTTTTATGATCAGTAAACGTGCCTAAACATGTTAAGAAAAATGGCTATCGCAGTTTATATTACAGCTAAAATCGAGTTATTTCCTTTTTACACTCAGTGGTTCAATTAAGAACATGTTCTATATGGCTTCTTCTTTCGTAACTCAGTAAGTGTGGAGTTAAAACGAACGAAAGTATGAAATTTAAACTAATGTAATACAATGCGTTGTACGTGTGCACTGGGTTTTATAAACGTCTACTTTAAATGACTGTAAAATCTTTATCTTGGGAGTTAGATTTAATGCTTCTAAGGCGATTATGTTTAAATATTAAATTAAATTTAAGAGACTGACATTTGAATTTAGTAGCACCTAACTTGTACAAACTTCTTCAGTAGCGAACGAGGGAATTGGAACAATGTTGATTGGCCCAATAAGGATGTGCGAAAAGTGCAAAACGGTTCTTTACCGAAGGGATTATACAATGGCGTAATCATAGAACAAATTAAAATATGCTTGAGAGTCGCGTTTTAAACTGTTTTGCGAGTCTTGGAAACATTAAGTTGTATAAATACTTAGCTCAAGAGAACTTTAACATCAGTAACATAGTCAACAGTTGCTTCTGCAAAATATTAAAGGGATAACTGTACATACACGACACCTAGCTGCACTATATAACAACCTGTATTTACAGAACAATTCCTATACAGATTATTGTGTTTTGCAAGATCAAGGTGGTTCAATCTTAATTATTGCTTAATTAAAGCTAAAAATGCAGGCCATCGACTTAAGAATCCAAACCAACGCTGAGACTACATTTCAATGCCCCTCCTTTATTCGATGATCGAGGACAACCTGAAATCTGTCGACACGATGGAGAAATCGAGTATCTTCACCTCTACTACTATATTAATTTTCTTAGGTTATGATTTTTTCTTCTTCTTCTTTTATATACGCCACCAATTTGAAATTAATATGCTCTCATTAACGATATTGTATCAGGAGACTAAGATCCTGCGGTTAGTCATCAATATCGATCTGAAACTGGAGGAGTGGAGGAGGTACTGCCGTGGGTGATCATGTTTCACCTTTTTCTAAATTCTCAATCTATAATCACTCTATTCCCAAGGATCGTTTTCGTTTTGAAATATGTAGTAGCAATAAGCAGTTTAGTTTTAATGCGGAACGGATCAGCTGGTTGGGCAAGCTTCTGGACACTTTATTCTGAACTAACATGTGTGAAACTGGTGGTAGGACATGATCACAATGTTCGCTTGCAAAACTAAATCAACCTCATCCAAGTAATGAGCCCAACACTTGATGTTTTGTAAGTCAGTAATAACCTTTAAGAAACAACAATACCTTGTTTAAAGAGATATGTACATCAAAACTCATATTCTGATAGTCGACTCCTTGTATGGATATTAAAATAAACAAGTAAAAAAACTAAAACCGTCGTTTACAAGTAATCTTGTTAATATTAGTGATGGATAAGCAAAGGATATAAATATTTTTTAAATAAAATTTTGTAAAAAGGACATTAAAAAAGGTTAAAATAAAATGACTTTGTATTAAGGAAGTAGTTGGTAAAACATGTACATAAACAGTATACGCTTAATTAAATATACAGACCGGTGAAAAGTGGGTAATTCGAATTCTGTACAAAACTAGTTTCTAGTACTCAGAGAAGCGGATTCGTGTTATCCTCGTAATGCTTAAGTGGGTAAGACAGGCATTGGATTGAAATGGAGTTGCTGCTTATTTTACAACTCCAATTACAAGAAAAAAAAACTACGAGAATAGCACGATTCCGTTTCCTTCAATACAATTAACTCACTCAGGACAACATTTGACTTTATCACTTTTCCATCAGGGTTGTAGATATAACGTTTTAGTCAATCAGCCAGAGAAATAATATCTTATGTCTCCAATGAGAAAAATACTAGAGAAAGGAACCTCTTAAATACAAAGTGAATCTATGCGGACAATCCCAATATAATTTACGTTAAAGTCCTTGACAAAAAAAATTTACGACTCAGATAATTTAAATCTGAAAGTTGTTATGATTTAATTTAGATATAACGTTTTAGTCAATCAGCCAGAGAAATAATTTCTTATGTCTCCAATGAGAAAAATACTAGAGAAAGGAACCTCTTAAATACAAAGTGAATCTATGCGGACAATCCCAATATAATTTACGTTAAAGTCCTTTACAAAAAAAATTTACGACTCAGATAATTTAAATCTGAAAGTTGTTATGATGTAATTTAGTATTCCTTCATTACTCAATGAAAGAAATTTATGCTGACTTGATGAATTGCAAGTAAGTTGTCATTGTGTTACTCTCTACAACTATTTAAAATCTCCGTAAACATTTCCCAAGGTGTTGAATAGCCAGTTGTGTTTGAGAAACAGAGCAATGTTTCCCATACACAAAAGATAAGACGCAGATTGGATGGAAGCCAAGTGTATAAGCGTCTCAACGGCGAAGGGACCTGTTAAGGCCATGGGCGTGTTTCTATCTAGGAACCCATCAAGGATAGTTTCAATCTACCTAACAACCTAACGCTCAGGTTAACCAAAATCTTTATTTATCGAAACTTATAGCTATATTATAACCATACAAGTATATATAATGAACTATACATCATGGCATGGATAAAGGAAAGAAGAGAAACTACCCAGGGATAGTACTAAAATAACCAATCCAACTTAGAAGGTTACGACGCCATCTTCTTTACAGGCGCCTCGGAGTAGTAGTAGTTTGTTTGAGACTAGTTTGAAGGGTTTGTGTCTAAAGTTTGTCACGAAAGGACTGTTATCGGTTTTGGCTGCAATTAATAACAAATGGGACATTTCGGTCATTACGGATGGCTTTATTCGTAACAAAGTAAGGAGCATTAAGGGTTTTGGATCCTTAAGATTGGATACGTGAGGAATTCGATGGCTTAGTAGTGCTTCAAAGCTTTACTCCCTAATTCTAAATAGATCTTATAATAGTCAGGCATTTGAGTATGTTGTAATTAATTGGGAGCTTAGAGCGTTTGTCTGGTAACTGTTGAAGTTGCCTGAAACGGCGACCAGTTTCTAGTATGAGGATTCCTAGTTAAACTTTTGTCAGGAATCAGTGGGATATTATAATAGTCATGCATATGTAATTTGTGGGAATTATTTTTATTCTCCAGTTTTAGCACCATCCTTCAAAATCAGTGATAGGGAATTGAAGAGTATGGGATGCTATAACTGGATTAGTGTCAACTGATAATACACAGCACACGAGTCAAGGATAGTATCGGAATGGGTCGGAATGTCAAAAACGATTACTTAAAAGCTACTTTCCATTGACTACAACTTTCGAATGAGTTAATGTAATAATCCTGATTATCCAAAGGCGTGCCCAAGCGGGAGAGAGGAGGCGGACCGCACCAAGAGGTGGAAGGCATAAAGTAGGGTTAAAAAAAAGTACATAACTCGAAAATTTATATCAATAGTTTATACCAAACCAATTCTGTACAACATTTAGAAAAAAAATTCTATTACCATTTTTCGGTGAGGGATGACGGCGTAAATGTATTAAAAATGGAGCTGCCTTTTCAATATATTTAAGTATTTGTTGGTATTTCGTAAATGTATAAATGAGAGGAAGACCAGGATTCACGAAAACCTTGGAATACCACACTGATTGCACCTTATCATCAGGAATATGTAAAAATAAGTAAACTAAAGTATCATATATACGAGCATATATATGTGTATAAAGTCCCAATGAAGACTTACAGATTGGGTCGAAAGTTCACAAAATTGATGCCCTGTTATGCATTGCATATTTTGTTCATATTGACCGATCCACGGAAATAATATACTTGACTAATAATATACAGTGGCTCAAAGTCAAAATGATACACCTGGATATTGATAGGAACTTTTGAATAAACAAATAGTTCAACTTATATTTCATTAAAAATAATAATTTATTTTAATCATTATACACCCTAGTAATATTTTCTTTGATTGTAAACAAGATTTGATAGTAAAAATAAAGCAAATTTGTTAAAGATTAGAAATCCCACAGAGAAAATGGTACACCTTTGTTTATCCCAATATTTGTCTACCTTAAACTATTTTCCTTTTTTTAAATTCTTGAGTCGAAAGTTGTTCTTCTTAAATCATTTTCACAAAATCTACTATATTTGAACTTTTTTTAATAATGGATATACACGCAACGTTCAAAGAACGTGAGACATTCAACACTTTAATGATAGGTAATCTCTGATTCAAATAGCCGAAATTATATTTAAAAATATATTCAACTCTCCCGTATATAGTGGAGAGATTTAGAAAGGAAAACCGCTATGGTAGAAAAAGAGTTAAAAGAGCAAGAACAATTATTTGAGAGGTATGAGACTTAGATGGTCAGATAAATAAAACAAAATCCACTTTTATGATTAAATAATCTGTATAATATTTATTAATACATGTGAATTGAACAATAACTCTTGTTTATAACCAGTACAGTAAAATGATTAGGTTCTAAGAGATTGGAACATGCTCTCCTATTGTAGCTAAAATTTTTCTAACTCCCTATGGTTAGAATAAATCATTCTCGAATTGTGTATAACTTCTATTGTAACTTGAAATAAAAGCCATTGCATATTATTCCTGCTCTCAAACATACCCAATACCTCATCGTTCTATTAAAAGGACAAAGAACGCATCCAAACAAATGTTCATAATGTTCTAAGCTAACGAAACTCCTGACGTCAATTCAATTTTATTTATAGATCCCAGGTCTATAAAATTCCAAGGAGATCCCATTTTACCTACAACGTGGCCATGTTCCAATATTCCAACACGGAAGGAAAGAACGGGTTTTACTTGGTTTCACGGGTTTCTTAAGTACAAGGGTGTTGAGGAATGGACTGAGTTCTCAGGATCATAATATGGATACTGATAATAACTGGATCAGTGCAGTAACCAACGGAAGGTGGCTATGTGAGGGCATGGAGGATATTACTAAATTACTATACACTCGACTCAATAGTTGAGACCAATTTAACAACATGCCGTTTTGGGATACAGTTTTCAAACATATTGTAGCTATTTACTCAGGTCTTTTCAAATATTTTTATTGGAAAAGATATGTCCAGGAAAGCTATTTACTCGGGTCCTTTTTATAAATGGCTTAGTTGCTCTGCAGAAGGTCTCGGGATCGAATCCGGCTGTAGTAGAATAATAATAATTTAATGCGTAACTTTAAACAGTTTTGGATCAGCAGACCCTCCTCGCGCTCTCTCAGCCTCTACAAAGTGGATACCCTTAATTGGGAAAAACCTGGCGGATAAGCGTGATCACCTCTCTGCACAACCACTGTGTACCAAGTTTTGAACTCAATACCCTTCATGATTTGTAGTGGTAGAGGTTTTTATTTATATGAATATTTTTTCATATCGGATAAGCCATTTCCCTAAATAATAGTAAAATTTCTATTTTTCGAATGTTCACCAAACGAGAAATTAGATATTTAAGATTCTCAGAAGTGAAGGGAATTTTCAACTTATCTATGTTACATATAACTCGATGATCATCTAGAAAAGTGAAGAGAAAGACCCTTCGATCAAATTTGCTGGATGCTCAATTGCGCAGGTCCAAATGAAAATTAAATAACTAAGTTACATGATAAAATGTATTATGAAATTATACATTTTTTAAATTTAATATTATTATATTGAACAGTTATGCTTAAGCCAGAAGAAAATCTGTAAGTGTGTAAGAAAGTTCATTTTAAAATAGCTATTCAACTTTGCACTAAAGTAGCTAATAAGTACTGGACAATTTGATGAAATCTGTTGTTTTAATGCTGGTTAATGGTTGATAAATGAGTATTCGTTACAGCAACACTAAACGAAAAATAATTGATAACTAAAAATGTGTAAGTGTAGGAGTAACTGAGCTGTTGGCTCGACGCCAATGAAAATATTTACTATCCACACTTTGAGCCTAATAGAAGGTGAAAAAGGTTTAAATAATCTTTCTACCTTTCCAGTTACATTTAACACCTTCAGAGAATCAATTCAATTTAAAAAAATATATTAAAATAAAAAAAGGACACAGGCAAATCTGGAATTATTTTTATAGAGGTAAGTTTTTAAATAAAAATATTTAAGTACCTATATATATAAATATATAATTTTTAGAATTTATTAAATAATCAACGTTTCGAACTTTAAAGATTATAAAACCTCTAAACTAAATTACAGGTGTAATAAAAAAGTAAAACTAATATAAAAATCAGTTAGAATAATTTTGTTCTAGGTTTCGCATATCACATTGCATTGGAAGAGGTACATTTAGATAATAATTTACATTTATTACTTTCACTTACTATACAAACAGAGCGGGTGAAATAATTTATTCAAGGTATAATGTCTCTCATGTTATAGCATCTTTTACTGTTGACCTGTGCCACTTTAATAATCACTTAATATCTTGGTTTTATACTTTTTATTCCATCATCATGATATTCACTTCACGAAGACAATAAATATAATGATAACATAGGGCATAAAGAGTAACCAACTATCCCTGATTGCAGGATTAACGTCAGAGGAAAAACACCGGGTTTAATCCATGGTAACACGTGTTTCTTTATTTGTTTTTAAATCAAATGGTTTCGAATGGTATGTTTCGTATCACACTATACACAACGACATGAACATTCCCACTATAAAATCATATATTCATAACAAATACATAACACTCCACTCATCGACAGAATATCACCCAAACCCACTCGTTCTTCCGCTTTCCTACTTCCTGTTACCTGGACTTGATAAAAAAAAGATTAAAAAGACATTGGCCAAGAAGACCTACTCAACAATTGATATATACATTTTTTTTTCCAAAATAACTGGAAGATAATGGAGAAAAACGAAGAGATAAACACTTCAATCAAATTTGCTAGATGCGCAATTGCGCAGGTGCAAATGAAAATTATAAATAATAATAATAATAAATCAATGTTTTAAAGTGTAAAACACCAGATTACGAAACATGTAAGTGCGTTGTGGGCTTATAAACAATTTAATTTGAGAAGTTTGATCTATAAAGGAATGGAATTGAACTTGAGCATCTTATCTTGATCGAATCTCCAATATCAATTTGTCTTTTTATTTCCTCTATCTATCATGATAGGCAGCCGGATTAGAGAAAGTTCACAGTAGCTCTACTATAACTATAACTCAATAACTAGATAATTGAAAAATTATGGGTCTTTATTTAACGCTATTGTAAATTAATTAAAATTAAGTAAAAATGTAAACATATCGTCCCTGCTATTTCCACCTATCAAATGTGAAAATCGATACTTTTGAAGAGAATTAAAAAAAAACAGTTCAAGGTTCAATAAAAATTAGTGCCTATAGTCAAACCAATGACATTCATTTTACATTGTTTTTGTGACTGACAGAAGATGCCTCTATATGAATTTTATATCAATTATCAATCCTAAAGCAACTGCTATAAGTCGAAAACGAAACTTTTTTCACATTGTATACTTTGCGATGGCAAGGACGATATAAGGATATAAAAAGAGTACAAGTTATTTTGGGTTATCTTTGCCTGCACCCCCTGACCAATTCAATCCATTA
This sequence comes from Arma custos, assembly GCA_037127475.1. NCBI lineage: Eukaryota > Metazoa > Arthropoda > Insecta > Hemiptera > Pentatomidae > Arma > Arma custos. The sequence goes on from CM073762.1 coordinate 88,805,867, forward strand.
TTAGAATTATCCAATCAACTATTTGTCACTTAAAAAGGGTATTAGTTCCGCAGGTTGTCGCTTCAAGACAAGTCAAAATAAATTTTAATTTTTCATTCGTTTGTTTTTAATATCCTCGAAAATTAAAATTTACTGACTCTATATAGTTTAATGAACCGAAGAATAATCGAATAAAAAAAATAATTAAACAGTTTTAAAAATCAATCTCTTTATTTGATAGATCAAAACTAAAAAAATTATCTACTTTATATCAAACAGTACACAAATACATATTACATATTATGGTATAAGTTTCGTAGGTTGTAGCTACGAATTAAGTCACAACAAGTTATAACTTTTCATAACTATTCATTTCCGTTTTATTATTCTCCAAAATAAAATAATTATATTACTCAGTGTTTGAGACATACTGTTTATAATATGTCCTCATCTAAAGTTGAATGTTTTTTGAAACGTTCATTTCTTGATAAAATGATTACTGAAATACATATATCCATTTCCTATAATTACACTCTTTTTTTATATACTAATACTAACGATTACTTTGTTTATGAGAACATTAAAAAGGAAATGAGTAAAAAGAAACTTATGGTTCAACTCGAAGCGACTCCTTGTGGAACTGATACCATCCCTTTTTTTTTCTAGTCTTGATAATTACAAATATAAAAACATAACAGATAAAAAATATTTTTAAGCACACACACGGTATCTGATAATATTGGCTCGGCTTTATAAAAAAATAAATAAAATATAATTAATCCCATTAAAATAAAACCAGGCCATGTGTTTTCATGAAAATTAAGGATCTATTTTCCTTCTGAATTTAACACTAAATTAAAATTGCCTAAATATATTTTTGATTACGTACAACATAGTGCATTAGAAAATGATTACAGCGTATTGCCAAAATCTCGAGAACAATCAGACTGGAACTGTCTGGAAATCGATGTTTCCGAAACTTCTACCACTGTTAAGCAATAGATATTGCTACCTTACAATATTACCACGAAAGGTCAAAGCTGTGTTTGTTTACGACAGCAGGGGAAATTTCGATACCTTTCATAAATAAAATACAAACGATGAGCAGACGAAACGGGCGGATGTAAAACTGATTAATCGGCAGAGCTCTCGACCTGTCGCGGCTTTCAAGGTCCGCTTGCCATAAATAATAAATTTTTCTTGCTTTCAGTTAACATTCAATTATCAATAAAATTTTATTTTTAAATGTTAATTTACTATTATTTAACAAAATGATTTATATTTTTAAAATAAATTAACGAAAAAAGAAGTGAGAATACGTAAATATTTATGATAAACAAAGTATTTGAGACACGTACGTATGTGATAAAGCAAAAAATTACATGCTGTAATATATGAATATATTAAAGCATACAGGGTATATTAAATTTGAAAATTCCCGAACGGAATAAACAGAATAGAGAATTATTCGTAGCTAATTTATACCTGAAAATAAAAAATCTATTAAATAAATTTAACGAAATATGAACAATATATATATATGAAATATGTGTATAAAGTTCCACATAAAGTTCCTTGGCAGATCATTTTAAATAAATAATTTAATTTTTTTAAATTATAAGTTACTCGTACATCCGAAATTTCAGATGTCTAACTTCAAAACTGACGGTTCCTTACTAACTTTGAACCCCTATCATATTAAGGGGGAAACCCTTGGGGTGGAATTGTCCAAATTCCTTTCTTAGTGCTCATTTAAGCTATACAAAGAACCTGTCTGCAAATTTCAGGATGCCAAGTTCAGTGGTTTCAGTTGTGCGTTGACCGTCGGGTGTGTTAGTCAATCAGGTTAAAATTTTACATAAACTCCACCAGTGCGGTGTGTTGATAAAAAGTAGCCTATGTCCTTCCCCAGGCTTGAGATTATCCATATCAAATTTCATCACAAATGGATCAGCACAGCCGTGAAACATACATTGAAACTGATTAACAAACGGGACGAACAGAAATTTACTGTTGTTCGTGTCAGTAAAGGATTAGTATGTAATGTTAATGAATTTATTGAAAAGGATTACTTAGCATAACGGTTTCACTTATCGTACGGCAGCAGCGAGAAGAGAATTTTTTTTTCCTCATTCTCCAAAAATTTTATTAACAATATTATACAAATTTACAGAAATTCATGAAAATGCTTCTACATAAACCAAAAGCCTTCTGCCTTCTGTTACCTTTCGGTATTTTAAGGCGTTACAATGGGCTGACTCCGCTGAAGGCGGTTTTTAATCGAATCGGCTCAAAGCCGTTGACTTTATACAATACAAACAGGGAGAGACCGTTTAGCGGGATCAAGAAGGAAGTGAACTATGTTACTTGATTAGGTTTTGTTCAGCGAAAATATTTAAATTTTGCGAGTAAGAAACACGTGAGCAAGCATACAAACTTTGTTCCCCTTTTTCACCCCCTCAGAGTTACAATTTCAGAAAATCCTATGCTATCGGATGCCTACATCATACAAAGAACACACCCTCCAAGTTTCAGGTCTCTACTATCAGCGCATTAGGCTGAGCGTTAATCCCTCAGTCATTCAGGGCAAAGCATTTTATATGTATAGATATTTAAAAAATATATTTTAATATATTTTTAAAAAAGATATGAAAAATGTATTTAAAAATGGGGTTTATACCCACACCACATTCCTGACAGCTACATAACATACACCAAAGATAGATCTCTGAAAGACAAGTCATGCTTTCTGATAAGACAAGCACTAATCTACGGGCTTTATGGTATACAAATAAAAACATGGGTAATATTTTAATTTATAGCGAGTTATTTGATTTCATGTATTATTTTGTCAATTAGGATCTATGCTCACATAGAATACAAAGATAATGTGTATTGAGGGTATTATCAGATACTTTATGAGTGTTACAAATTAATTGTTCTAGTGGCAATCTTGACTTTGGTAGTGCATTCACCGATGGAAACCGAGTAAAAGAGAAAAAAATAATAAAATAGAGAAGTTTTAAAGGGGAGGAAAACTTGTTTCGCGATAACAGCTAACCACAGGCTAACCTGAGGAAAACACGAGAATGGACTTGTTCTTCGAATCGATGATTTTTTTTTATGATAAGAAACATAATAAGAAATATTTTCCTCCCCAAAAAAATAAACTAGAAATTCACATCCTAGAGGCATCGATGTTTTTTAAACGTAACTTGACAACGTCTATGACTGAAAAAAATAGTGCTCAGCCTTGAATGTTACGTCATTTCGAATAACATTCCTTGAATAACATAACGAACTCGAATATTTATTTCTATTCGAATATTTATTTAATATTTTAATATTTATTTCTTAAATAATTTTCTATAATTCCCAAAAATTAGATGCTGTACCAAATAGAATATTCTCAATTTTTTTTTTTTTTTTTTTTTTTTTTTTTAAGGACCTATATAAGTTTTAATTAATAATTGCCAAATTCTTAAAATAAATATTTTATTTTAAGATCAGTTTTATTTATTAAAATTTATTTTGAAAATTAAAGATAAGGACTTTTTTATTACCATGGAAGAATTACAATAATTACTAGAATCACAGGAATTGTGGACCTTACCTATTATTTTAAACAGTATTAAATATTTTTATTAATTAATTGCATATATTTTAGTAGGATGTTTTCTTATTAAAATGACATAAAGAGGAATTTCTATAAATCCAAACAGGTTTTTTTCTAAAGGTTTTTCTTTTGAATGTTATATGATGCATGGTCTGTCATCAAATCTAACAAAATCATTTGAAATTATTTACATAAAATTTGCATTGCATATGCGGTATATTTCCATATCGTAAAATTTGCAATGTCTATCTCGTTTATCTTTGAATTCTCTATAAAATATTATAAAGTTTAAGTTTTAATTGTAAAATAATTTTCGATGTTTTGATATTATGAAAAATAAAAACATCACAAAAGTATTAAACATTTTTTATCAGTAGTTAAACATTTCTTTAACTATTCTCTCCAGTGTTAAATAAATGTTTTTAGTGATCATATTATGTTTTAATGAACAGTTGTAAAGCAGGATGGACCGTAATGGAGACAATACACTTCTTTTTCCCCCACAAACATTTTCATCCTAAACCCCGACTATTCCACTTTTTCACATTTCTTGTATTCTGTCCACTGGATTCTTAACCCAAACTCATTGAATATACCAAAGGTATTTTACACTCAGTTTTAAAGGTATTAAAAACAACGAATCCAACGAATTATCTACGGGCCAAAACAGGTAAGAGCATTGCTCACACCTGGACATCTGTCAAAGCTGTTACTATTGTACAATGAAAGGTGCCTCATTAATAAATATAAATGATGATATGATATGATATGATAATATCCCATTTAAAATTTATCTCTATTAAATAAAAAATATGTTAGTGATCACCGTGTAATATTTCATTTTACAGAGAAGATGTTATAATAAAAATATTTTCATTGTTTTAATACAAGTATTATAAGTGAATAGTACAAGAATTCAGATAAAATTGATTAACCGAAAATTTCTTAATGTAATAGTTCGATCTATTTCTCCCTGTTTAAAACTTGGAACGTTGAAATATGCTAATAATTTAATTTATCAAGAAATGGAGTCTAATCATGTCAATTGTAAAATATATGAAAACGAACGATTGGAAGTATTTATTTATATCATTCGATTCATGTTATTTTCGAGTATATCCACGGTTTATCGCGTAGTTTAAAGAAATGGGTGTTTATATAATTCGTCGAGATTGCCATTATTATCTAAAAATTGTAATGAGTTGTTATCAGATTATAAATAAAATTAATGTTAAAAATACTACCATAAATTCAGGAAATGTTTTAATTCTTACAATACTATTATAATTATTATCTCTCTTCTTCTCGAATCCTTTACGAATAATAGCATTACATATGCTCAAACTTAAAGATTTTTTTTTTTTCTGAACATTAAATTATTTGTATTATTAATTTTTAAAAAATAGATTTTCTTTCTGTTAGTACATAAAACTTGATTTAAGCTTATTTAAATAGGAGAATATTTTTGAGAGTTATTGTTGACCTAATTAAGAAAATAAGTAAATAGACGAAATAAATAATTAAATATACACAATGGATAAATTTATAGTTTATTGCCAAATAAATAGGATTTATTTGTAGCAAATTTAAAGCAGTGTAAAAAATATATTTTAACAGGACAATTAAAAACTTACCTTGAACTGTCACAGATGGACGCCTACCGTCCCAACACGGGGTATAGGTACGATTAAAATAAACACACGAAAAAACACGGTCAAATAAGTTCGTTGAAAGTTTTTCCAAGTGCGGAATACATGTCGGAATTTGTTTGCACACCTCTCACCACCGACATAGCTACCGAGAGACACGGAGACGAAGTGTACATGGCACGAAGGCGGAGCAACGACTGAGCGGCCAGAGCAACCTGAGGAGCCAGCCTGGCTGAGGCGGCACGGTTTAGCAACACTGTGCTTTCACCCTTCACCTTCCGTATCACTTCCCTCCTTCAAGGACTCCATTATCTTCCATATGGTGGTCTTCGGTGGTATCTATATGCAGGGGCAGGTGGTTCGAAATATGGTATCTTGGAATAACCTTAAAGCGCGAAAAGAAAAAAAAAAGTTTACGTGATCATGGCATTCTTAAGGCTTTATGACGGCTTAAGAAGATATTTACACTAATGTGTACCTTTATGTACCGATCCGATCATTACAACAATAAGAATGGAATATTTTCTGTCTTATTTTATTATATAAAAACATGTAACTAGCTAAACGTAATGACAAACAAACTAAGGTAATGGATAAAAATAAATATAGAATGTTATTGAACAACAAATATATTTTAATTTATACTCAAAATTGTATTGTGTTTCAAACGTGTGGTACACCTGCCCCAAGAGTACAGATAGAATTGGTGGGGGGATTAGGGATGCACTGGTCATTCCACATGAATAACAAAAAGGTATCATTAAACGTTAATAGTGCGTATTTGTGCTTTTCATTACTTTGTGAAATTGCTTATTTTTTACATCAAGTAAAAAAATAAAATAAAATAAAAATAATACAGTCTTTTAATGTTGTTTACACATCTCAGATTAAAATTGACAAGCAGAAACAGACGAGAAAGTTATTATGACTAGGGATTTATTACTTTTCATTGCTTTCAAAATATATAAAGCAACTTATATTTGTAAAATATTTATTTTTATTTTTTTTTAAACGAAAAAAATCAGATCCGCTCTATACAATACTTTACATGGACAACCGACTAATGTAGATTATCAATAAAGCTATCTCACCAAAATTATTGATTGCTTAGTACTTCATAAAATGGGAATAGTTAACTAAACAATGTGGCATAGGCAAATAAGAGAAGTTTTAACGATTTTTTCCGGCTTGAAGGCTCATCGAAAATCATTTAGGGGTTGTTTTTTTATCGCTATGTTATATGATATTCCTTTTTCTTCCTTTAATGTTTTAGTGAGATGTAGTAATAATTAAAAGAATCTAATTGTAATTTAAAGGGCAGGCACTGCAAATCTCATGGTTCCAGGATTAGTGTCATGTACATAGCTTAGTGAACATAGCTTGCCATTTTACGATGTCGAAACCGTAATGAGGAAACAGCCCGCAACTTTCGTTTCAGCTAGAAGGACTGGAAATTAGAGTCGGTCAGAAACTAGGGCATACAAAATTATTTGTTGTATGGACTTATAATGAAGACTAATAATGAACAACAAAGTTCAGATATAGTATACCGATTTATTGATCCAATTTAGACAGAACACGTTTTAAATTATTAAAAGAAATAATTAATAAAAAGAAATTCAATAAGAAATATTACTTTGTACTATTTTTTGACAAAATATACTACTACTAATATAAGGCTATTTAAAAAAAAAATGTTTGGTATCAATTCCTTAGGTTGTCACTTCCAGTTAAGTCACAATACATTTTAATTTTTCATTACTTATCTTTTTAATATCCTCGAAAATAAAATCAATCTTATTACAGACTGTTTATATTAACTATTAATAACCGTGTATAGATGAAAGAACCGACTTGCATATACATACTGTTTGGGTTATATCACCATCTATACTTCTCAGTGTTTGCTGTCTACGAGTATATACAAGGCAGACATAAAAGCTTTCTAATGAAAAATGAATAAGTATACTTTTTATCTACACCATAAATACACTAATAACGACATTAACCTTGGTTATATTCTTCAACTGGCGGACCTTTAAAAAAAAATACAAGGTCATTCATGTAAAAAAACTTCTGAATTTCCCTTTAACTTAAAAACCTAGAGGCTTATTTTACGTTTAAATCAAGATACTTAATGCTTTGAGAATATGCTGTGGTAATTAAACGAGGGTTTTATAAGCACTTTTCCGACGTGTTAAATATTGCATTTTTCCAGCAACCATTTAAAAATTAAGAAATTAAAGGTGAAACATAAGATTTGTTAAAACTACACTAGCGCTATGTCTTGCAATTTTCTATTACTAAACATGCAAATTATAACTCTAGGACGGTTTACTCATTGAAACATTTATTTATTATTATTTAGAAAATAATATTCTGATAATACATACAAAAATAAAATACAAATTATTTATTATAACATTTTAGAAATATTAAAAAAAAAAATAAAATGAATAATATTATAATAACGCCATGTAACATTTAAAATGAGTGAGTGCTGATTACCAAATTCGATCTTGGTGGCTGATCAGCTAGGCGCCCTCACTAGTGAGGGAAAGTGTTTTTCTCTCACTAGTGAGGGAAAGTGGGACTTTCCACACCAGTTTTAGTTGTGTAATGGATAGCATTACTAAATGGTTGCAGGAAAAATGTAATTGTACTCATATTGATATATAATGAAAGCAACGCTTGTAAGAGGAAGCTTCTCGTCACTATGCAAATCACCAAGGTCTTTAAGAATGGCAATGTCATCTATAGAAATCGAAATAAAGTAATATGATAAATAATAAATAATTTCACGAATGTTCCTACAAGAATTACGACAAATGCATGACATAAAATGAAACAGCGTCCTCATCATACCTTTAATATTCTTTGAACAAGTGTTTTTTATTTTAGAATTATTTAAAAAGCAAGGTCACGTAATAAAAGAATTATGTAATGGAGCAGGTGCTCTTTTGGTTTTTATTCTTTAACAAGGGTCTCTAAGAATTCCTAGACAATAAGGTATAACCAATTCATATAAGTTATGATACACAATCACATTGCTCAATTTGAACAATAAAACATAAAAATAAAATGCTATATTGCTACTATCAATAAAGCCTAGGTTCTATGCTAGATAAGGACTGTATCTTAGCATAGCGCCTTGAGTCACACCACAATGAGTCACACCAATTTTCCAATAGAAATAGACAATCAAAATTCTCTCTTCATTTATTCTCATTTTTTACAATCAACATTGTCCACGCTTAGTGTAAAGTCATCTTCTACGTTCAAAAGAAATAAAAGAAGAACTTCTTTATTTTCAGAAGCACGATGAGATAAATTGTATTTCTTTAATTACAAAGATCATGCGGGAAAATAAAAAGTCGAAAAACTTGTATTCGAATCGGAAGTCAGTTCTGATGTGAACTATGAAAAACGTTAAACTAGAGAAATACGTTATAGATAGAACTATGAAATAATCATGGTAGTAGTGGAAAATAATCTATAACATATAAGATATAAACTACAATTAAAGAAATCATAAATGTAAATTAGATATAAGATAAAAACAACTCATAAGGGTAGACTTTGTTATGCAATAATAATTACAATAAGTGTTGTTATGCATAAAATAATTTAAAATATGCAAAGATATGAGGTTCTCCAATTCGAAATGAAGTGCAAACAAATAGCTTAAATTTAAACAAAAACATTCCTGTTTATATTTAAGGAATTTTGCCCTTAAAAATAAATGCTTGTAATTGTAATAACAATAAATTGCGAATATGGTAGAAGGATATAACACAATAAAATATTTTTATTTTTTTTTACATTTAAATTACAAATGATAAACTTGACAAAGAAGTTGCCTGAAGTAATTTTAGATGGGGGCGGTAAGACTTATTTGATCACGACTTCCAAGTCTAAGCTTAGTGACTTAAGCTCCTAAGTTTTTTAAGCAAGTAGGTGACCATGCATAACCATGCAACGATCAAACTTTACCATCAGGTTATTTTCAACAATATAATAGGATTAAAGAATCAGATGTTTTCATATAGATTGGATGTGCCCCAAGAGAATCCCATTTTTCCTTACTACAAGATAATCCTATTCTCCTTAATGTTATAACAATATTAAGATAACTTTATACAGTTTATTGTAAACAATAATGTTATGACCGACTCATTTAGGCTATTTAAGTACAACCAAATACATATTTGATGTAAGTAAACATTAGAACAAAGCGCGCTAGCGTACATGTTTGTTTTTACTTAACATTTTTGCTTTTATAAGATTAGGAAGGGAAGCTTGGCAATTAAGTCGTCTTCTTTTTCTTTTAGGAGTACGGCAGATGCTTAACTTAAAGCGATCCTTGGTAGGCTTAATCTCCAAATTCGATCTGCTACGGTTCTGTGCATGTAAAACACTGATTCTTAGTTCTTGAGATTCTTCACTTTTGCGATCAAGCAAGCAGGAAATGACGAACTATACCCGATTCCCGGCCAGGAATCTTCTTCCGACTTCCACCGTTTCATTCGATAATTCGAGGTATTGGAATCTGAAGCCTCCACGAAAATAGGTGTCTCCACGACGTATTGCAGCTGCCAGTGGATTTGCTGAACTTGCCTACCTCTTCTCATTACCGTCAGCTTTTTCCCCCCTAATTTATTTGTAATCCCAGCCTGGCTGCTTCTGTCCTTAATTTTAGCACTAGACAATGATCTTCCAATAATTAACAACTCATCTCCATGTAATGCTCTTTCCATAACTGCCTGCAAAGCAGTATTGAACAGCGAAAGGCAAGACTATAATCTCCTTTTCTTGAACAATTTTCTCTTTCGAATTGTTCTGATCCCTCGATAATTTACAGAATAGTACGCATCTTTAATTGTGCTCTCTGTAAGTCGTATTCGTTTCCCTGCAACACTGGACTGTTACTATTGGATGGAAATTGGGATGGAGAAAGCTATTATTAAACTCTTAAAGAACACGCCTTGAATAAAAGAGAAAAATAAAGAAGCAATAGAAAAATTCACCAATATGCCTACGAGGTTCTTGAATCCTACAGGGAATTCGCAGTAAATAAGCTGTTGATAGCATTAAATAATTTATCTCTATCGATTTCATGCTGAAACATTAAAAACCTGTAATGATTTAAGCCTTAAAAATGTGTCGGATGATGCTATTATTAATAAAATTGATAAATTGAATCGAGATGGCAAAGCATTAAAATGCATATGGAGATAGACACGTGTAATCATTTATGATAACGTGTCTTATCTAATCACCCCACCTCGCAAAAAAAAGAAATTAATTCATAGGCCACAGCCAGCCGGTTTCAATATGTCATGAATCCATAAAAAAAATTGAAACGAAAAAAAGTGTGCCAAAAAAACAAAACAACTAAAACAACGTAATTAGATTCACTGATGTCGATGTTTTGGAAGCAACCATAGGATTTAAGAAATATCTAAGGTCACACTTAAAGATGTAAAAATTACACAACAGTAATCCAACAAGAAAATAAACATCTTGAGGCTTATCAGGGCAGTCAGTACACGTACACGCGAGGTTGTGGTGTTGGGCAAATACACATACTATAGTATTTCGCCAAATCATATAAATTGGAGTTAAAGGAATAAAATTACTTGATGAAACACAATAACATGAATTATAGTGGCACATCAAGTAATTTTGTTCGCGAAACTCAAATGTACAGTAATTGGTAAGAAATTGGAAATGGAATTACATTTTTCACCAACTGGTAGGTACCAGCCTCAAAAGGATTGAAGCAAGAATTGTGTAGAAACGAAATGTCCTTTCAAAAATGGGGTTATACTACGACAGATTCACGTTTCTCAATAACTTTTAGTTATAAAGAAACATTGAGGGATACGTCAAATAAGATCTCGATAAAAGTTTAAATTTATTTTGGTTCTCATCAAAGGTATTCTAAAATACGGAGATAGCACATCAAATGTTTTGTGCTGGCACGATAACTTATTCCTTATTTAGGCCAAGGGAGAAAATAACAGATCCCTTTAGAAAGAAGATATCCCTACAATTAAATAGGAAAATATTATGTTTCAACTAACGTAGTAGCAATATGGTTTGGTTTTATACTTTTTATTTGCTGTTGTTGGAAATTATATTATGCCTTACTGTGTAAAACAAGCATCTTCTTTAGTCGTGCTAATGAATCTAATGTAAACTTTAATCGTAAAAATTACATTCGTGTTTAAAATCCCAAAGTAAGACATCAAATATGTAACGATAATATATCTATGTAGCAGACAATACTTTCACTTTCAAGCAGAAGATTCTGTGATCCTGAATAGTTAAGTTCAAATAAAAAGGAACAGACAAAAAATAACAAATCGGTACATTATAAATGGAGTCTAACATATAATTAATAACCTCCAATTAGAGTATATTAAATTAAAGTGGGCACTTCATAGTTGAATGCACCAGGAGAAGGCAGGGCGAGGGAGTGACGTAAGAGGGAGGAGTGGGGGTAAGGTTAGACCAGGTGAGAGCCAGCTGTGGATCAGCTGATGCGACGTTGCCGCTATACCCTGACCCAGATAGCAACAGCCCGCTCCGCTTAGCAACACCACGTCCCAGGCCACTCACTATCAATCGATCCTCTTTCGCAGGCATTGCTATTGGCATCTCATACCATGCCTCTCGTCCAACTTCATACTAACAATCTCATACTAAATAAACTACTGTCACTCCCAAACCGTTTAAAATAATAACAATTGCTATCTACGCAAACTCTCCCAAACCCAAACTACAGTAACGCGTTTGTAACAATGAAATCAACATGGAAGAAATGGATGAATCATGGGAGAAATGGTGAATCACTTCCATTGTTCTAATTTGGGTTGGACAGTCCCAGATTCTTGAAATGTAATATCATGAAATATAAATATACAATTATAAATATAAAATATAAATTCTGAGAAGTGCTCCTCAATGGACAAAATATGACAAATGAAACAAATAAATGCATATCAAAAATCATTTTTACTATCAAGCTCCGGCTAATTAGAAAAACGAGGTCTAAGTAGTTATATAAAAAGCATAAGCATAAATCAAAATGCATTTGTATTGCAAAAAAAACAAAAAAATAGCACCAAAAAAATAGAAGTTATCATAACCTTGAAAAGAAAAAAAAACAGACACAATTTGCATGAACTTAACCAGTTTTGTTGCAGTATGTACCGGTTCTACAAGATTTGGTAAATAGATAGGACAAAGAATATCTTAAATCAATGATGAAACATGAGATAATTTAATCTCTAGTTTAACAAAGACAAAAGTAATTATTTGATCGTGTAAATAATAGTTTTTTGTTTTAGGTCCATTAGTTTTTTTATTGCATGGTCACTTAACAACTTTTCAACTTGTTAAGGGTACAACGAAAAAAAACAACAACACACTTTTATGATGTAAACAAAATAAAAAAATATGTTTCATACGGTTTTCCCATTCTGTATTATTTGATTTTTTTCATTTTGATCTAAGTTTGAAATGTTGCTTGCGTAAAATACAGGATTAGCGGGATCATTAACTCCAACCCAAATTAACTTTTAGAGGTGTGCTCCTACATTCGAAGTATCCAATGTATCGATTCTACAATTACAAAAATATAAAGGGATGAAATAGCACAATGGAAGTAAACAAGACAAAGTTAAAGCCATTTTTAGCAACGAGGCTAAGAGCGAAAATTCGGGTTGTAAAGGTGACCTTCTGGCTATTTTTAGAAAAATTTGGCTATTTTAAAGATTTCGAGTTGTTTCAAAGCTAAAGGGTTTGTTCATTCCACTTGGAGGATATATTTGCCTTAATTGCATCTAAAATTAATTACTTGATATGTATTCTTCTTGTTGATCTGACCTAAAAAGGTTTTCAAAAGAAAATTGTCTGCTTCGAAAATCGGAGTACGCCAGTATCTCCATTCAAAAATATGTAAAAGAGAAATAATCCAAATATTTAGGATGAGGCAGAAACTGCAATACAGTTGATAATAGATCAGTACTCCATTACAAGTTTGATGAATAGTAATATCGATAGTTGTTTGTAATTGGAATTCTCCATGAACGTTCGTCAAGCGAACAATGCCCTTTCACACCGGTTTCAAGAAAATTAAGAGGTATAATATTATTTGATATTTTTACATCACTTATTTTTTCAGCATATTTTTAATTTGCAGTCAGTCACGGCCAGTTTAACTTTTCATTAATTTCCGTTTAGTATTCTGTAAAATAAAAACTACTATTGACTGTATATAGTAACTATACTGACTTACACACATGTTTGGGTTATTTATATAATCATCAATACTTGGAGATATTTGCTCAAACGTTCATTTCTTGATGAAATGGTCATCGAAATTTACGCATTTCTCATAATTACTCTCCTTTTTTGTTACTAAAACTCACGATTATTTTTATTTTTGAGAAAAAAAATAAAAAGGAAACGAATGAAATCTAGATAAGATATCAAATCAATAAATTATAAATTAAGATCTTCAACAGAGCCGTAGCATAGATTATAAATTACAACCATAGCATAGATTATAAAATCCTTGAGTTGAATATTCATGCTTTAAATGAATAAAACTGAAAACGTTTTTATTATGAGCTTTTAAATTCAGAATAAATACAGGTTACTAGCAAATAGTTCAGAATTCTAAAATCAAGAAATCCATAATAATTTCAGCTGATGAAGCTGGTATCTTATGACTCACCTGCTGTTCAAGAGGGAAGGTGTTATAAGAGACATCTTCTCCAATTAAAAACCCATCACTTTCTTCTACAAGAAAGCCTGAAAATAAAAAAAGAAAAGGAAATTGTTAACGGGGTTAAAACCATTTGCAAAATATATATATATATATATATGTATAGGCATGTATATAGCACCTATAATTGTATTGCTTGTGGAGTATATAGATAATACTGTATCTGCCCTAATGATTATTAAACAGAGAAGAAAGATACTGTCCAATCCATTAGTCAGAACTAATTGATTCGCAAGCGATGATTGGTTACGGCTTCAGTGTGCAATAGACAGAGGTCATGTTACGATACAGAACAGATTGCAGTTATATTACTGAAATAAGTTACATTACATTATAACTGATAAGCAGTTATATTATATATTACTGAAAAGAAACGATAAAAAAATAAATAAATAAAATGCCTAAATGAACACAAGCAAGGAATGGATACCACATGCATTCCAGAATTTGTTGCAATTTATTTAAGTTAAGACTAGAGAGTAAAATATTTGAATGTATTGAAGAATAAATACCAATAAACTCCAGGTGCACGACAAAAAATAGGTTTTGTCCATACATATACCAATTTAATTTCACATTAAATAATAATTACGGTAACCGATAACAATTACGGTTTTTTAAAAATGTTTCTCCTGTTTCACAATGCAAGAATCCGAAATGTTACATTGATTTTTACATTAGTGGAAGGCATCAAAAAATATATTTGTCGTTATTTAGGATCAGTAGAAATAAAATTACATGTCCTGCATAGATACTTTAGAAAAAAAAGTAAGGCTATTTCTTTTTTGGCGAAAAACATTTTGTTTGTATATCATTATAAAATTTTGGAATAAACCGTTTTTGGGACTGCATAATCCCATAAATTTCCCAAAATTAAGTGAAACACAGATGGGATCGTCCGTCTCCTTATTTATTATTTCAGCATTCTGAAATTTGTTGATATAAGTATTTTGCAAATATAATACATTTAACGATGATAAATATTAACAACAAAAAATTAAGCATTGGCTAAGTGGATGCGGTAATTGCAGAAACTTCAATAAGAAGGTTATTTATTCTAGAGAGTAATATCTTAAGAGTATTCAGACTAAGACTTAAGTCGAAATGTGAGCTCAGAGTAATTTTTTTTTTTATTAATTTATTGATATTTACAACTGTAATAATAGTATGAGTAAATCTGCTAATATGGACAAATGACATGAAAAAAAAAACTTGTGGAGAAACAACCCATCTCATTGACCAACATAACTTCTCCACTGTTTATTTCTATTGCACCATACATCCATTTAAAAATGGGACTAATAATCGCACGTTTATATTAGTATTGCCAAAACAAAATTATAAGACTAGCATGGATTGGTTTTACAGATTGTCATGGTTAAGCAGTTCATTCAACCGTTGTTCAGGCCTATTTATGGTTTTTGTCACGGCACAGTTTTTTTTTTTTATCGAAAACGACCAGACGATCATAACCCATAAAAATTATTTTCAATAACTCATAGAGGTGTTTAGATTATATCCAGCTCGATAGGTATATCAACAACCCCGATGAATGATATTAAACACATTCCGAATATACTTCTATGAACAGATGGTTTCGAAACAGCAATAAAGAAAATGCAACCGATATATTTATTCCAATGAAACGAAATAAGAGAAATTTATTTATTTACTAAATTAAGTTTTAATAAAATCACGTAATGTGGTTACACAGCAGATTACAGCTGACTAAATAAACATACCATTAGTCTTATCATATCAGTTAAAACTAAAAACAAGTGATTATCATTATCAGAGATTATTTTAGATAGAAAATAATTTATTAAACAATCATAATATAAAACAGTAATACACACAAAGCTCTGCCAGGGCTTTTTCAGCTAAAATGAAATTTGGAACGTGGGATATAAATATTTAGCTGTAATAAAGCTGTTAACTTTTCGGGAAGGGCACAAAAGAAAATTTTTGGGACGTAAAAATCCTTAACAACGCCACTGCATAATGACAGCGGTAAATTAGAATACTAGTTTAAACTCCAATAATATTTATTTGTTTTATTATATTTGGACTCCACCTCCAGAACTTGAAGTAGCTGACTATTTTAAGATTTTTAACCATGATTTCAAAACAAATTTACAAAAAAAAAAATGCAGTTTATTAAGAAATACGACAAGAATCTAATGTCAACGAAGACTTCGGCAAAAAATGTTCATACTGTAAATTATAAAATATTTTCTGTAATTATTTTCCCTTATTAATCGTATTTTATAATAGATTACAACTCATAATATGAATGAAAATTACAACTAGCTCTTCTGAAAAAAAAAATTAATCGGATTTATCCCATTCTTTTTTTACTTTATTTCTTTATTTTCTGTAACTGGCTCAATATCATTATTTACCAAAAGAATTTCCAAATAGTCTGAAAATAAAATCTAAAAAAAATAGACATACGAGTAGGTATAGATAGATTTCTTCAACCATACTTATGTTATAATTTCATACCATAATTATAAAGCACTTTATCATATCAGGGTAGATTTAAGGGGGCACGGAGGCACACGCCCCCCAAGTGGTTTTTTCGCACTGTGGAGAATCCATTACAGTGCATGCTTATAGGCAAATCATATAATCATAGTTGTTAAAATATATGAATAAAATAACAGAAAGAACATGAGTGAAACTATTGTTTTGATCTTTTAATAAACCTTTGAATCCTTTCTATAAATACTACAAGTTTATTTCTAAGTTATTGTTGATTTTTTTCCGTCTGCTCTTTGTGCCCTCCTCCCCAGAAAAATCATGGGTCCGCCCTAGCCGCCATCATTGTTTTTTCTTTCTCACCCAGCGGACAATATTGATAGAAAACTCCATATATTTAAGATTATTATTAACGAAAATTAGACCAGTAATTCACCAACTTCATGTCAAATACTTGGAAGGGTTTTAGAAATAAATATTTAAGCTGCATAGAAACCTTATATGATAATATATTTCATCTACTAATCTGGCCATCCACCATACATTTACGGTCCTATATTCCGTTTATTTAACTTCTGTTTCCGCAATCCATCAAATTTCTTAAAATCTAATTTCTACAAGGTGATCCATTACATCATATTATAACTTAATGGAACATGTGGTACATAGATGTTCCTTTCACATCAGATCGTCTCCTACTATTAGTTTCTTCATACGTCAATCAAATACCATTCCTATTTTCAAAAACTTCTTATTCCAATTATACTTGAATATAATATAATTTTTCAAATAATACTTCTGCTGTTTTGTCCTATCTTTTGTAATTATTAAAAGATAATCAAACGTAACTCCCTCATTTTAGACATCTATTGTTCAAAAGAGGATTAATTACCATATTCGATTATAGGTTTTGATCTAATTAAAACTGTTCATAACGTAATTAATTATACAACACTCAGGCGAGGTGGAGTAAGTGATAATGAAAGCGACTTGAGGGAAAGCCAGGAGAAGGAAGTACACCAATGACTCTCGCAACAAACTAGGTCACGAGGCTATTTATTTGTCATTCGATAAAAAAATAGAATTAATATAAATTAGTGTTTGAAACATTGACAATTATTATATTGCGAATAGAAAACCCCATTCATCCCTTGTTTTATTGATATCTTCTCCCGAACATATTTCAATTAATCTAAATAAATTCAAGAGAAAGGAAACGATCCGAGTGGATAGAAAAAAATTCCTTTAAATGGGGAGAAACTGTTGGAAAGTCGACGTTTCGACCCGCATTGCAGATCTTCTTCAGTGCTAATTATACAAAATACAGACAAATTAAAATCATACATGGTAAATATTAAAAATACATCTAGGCAAAACATAAAGATGGGAGGATAATTATAGAATATTATCAAGTGAGCAATAAAGTAATAATAATAATAATGAAGTAATAAATATTCCCTTTGTTTTGTATTTTTATCTAAGCGTCCTCCCATCTTTATGTTTTATCACTCAGATGCCTTGATGCCTGAATGCATTTTTAATATCTGATATGTATAATTTTAATTTGTCTTTATTTTGAATATTTATCACTCAAGAAATTCTGCAATCTGGGTCAAAACGCCTGACTCTCCAATAGACAGTTCTCCCTATTAAGTAGATTTTTTTTTTTTACTTCCCCCTGGACCATTTTCTTTCCAAAAGCACATATACACAAGGTCATCAAATATTATTGAAGAAGAAAAAAATATAAATTCAAGCTCTATTTTCTAATAGATTGTGTTAAGGTCAACAAGACTTAAAGACCCAAACCATTCTGATTCTCACCAAACTAACCAGGAAACCATTTTTATCGAATTTGGTTCTTTCTTAAAAGCAACACAGACGAAATAAAGAACAGAAGTGTCGATTCAAATTTGTTTTATTGCTTATTCTCCAAAAAAAAAAAAAAAAAAAATGAAAATTATTTGCGCTGTAAGCATAACTTAGGGAAGGTAGTTTAGTTTTATACGCAATCTTATTTAGCACGCTATACTGTGAGCATGCTAAATTCAGTGTTTTAAACGAACCCTGTATTAAGTACTACCACATCCTACAAAGTAGATAGAGATAGTGGGGGTTGTCTGTGGTATGATGTAAGTGGTAACTTTTTATTTTCGTAGCCTTGTTTCTAAAAATCTTTACCTTCGATATACATAGGACGATTTATATTCTATTTATTCAATTGATCTTATTGTTAATATGTTTCTACCATATTTATTGGATTTAATGAAAAATCAGGATTATGAGAAAGTTTGGCGTAGAACTCAAAGAAGTTCAAGAACTTGATAGGATCACAATAATTTTCTCGACATACAATTATCAAAGTGAGCATAACTGATAAACAAACATAAATTATAGATAGGATGCAATAGGAAAAATTCCCAAAATAAATCCTTGAACCTCTAAATTACTAGAAAACATACCAGTCGACGTTTCGCCAATTGAGGCATCATCACTAAAAGAAAATCATCACATCAAAGAAGAATAAGTCCAGCACATCTCACACTAACATTCCAAACAGACACATCAAATCGACTGCACCAGCAACCTTCCTCCAAGGCGCTCCACAATCAACTAAGGCAAAGGAAGGTAATACACCAACAACCGGGGAGGTTATAAAAACAGCTGATCCACAGAAGAAACAAAAACAAACCAATAAAATAGAGAAAAACAGGTATGCTTACATAAAAACTAGTAAGATTTATTTAGGATAATTTAAAATGCTTAATGTTTCAGAATAAAATTGATTTAAATGTTTAGTAACTGTTTTATAATTACAGTAATATCCAACTTTTCCACGATATTCCCTTATTATTCTCTTTATGTTTTGCTATAATTCTCATTGTAAATCATTTTGACCCAATCAAAATGAAACATGTACTTACACATCTTAGTTATTTATACCAATACTGCGTTAGGTAAATGTTTCTCAATAAAAATTTCTACAACCGTTTCTGGATTACTTTCATTTGCCTTAGTTGTTAGTAAAGCGCCTAGGAGTAATGTTTCTGACTATTTGATGAGTCTGTTTGGACCGTTAGTGTGAGGTGTGCTGCATATTTTCTTTGATGTGGATTTGGATTTTGGTGTGATGTCTGAGTTGGAAAAACGTTGACTGGTTGTGTTTTCAATATTTTAGAGACTTGAGGCATTAGTTTTGAAATTTTTACTATTACATCCAATAAATTTCTCTAATTTAAGCGAAAACAAAAATCGGTAATCTTTAATGATAATATTGATAATAATTGTTGACCTATGATAATTTATGTTGAAGAAATTGGTCCGGGTAGAGGTCACTGAATGAAATTCTCAAGTAATTTCAGATGATATTTATTGTTAGCCAACGTTTCGACCTACGTTGTAGGTCTTCTTCAGGGCTGTGGGGGTGGGACGGGGGGTGGGTCCTCTCTGGCTATGAAACACTGACTGGGTCAGTGAACAGTCAGTGTTTCATAGCCAGAGAAGACCCACCCCCCGTCCCACCCCCACAGCCCTGAAGAAGACCTACAACGTAGGTCGAAACGTTGGCTAACAATAAATATCATCTGAAATTACTTGAGAATTTCATTCAGTGACCTCTACCCGGACCAATTTCTTCAACACAAACTTTAATGATAATAGTTGACCCTGATAATAAATGCAGAAGAATATGGTCCGGGTAGAGGTCAATGAATTTCTCTTAGAATTGAAGAAATGTTTATTAAGTAGGCAACGTACTTTGCACGTCTTCTTCAGGGCTAAATATTCAAAATACAGACAATTGTAAATTAAGAAATAGTAAAAAATTATAGTATGGTAAATGTATAAAATATATAATAAAATGTATGAGTGTATAGTATTAATGGCCAAGTGAGAGGAGGGTAACAAAATGCATAATAAAGAATTTATTTCACTATTTTCGTAAAGCGTTTATTTATTTCCCACCTTTAAGTATCATTTTAACGACATTCATCCGGTTTCATCTTTACTCAACCACTAATTATTGTCTTTTTACATGTATACTAGTCCAATAAAGCCTATCTATTATAACTGTATTTTTTATTTTCATTATTTACTATATTATTTATTTTCATTACCTCTGATTTTTTATATTTATTTCTTACTGTATTTTTTATTATTTTCTATTTTTAATTTTAATTTATTACTTACTGTAGTTTTTATTTTTTTTTATTGTATGGTTATTAATGCTGCACATGCTCATCCTAGCTATATATATATATATATATATATATATATATATATATATATATATATATATATATATATATATATATATATATATATATATATCCTCCTCTCCTCTCCCCCATCTTTATTGTCCACCATTCAGATACCTGATGTATTTTAACTTTAATATTTATTTTTTATATTCATTACCTTATTCTTTAATTTTAACACATTCTGTTGTATTCTTATTTTTTTCTTTATTATGTATTTTATTACCTTCCTGTCACTTGGTTATTAATGCTATACACTCATACATTTTAACCTTTATATTTACCATGCTTTTATTATTTATATTTACCATACTGAGCAACTTTGACCATTTTTCAATTCTCACTTGTCTGTATTTTGCATATTTAGCCCTGAAGAAGACCTGCAACGTAGGTCGAAACGTTGGCTTAATAAACATTTCTCCGATTCTAAGAGCAATTCATTGACCTCTACCCGGCTATTTTCTTCCAGAAAAATCGATAATGGTTCAAATTAAAAATGATAAACGATCTTATTTATACCATGAACTAAAATACAACAAACACACAACTTATAAGTTCAGTAAAAATACTAATTTAAATGCCTCATTAGAAACGTTTATTATGTTTGAATAAACATTGATCTGATGGCCTAAATAAATAACTAACAACAAGCTGCACGCTTAAATGTAAACAGATTTTTAATGTTTATTTGTTTGTAATTTACATAGTTGTTGTTATGGGAAAATAGGTTATAAAATTGAATATATAATATATACAAAATATAAACACACACGATATTCACATTCCGTTTTCTAATATTTACATTCCTACAACCGCCTGTGATTTTATTCTCGAGACTTGACAGCCAATTTTTATCTGTCTATCACCATCACACGTTACAACTTCCGATTATTATTACGTGGCTATACCAGGGTTTACCGTTCAGCAGCATTACGCATACGACTGATGCCAAAGGAACTCAGCATCAATCCATAGGTTCATATCTCGTCTATTTATGAAGACAGAAAAACATATAAAATTGATATATTTATATCAAACTATACCTAAACAAATTGTATAATCTAATTAATAATTAGTAATATATACAATAACAAATAAAGCATTATGACAGTAATTGTACAGTACTTAACAATTTACTAATGATAATAGTATTCATCCCAGTTTTAGTAGTATGCCCTACTACTTCCTCAAATAAACTAATGGGAATGTTAATTTAAATGTTATGGAGTGTAATCTGGAGGATGGGGCAATACCCCGAAAAGTGGATTATTTTATTTTTTTTTAAACAGTTAGAGAGACACATAAGGGAAGTGCAATTAAATTCGCATATTTAATTAATATGTCAAAGCATTAAGATTAAATAAAACCACGCTCGGGGAACACAGCTCACTAAATATACATACAATTAATCTTATCAGTTTATACTAGAAACAAATAAAAATATTTGAGGGAGATAAACGCAATATCTAACGATTAAAGAATCATCGAAATATTGATTATAATATCAAAAAAATATAATTAAGTCATAACAGTAAATTTTAATAAATATAGTAGTTGAAAGTAAAAGTTATAAAAAAATAATAAAAGATTGTATGACTAACCTAACTTTAGACGAGCGTTACTCTTACGAATGTCCGTAATTAATGATCTAACACTAACACACAACGTGGCCTCCATCAACAGCTAGCGTCACGGGCAATATATTCAAATATTCCAACTCACCTACCGATTATAACAATTACCATAAGAATCATAAGCACTACGCATAATATTTGCAAACAACCTTATTTAATTACACCTTTCATGGAAAATACAGTTTTTCTGCTACATTTTGTCATAGAAAACACCGAAACCCAATATTTTAATGATCTGAACAGTCCATAATTTCTCTCTTATACAGAAATACAGCAGTCCAATGTAAACCATAGTCTGGTGTTCAAAATACTCTTTTCTATCTTCCCAGTCAGAAACAATTATCTCAATGATTTATATCTTATTGCTAACAATAAGATATAAATCAAATAAATGTGTTGAATGTCGAATGATTAATTTCTTACTATGCATGAAATAAATAATTCTGAAGACGTAGATCAAATAAACACCTTCGGCCAACTTGAATAAGATAAATAATATATACATATTTAAATAAATAAATGGTATTTAAATAAAGGTAAAAGATCACACACTATCTATAGGGATTATTCTGATTACTCACTTAATAACAATTAACTTTTTTATACAATTTAAAAGGTTGTCCGCAAAATATAATAATGGTGTGTAAAGAATAAAACCAAAAATTGGCTCAAGACATCTTAAAATCTTGAGTTTTTAAAATAAATAATATCAATCAAATGAAAAATTATCTGTGAAAAATATAACATGAACGAAATCCGGGTTGTTTTAAGGACGCCTTATTAATCTTAATTTACCTTCACCCGAATTTTATTTGTCTCGTATTGATAGCACAATACTTTGCGTTCTTTACAAATACTTTTTTATGATTAAAAATAGAGAATCTATAATAATTTCAAGAAGTAGTTTGGATGTTATACTAAAGAAAAAAAAACACTTCAATAATATGTGTCGAGGTTTCGCCATAACTGCCAGCCTTACAGGAGTCCGGAATTTGAAATAAAATAAATTAATAAACAATGGTAATCGATTTGCAGTTTTCTATTCTGATGAATACCTGCAGTTTAGACAAAAACATTAACATATAAACTATTTTAACTATAATAATGCAATTATCAACAGGCTCCAAACATGAGACAGCACCCCGCCACCAAGACGTTCAACATACAACTCAGACCTGAGTACATACAGAGTTGTATGTTGAACGTCTTGGTGGCGGGGTGCTGTCTCATGTTTGGAGCCTGTTTGGGTTGTTGATCGTTGGGATGTTTTGCACCTTTTTCTTCGAGATGCGATTCACATAACCCCTTTTTGATTTTGGTGTCTTGATAATGCCTGAATAGGCGAAACGTCGACTGGTAAGTAGGTGTATTTTTTGAAACATAAGGCTTTGCATTGTGTTTTTTCCCAATTGCATTATAATATATAATAGTGTTTCTTTTTGAGTTTTTGGCTCTATTTTAGTATTTTAACTATAAATTAGCGTACAATTTTCTAGGGTATACTTTCTTGAGTTCATTCCGCCCAACACTAACCAATATTCCACAGAAAACCTCTCCATCTTAGCTTTAGTTTCACAGTGATTAATTTTCTTTAATAATAAACAAGGAAAATGTATTAACAAAATCCTCCCCATATAAGTCATGATCGGATAATCTTCCCTCCTCTTGTCAAAAAAAGTTACCACGTAAAAGGGTAACATCTCTATATTCAATGTTTTTTAAATAATTTTAAGCACTATTTTGTAAAGAAACCACATATAAGTTTTTTTTTATTTTTGGGTATAATAGGAATCTATTAGCTTGTCAAACGTTCATTATTAGAATATCTTTTCAGGTTTCTAACCCTAGTACAAACCGCAGTGACCACTGAGAGTCTTCAGTATTGGGGTCTTACGTCATCAATAGTCGATTTTTAGACCATTTCCATCCCCCCCCCCTAAAATGCCATTAATGTAATCAAAATGCGTTTCATAATAAACTAAATACTAAATTCCTAATTTCTTGAGTCAAATACGAATCAGTACAGGCGAATCCCCACATGGACCATTTTTTCTAGCCTTTTAATACCATTCTGTTATTTATAAATAAATTTAGGATGAAGTAATTATTAATGTTTATATGCAATACATATGCATTATTTAAAAGTTATTATGGAAATAAGTTACGTTACCATATAAATTAGTTCAGGTGTGACCTGTGATGTAATGGTTAGCTTAACAACCAACTAAGTCAAGATCACAGGTTCATAATCAGGTAGATGGTTCCTTGGGAAGGAATTTCTTAAGAGGGAGTAAAAAATACTTGGTTGTGCCGTCCTTTGTAAGGGAAGTAAAATAATGTCCCGAGCCTGTAAGATGTCAGCTCGTTAAAGATCCCTATCCTATTATATAGCAGCATAAAGTGACGCTAAATGAATAAACAATAAACTTAGTCTAAACTGAAATGCATTAAAAATAAAAAAAAACATAAATATGATACCGGTAGACCAGGTAAACAAAATTCTAACGTATATACAATTAGAGTTTGTTGGTTTGTATTCTAAAGTAGATTAGTGAATACAGTATATTCAGTCCACTTTTTTGTGTGTGTGAACGTTTAGACAGACTCATCGTGACACAAATACAAAAACGAAATAAAAAAGGAAGCAATTGACTATCCCGTATGGCAGCGAGGTCAACATCCAGTGCACAATTGAAACAAAACAATGCCCGACGTTTTCGCTATAGCCAGTACGACTCAGGAAACCTCAAATTACGTCCTTTTATACCAGCTAGGGTTAAGCCAGGCCCTTATCAAAACACGCGTGACTGATAATTACTGATAAGGCTTTCTTTTTAAATTAAAAAAAAAATCTTTTTAAGAGTTTTAAATCAAACAGAGGGAACATCGAGGTTCGAATAAGACGCATTACACAGACGATCATTAGTAGTCTCACTCAAAACATACATGACACATTTTAACGACGCAAATTTTATCGGCACTCCATATCACGGTCATCTATTATCTCTATTTTCGATATTTCGTCGATCTTATTACTAGTTGTAATTCTGCAGGGTTATTATTATTTTTTAAGTTGTATAACTATGTACGTTATCTCAGAATATACTTGGACAATAGACTTCAATGGAACATACATACAAAATTATAAAGGCCAGAACTGACAAGATGCTACAAAGAACTATCACACCCTCTGGACTACAGAATTCTTCTCAGAAATCTTCATTTAACTTATGAAAAAAAACGACTAATCTATAACAGCATACTAAGACCTATTTGGAAATATTGAGCAGAACTTTAGGGTTCAGCAAAATACATCCATATTCACATGATACAAACAACACAGTCCAAAATTCTAAGAAAAATCATTAACTATCTTATTAGTCTTATCAAGTATTATGGGATAAGTGCAGAGAACGGATTTGTCTGACCAAGACACGAACCAGAATAGCTTAAGTGGTAGAGCAGTATGATGGTAACATGGAAGACTCGGTTTCGAATCACGGCCCTGGACAAATCTTTTTCTCTTTAAAATAAAAGTTTTTAAAAATTATTAACGCTCCTTAGTTTATTTCGAATCACACCATACAAAACATGAACATTCGTATATTCTATAAAATCATTTATTCACAACAAATACACCACAACATTCCACT
This sequence comes from Arma custos, assembly GCA_037127475.1. Lineage (NCBI taxonomy): Eukaryota > Metazoa > Arthropoda > Insecta > Hemiptera > Pentatomidae > Arma > Arma custos. The sequence continues at coordinate 88,831,932 of CM073762.1, forward strand.
CATAAAAAAAAATCATCAAAATCCACTTGTTATTCCTCTTTCCTACTCCATGTTATCTGGGCTTGATAGGAAGAGATTAAAAAGACAATGGCCAAGAGACCTGCTCAAGAACTACTGAATTTCCAATACTTGATGTTTTGATTAATTTCCAAAGTTCCTGTAGAAAAGCAAATAGAAAAACAAACATTTTGATAAAATTTGCTGGATGCGCAATAGCGCGGGTGCAAATGAAAAATCAAAGAATAAAAGTTGTAAAAACTCATAAAGGTGAGTAATTCTAAATATTAAAAACAGTAATAAAAAATTGCTATCTCCTCTAAATGATCGTATGATTATTTAATTATTATGATTATACTTTATGGTTATCCTATTAACTTAATCATTATTAATTCAGTCATAATAAACACTAATTAATTCAGTAAAACACAATCGTCGACTTCTAACAGTTTAATGATTGCTTAATGACCCGATCTAATTACCCAAATCAGTAGAGATTGACACCTTACATCTTTTCTTAACAGTGGAATAAATGATTTTAAGTTTGGCAAAACGCGTAAAAACTCATTTGCTTCAATGACATGGTTCGAAAAAACAGCTTTCATGAAAATTAGCAAAAAACATGACAATTAATATTCATTACGGGATACATCACACGCAAAGGAAATCGAGACAATCGATTATGTTATCTCCAACACACGTGCAGAAATTAAACATACCTTACATTTATTTCATATTTATAAACATTATTTTTAATTTCTTATTTTTCAAATTTATCAATCCTTTCTTTCTACATATGCTTGTATTATTACATTTTACTTATGTAACCTCTAGATGTCTGGTATCATTCCGTTTATGTCTATAATTAAACTAGTTTTTTCTAAATCCTTCATATTCCACCCCTTGTTTTATACTTTTTTTCATATTTTAATCTTCTCATTTTGTATCTTTCCGTTTACCTCCTCATTTTTCTTTCCCTTTATATCATTTTTACATTTTATCCTTTCTGCACAATTATTTTCTGTATTTTATATTCGTATTCTTTAATTATTATATCTGTCACTATTTCAATTTCTGTTCATCATCTATAATTTTATTATTATCTGTCACTATTTTAATTTCATTTTATTCTGTAACCACTTTTATATTCGTTATCTTTAATCATCATTTCTATTCACTATTTCATCATATCTAGTCACTATTTTAATTTCCACATTACTTGTACCACATTACTACATTACTTGTCACCATATTCTTGTTACTGCAACGTTTCTTATATGTTTTTCTGTTTGTTTCTCTCTCTTAGCCCTGAAGATGGCCTACATTGTAGGCCGAAACGTCGGCACACAATAAATAAGTTACACTTATTAAGGTGTTTTTATTGACTGCACCCCCAACTATTTCTTCCTTATATTTTACACTATTATATTAAATGGGAAACCCTTGGGGGTGGAACTATCCAAATTTCTTTCTTAAATTATACAAAGAACCTATCTACAAATTTCAAGATGCTAAGTTCCTGATTTGTCTTTAATTATGTACTATAATGGATTCTCCACCGAACACGAAAACCTATCTGGGGGAACGTGTCCCCGTGCCCCCCCTAAATCTGCCCTTGCTGTAGCCTATGTGTTATTATGATGTATAACCTATATTACGCAATAAGTTTCATACAAATTCTTTCAGTAGTTTTTGCGTGAATGAGTAACAAACATACATAGAAACTTTCGCATTTATAATATTAGTAGGATATCAAAACAATAGTTTCACTCATGTTCTTTCTGTTATTTTAACAACTATTATCATGGTATTTGCCTTTAGTTACTATAATGGATTCTCCACAGTACCTAAAAAACTGTCAGGGGGCACCCCGTACCCCCCTACATACGCCCTTACTGTAGCCTATGTGTTATTCTGATGTACAACCTATATTACTGTAAAGTTTCATCCGAATCCCTTCGGTAGTTTTTGCGTGAAAGAGAGACAAGCATACAAACTTTCACATTTATAATATTAGTAAGATTTTTACATTTTCGCCACCCACAACCCCCCACTTCTACCACCACCTGGAGACCAAAGGGAAGTTGATTGGGGTTGGTGGTGATAGAGAAAACTATGTATTTACGTACTAACAAAGCATTTTATAATATATATTAGGTTAGATTAAAAAAAATATTACTAATAATATAAAACTTAATGTTAAAACAAAAGCACTATAGGATAAACCTGAGAACATAATGATGTTAGTTCTTGTTACACTTTCTGCTTCACTGAGCCATTAGGATAGGTTTCCCACTCAGTGCACTTATACAGATTACACCACTTTAGAAAGACCTGGAGAGCAAACAATACAACTCACGCTCAATATAATAATGCGATAATAATTGAAAATCTACAGTAAATAAATTTTTAAAAATGTTAATTTGAACAGTAATTTAAAGAATACATAAAGAAGCTTTATTATCGACGTAAAGGTAATGGGATTTGATAGGCAGTGAATATTGTAACCTTAGGTGAAACATTCTCTTTCGACAGAAATTTCACGCAATATAGTTTGCAATATGAAAGGGTTACTATAACGCGTATATTTTACAAAAAGGATAATTCATTCTTTAGTCACACTTAAGCCAGAACGAATGTATTCGAACAATTATTCCGATTAAACGGAAAAAAAAGATAATGAACTAAAATTAGTACAAAAACGTCAAAAAATAAGCATAAATATACTTTGAAATATAATTATATAACAGAATTACTGTTCCAGACTCTTGTCTCCGGAACACCACTATAAGGTCGAACCTGAATGTTAAACCAGTCAACGAGCTAATAGAGGAAAACAGACTGAGATGCCTTGGACACCTCCTGCGGATGGATCTTAGCAGAATTGCTGGCGAAACCTGCCGAGACAATGTGGAGGGAAAACGAGGAAGAGGACGACCTTGGAGGAGGTGGGAAGAAGAGGTGAGGAAGGACTTTGTGAAGAGGGGAATCCATTGGAGCAGAAGAGCACAGTTGGTGGAAGACCGACAGAGCTGGAGAAGGCTGTGCAGAATTCCTCCTCACACTGCTTAGGCGGTAAAGAGGATGATGATGATGATGATGAACAGAATTACTGCGTAACCAAATTATGATATTTACTAATAACTCGACAATTACTTCGCTGTAACTAATGTTTACTAAATACATATTTATTCGAAATACATCTTTAAGAGGACTTGTAAGGTCCGCCTTAAGGTTAAGTATAAGAACTTGCACTAATTCAACTAAATTCCTGAACATTTGGCAATATACTTCAACCTGGATAAAACTAATAATTTCTCGGCTAATACGCCAATTGGTGTTGCCGAATTAGGGATTTGTACAAGAAGGTACATTAATATTTTTTAGAACAAGCATTTACAAACTGAAGACTCATCATCAAATATCACGTGTCGATATATGCATCTTCATATATCTATAATCGGTTATTTCTCTGATTATATATTTCAGTTACCATTTATCAACTGTTTACTGTTTCAATCGTCGTTTTTTTAGTGTTTTTGTTTAGTCGTTTGGGAATCATAAGCTCAGGAGTTAGGTTGATAATAGTTTTGATGAGTGATAAAGAGATATTTAGTCATTTCTTTCATGGTCATAAGCAACTCTCTACCAAAATAACACCGATTTTTGAGTTGGGTTACTTTGGAAATGCAAGTGCGATATTATAGGCCATAAGCACAATCTATATCAAGTCTAGTTCCGTATGTAAAGAAAAACATTGCCCTGAATAGTATAAATCTTAATTTTTTTTTACCTAAATTAAAATATCGCTCCTTCAAAAGAACTTTGTTCTAACTCAAAAAAACTAATTTCTGAAAATTGGTGTTGGAAAAAAAAATTGGGTATTGGTAAAACAAAGCATTCCTATTGTAATGATGGTATTGAAATTATTTTATTAACCTTTAGAACATTTTTCATTTTAACTTATGTCATTATCCCCATAAAACATTAAGTTCAAACATAACACAACTAAAAATATGACTTTATTAAAATAAAATAAAAATTCTAGAATATCAGACATGTCGTTCCAAATACAAATTGTCAACCAATACAATTCCTACTGAAGGCTTAACGCAAAAATGGCAAATTTTGTGTTTTGTCGTTGAAGGAGCGATATTTTCTTCTCCATACTACTTTCCACAATACAGAATATATACTTGATAACTTTTTTTTTGTTTCCTATAAAGTTTGTGAAATGGCACTTACTCATTTTTCGAACGCTAAGTCGATATACACTATTAAGAACCTGATGAGTTGTACAAATCAATAGATCAGGAACAATACTGTAATTATCACAACTTCTAAGCATGAAAATAAAAATTATAGCCATCAGAAGATTAAGACTCAAAGGGAAAACAAAAAATTGCGAATACTGAAAGGCACACTCGCAGACCAACGAAACATGAAGGTAAAGGGGCCAAGGAAAGTCCTTGGACGAGGGAAATCAGATATCGCAATGGCGTCCCATCACTGCTCTAACCCAATCTCTTTCGCAAAGTCTCAACGAACTTGCTAAACAACAACTAATAAAATTTAGATCGAACCGAAACGCCTTTCCATTCCGTCTTGTTTCGCCAATGTGCTCCATCATCTTGCAATTCATTAGATCCTTTACCATGATAACTATCCTTTGATCTGCTCTTCGTATCAAAAATGTATCCCTTTCTTTAACTGGCACCTGAGTAACCCAATTGGCCATAATATCATAAATATATTCGTGTCCTAGCCTTAAATATAAACTCGCAGTTATTTAGCCAAGTGTGAGGATCGGACTAGTGACATATATTTAAAAAACAAAACAAACTAGATATTTTCGTAATTCCTAGATCGCAGAAACATTTCCAAGACTCGAACATGGATTGAATAGTATTGCTTCATTCATATTTAAACTATACAGCGCATTTTGAAATAGCTTAACCACATGAAGCAATTCTGTTGTTGACCTAGAGACCCTCCTGGGGGCACACCCAGCTTATATTGTATGGGAAAACTCAATTGGGGTTAAAGCATAGCCGAGCAATCTCTTTTAAATCACCTACTTCACAACCGTTGGCTTACAAACAGTACGGCCCCTACGATGTCCTAAACTAAATACCTATATGGTCTGTGGTTGTAAAAACTTATTTGTTTTTCTATTAATTTTAAAACATATAGTATATTTTTTATGGCTTATGCTTCAGAGATGAAATTCAAAAATCTAGTGCATCATACATCATATAGGTATTAATTTTTTCCATAAATACAAGTAAGGGTCACCGTGTGTGGTTCAAGGATTCGGATTCCAATCAGTAACTAAAACACATTTCTATAATTATAACAAATGTCGAGGATATAATATTAAATACTAAGTAGCTTTAACATCGTTTTATTGAAACAATTGTACAAATAAGAGCGAAAAATTGTTACTAAGTTCCAACGTAACTTTATAAAAATATTTTTATTAAGTTGAGGTTTTTTTAACAAATTATATATTTCCTGAACACACATAAGTATTTAACTACTAAGGTATTTATCGTATAATGTACGTACATCAATGTTTCATGCAGTATAACATTTTTTTAACTGTAATAGTGTGACCACATTTATTTTTTTATTCAAATGGAAATGGTTGGCTGGATAATTTCAAGAAGAGTGTAAAATGGTCAGGGGATGCAGTCAATAAATTACACAAAACAAGATACTTATTTTATTAGTGCCTACGTTTCGACCTAAGTTATAGGCTTAATTTGATTTATATATTATTTTTTTTACTTTTAGAATGAGCTCTTCTATAAATTAAGCAAGAGCTGATTGTGTAACATTACTATTCTCTGACTGGGCTTCCTTCCCAGAAGATTACGCCCGATTCTTCTTGGCGTAGCCAAGGAATACATCCCATCGGCATTCCTATCCAAGGAAGGCGTGGCTCTGGGGAAAGTGCTTGCTTTTAGAACTGAAAACAGTTGATGAGAACTAACAACAGAACCTATGTTAATAACTATTGACAGACGATGCATCTCATTATTCTTTTATCATCGATTATACATAAATTTACTTAAAGAAAAGTAAATTAACATAACAAAGTAACATGACTCGAGTGTTCATACACTTTAAGAAAATAATTTATAATACTAATAAAAAAAACTTACTATGAATGAGATGAATAGAAACATTTTTTCATCTATGGCAAGTTTAAGTAACAAAAGTAATATTTGGTTCATTTCTTTTTGACATTTTGAGTTTCAAATCATTAAGCATATCTTAATATTGTATATTAAAAAAAAAATCTGTACTACTACAACCCGTGAAGGGAATGGGGTTCAGCACCGACTGTACCATTTCTCCGACAACGGTTGTGCAGGAAATAATGTCAACTTGTCCAAGATCACGCTCAAGCGCCAGATTTTACTATCTTTTTTGAATACCCACTTTATAGAGGCTGGGTGAGCCCCAAGAGGATCCTAGATCCCATGGGATCCATCTCAAGCCGCTAAAAAATTGAATAAAGTCTGCCAGCGAGCGGGTTTTGAACCCAGGACATTCGGCATGTTAACTCAACGCATTACCACTGAGCCACTCCGCTTCCTCATAATATTGTATATATCTGTATAAATATAAAGTATACATTAAAGAACTGGTTGAGCCTTAAATTATGGACGTTTTTGATGAAATAAATGTTGGAAAATCCTATTTCATGGCATTCTAGGCCTAAAATAATTAAATAGAGGATGACCTAGTAGTTATCATAACAATGCCCAACATTGCTCGTTCGTAACCTGGTGTAAACAATGTTAAGTCAAAACAACGGTCTACAACATTTTTACAATTGTATTCGTGACAAAAACGTATTTTACTAATTGTAGAGGAAACGTAATGTGTTTTTCACGTGCAAATATTATCTTTACCTATTTGTGCGTCAGGCTGTGACCTACTTCTGTTATATGCGTTGCCTCGTTGATTTGACAATGCCTCGACAACTCCTTTGCCGAAAAATGGCGTAAATAAAAAATAAAAAAGTGCTCTGAATTCACTAAGAAAAAAACTTTAAAAGGTTAAAAACTTTATACTTACCCAAAATAAAATTACTTCAAAAGTCAATCTCTATGAGAAGTCAAGCGAAAACAATATAATTTACCAAAATAAAAAGGAAAAACAAATACTGCAGCCACTCAATGGCATGTTTTTATGGCTTGGCCTTTATCCATACAAGTGATTAGTAATAGTTTGTGGGAAGTTGGCCTTACATCTTATGCTATTGAGACGACCAGCAGCTCAGAATATGGTGCAGCGAGTACCTTGACATGAGGAGGGGGTTTCAAGTTCAAAATTGTTTGATACATCTATACCTCCAAACATAAAATTACTTTAATGATTAAAAGAAAAAAGTGAAATCTTCTGAGTTTTCGTATAAAGCTTAATCTATATAACCCGAATTCCACACTTTAAGTAAGATGTTGAAAATATTTTTGCAACCTACTTTCGTTTCTCTTGAGGCTAATGTAAAAACTTACCTAATCCTAAACTGCATAACACCTAATAAACTAGACAAGATAATTTTCCTTATAAAATGCATATTACTTATAGAAAATAAATAAACGTTTAGTAACAATTTAATCTTCATACAATTATATAAAAGGACAGCATGTTTTTATCAACAACAGCGAAAACTACTTCAGGCAAGAAGAGCCAAACAGGTTCCCACAACTCTTTGCTGAATATTCAAATAAGACTCTAAGAAGCTAAAAAAAAATTAAATTTAGAAATGTGATGGCCAACATTCGAATAATTCTAAAATATCGCAGCTCAAGCACGTTAACAAATAAATAACAAAATATTCATACACAGGTATTCACTAATCAGCTTCATATAATTACAGCACAAAAACTCTTAAATACCATTAAACATTAAAGGATACTGTTTTTATAGTTGTACCTGAACCAATTACATTATACAATCCGCAATTAGAGGTCAGATTAGTTGATGTATTGTCCTACCAACAGGTGACTGTCAAGTGCGTACATTAAAACCTGTCGAGATCATAACTTGTAACATACACAGAACAAGTCCCACCCACACTGAAAATGCAAACGACTTGGTTATGCAACCGATTAGCGAATAAAACTCTTTAGTTTTATAACCCTTCAGACAACATTGAGGGGTGAGAAAGGAAAATCGAAATAAGTTTTTTTCCCTAATTAATAAAGTACATATTCACCAACACAAACCACTCTCTAATTTCCTAAGATGGTAAAAAGTTCCCCATTGAAATTCTGGTAGATTAATAAAAGAAAAGACCCCACAAAACAATAGAACTAGAACTCAAAAAGGCCGTATTTTCAATAATATTCAAATTATGAAATATAAAGCAAAGTTGAAGTAGAGAAAAAATATCCCAATTTAAGTTGTTATGGCTCAAACGTAGGAAGCGTTCTAACACATTTAACTGAAATTGGAGAGGTTCTAGAACTACATTTAAATTCACATAAAAAACGCTAGTGGATATATAATATATTTTTTCGTCACCAACATCATCACTGCAAGTATGAATTTCACCTTGGTTGGCCCACATGGAAGCCACTTCGTTCCGCAAATCTCCCATGGATATACTAGAAAACATAAGAATCCCAAAAGATCAACCTTTACCAATAAAATTGACATCCTAAATTTCAAAACCTCTAACTCAATTTGGTATTCTACCCCTAGTTTTACAATGTAGAAAATATCCATGAGCATAATTTCAACTTGGTTGACACCAAGGAAGCTGCTAAACGTAGGTAACTCTTTTGCCATTTTTTGACACAAGTAACGTTTGTCACTGCTAAAGTATCTTTTAAAATCAACAATAAGAATGACGCACGTGAATGTGAATAAAAACACTTGCAATTTTATGTTAATTTATGGTCTTCCACGGACCAACTGCTGTGGTGAGAACCTAAATCTGAAAACCGACACACTTTTTGAGGTAACTACTTCCTCCACAGTTTTGTGTTATGTTGATTTTTGTCGGATCATGATGAGTTTTCGAATTGTTTAATATACTTAATACTGGGTCCAACAAGGTTATTATGAAGTTAAGCACCGAACATTCTGAATTTTTTGGTTAAAAAAATTACTTGAAATTCACGAAATATATTCTAGGCTAGAACCCTTTGGAATACCAACAATTCTACTCGTTCGCAATTTGTTAACCTTATAAATATTCTAAAAAATTCATTGTATAGAAAAAAAAATTTCTATTTAACTGAACTATAGACGTTACAACACTTTGAGAAATCAAATAATCAAAGTAGCTATCGATTTGAGAATGACAATAGTTGAATAGTTGCCAGGAAGAAGGGCGTATACTGCATTTTCAGTTTTCGTTTCTTTTTGTTGAACAAGGTCTATGTGATGGCCCCTACTGCTAAAGTTAGTTTTTAGTTGCCTATGAAGTCAATAGAGGTCAGGGATAGCACAATCGTTGTCCATATGAGAGGATGATCGGTCTCTCAAGAGACAAAGTTCCAGTGAAAGAAAGGCGCATGTGAAGATATCCTAACCTTACTAGTGTAACTTACAAGGGCGTAAGTGGAAAATCTATAAAATGGAAGAAAGGCAGATATGACGGTCACCGAATTAAATGACCCGTTCTCTTATTTTGGCTATACCGTAAACTTTGAAAAATGTAACATGCACCCTTCTTCCAGACAAATATTCAGTGTTGTAAATTTCATACAAAAGAAGAATCAAGCAAAACTTGATTTTCGACACATGTTTTTTTAGATAAAAAAAATTAAATATGTTTTATAATCTACGTAGTGCTGTGTATATTTTTAAGAAAGTAGGATTTTTAATATCCTACACAAATATGCCGAGCTCCTGTTGGATAACGCTCATTTCAGCAAAATTACGTAAGTATGATTCAAGTAATAGCTTGCAATTTATTATACCATAATCGTCAAAATTCAGAAAAAACTGGCAATCATGATCGTGCAAACAGTTAAAAAATATATTTTTCTATGAATATTTTGAAGAAAATATATATATTTACATGCGGTAAGAAATGAAGATAGTAACTAAATACGAGTATGAAAATAATGAAGAGTAGCAACTTTCTACATACTTACACACTTAATACATACCTTCTTCTTCACAAACCTTTATATTCCACTACACAACCCTTAAATTTTGTTCTTTCTATTACGTCCATTCACTGAAAGAATGCCTATGTTACTTGTCCTACTAAAGAATTTGGTCTCATTTGCTAATTAACTATTAATTTATTACATCGAATTAAAGTATGTTAAATTAATATTTGTAACCTAACTTAAAAACAATTCAGTTTTTGTAATTTAGAGTCAGTATGTCATAATCCAAAACTCAGCGGTCAAATCTCGGCCAACAGGCACATGTCCCCACGCACCCTACGTTCAAAAACTGTATCAGTAATGTTAGTAATAATTATGAAATGGAAAATAAAAAATACATTTATTTAAATAAAACTTGCAATAACTTCTTGATTCTTTCATTTCACTTATCTTTGACGTGTAGTAACATATTTGAATTGTTTCTAAAAATTTCTCTACAATACAAGTTCATAGCTAAGTCCTATAAGACTAGCTGCGTGAACTACATCATATTATCTACCTGATAGGTAATAGGTACAATTGAAAAAGATCGAATTGTAAATAGTTTTACCCCTCGGAGGATATTGGATATTTGACATAATACGGATAAAATGTGTGGGGAAAAAATGAAAATGTAAAATATGAAAACGACACCAGTTTATTTAAATAACTTTTTTTTTTTTTTCCTTTCAAAGTAACCCTTTGAAAGGACCGTTTATTTATTGGCACATTCCATACCAATTAAATAATCTTATGTGCACAAGTAGTAGTAACTAAATAAAAGCATATTTTTAAATAACAAGTTTTTTCTATTTTATTTCGATTTTTTTGCAGCCTACAAACAATGGATCATTAGGTTTTGATGAACTAGTTACAGCCTAAAAACTATGCCTACCGTGATTAGTAGTGAAGTAAAATAATGGTGCAGCATAGAAAGAGTGTAGGGTAAGAGGATTTTAATGTGTCATTGAACCTTAAATTTCGCTTAACCTCTAATTATTTCATTCATTAAGCCATTGAATAAAATGGTTTTCAGGCTCCAGCTCAGTTACTAATGAGATTTTACGTCTCATGTCATTGGCGATATCATTCATCTACCTAAATATCCCTGCTGCCCTAGACGGGAACAAATTAAAACTATAGGTTAAAAAAATATATTTAAATTTTTTTTATTTTTTTTAAAAGTTGAACTTGATACAATACTCATTAGTAGGCCAGCCTAATCAGAAAACCTGTTGTTTGTGGCCGCATAATCTAATCATTAAAAATAATAGGACGAAACTGATAAGTCCTCGAAGAAGAGATAATAGCCAAAATTTTCTAAGAAATATTACAACTTTCAAATTCAAAGATCATGTAGGTTTGGGCATTTTTCCCTTGCATTATTATGTTCAGTTAATCAGCAGGAGTAAGGTCAGGGAATGGTACAGCTGAGGAAACAATTGCTCAGTTGTACAGAATATAGATGTATACATTATCTCATATTTAGCTTAAATCTTACTCAAGATTCAATTAACAAATTGTATTGCATCGACAGAATTTTGGCTTTGTGCCGTATGAATCCATTTAGATTGCACTACATTCAACGCCAACATTCGTATTTAGCCATCGAGCATCATAATTGAAACAAGAATGGAATAAACCAACGTGTTATGAAGATATAAACTAAAAATGTTCCGGTATTAAATTAAGACAAAAAAAAAAAAAATAAAATAAACTGACAACAATAACCATAGAAAATGATTCGTCGTTGCAAATTGCTATTTTATAATGATTTTTCATTATTCTGATAATTAAGATTTTTTAATTTTATTGTATGACACGAGTGAAAATGAGATAATAGCTCTTAACATTCATGCCTAAAATAACTTAAGAAGACAATGGACTATTGTTTACACAAACGTTTATCTCGTTCTGTTACCTAATTAACTCTATGATCTAATATATACAATTAAGGGCCATTAATTGGACATAAATACCATTAAATAGAACAACCACCAAACAATGTTTTTATTGAATTATTAATAAAAGAATGAGGAGCATTATTAAAAACAGAAAATCTGATTAAATACTACATAATAAATAGCAGATAAATGCGCTTCTCAACGTTTTGTTTAATTTTAAATTTATTATTACTAAGTACATTGCTTGATTAAATAAATCTGTAAATAACGGGGCTATAAGAAACTTACGTCGATTCTTATCAAGTAACAACGAATGCTTAGGTTACTTTTGATGGATCAAAAAAACAAAAGGAACAACTCCACATGATTTAACAGTTTATATCGACATCGATATATGATAATGTTAAATAAATTTAATAATATATTGCATTAAGTAGAGCACCTTTCTGTTTGGTAGCTTTCTTTACCTGAGTCCTAGCTCGCTCAAGAAAAAGACGAAATTTCCAACAAATATTAATCACTTTGATTTGATTTAATTAATTTAAGCGTCCAGATTAAGGAAAAACTAATGAATGATAAGTTTCTTCAGTAATTTAAATGTGAATTTATTTTTTGACCTAATTCGTTAAAGGAGGTATGAATATTGTTAAGACTACAATACATTGTAGGCTGATTAAGACAAAATTGAAACTGTCACCCGTACGACAATAGAATACACAAGTATTATAAAAATAGAAACAAAACTATTAAAGGCTGTCATAGAGACTATTGGCTCGAAATATAAAAAAAAAAGTGAAAAAATGAAGGTTAGTAAACTTATGTAAAATAAAAACGAGGTTACCTAGGAGGCAGTTTAGTTCCACAATTTTAGAATGACAGGTTGTGAAACTAATAAAATGAAACATAAGACGGCTCATATTAAAAATAATATGTATAAAAAATACATCACTAGGATTACAAACATGAAAGCTGCAATCAATAATTTCCTGGCGGTGTATCTTAAAATTAGAAATAATTCGGAGTAATTCTTTCCAGAAGAATTGAGAATATAACGATTACACACTGAAGCTGTAATATTATCAAGTTTATACGATACAGGATTATAGAAGACCTTGTATGGAATGATAATCACCACAATAAGCTGTAAAGGTACTTACATCATGGCTAGATTAACATAAAACAATAAATTTTGATGATGAGTATAGATAATTGGGTTAAATATGAAGGAAAGACAATGAGGTTTGTGTTGAGGAGTATATTTGATTCAGACTTCAAATCCGACATAGAAGACAAATGTAAAATGTATGATTGTAGATGTACGTCACCTGATGAGGTGCCCAGTTGCCGGCTGAGCAGACTGTACGGGATCAATCCAGCTGATGGGGGGTGGTGGGGGTCAATACATGGCCGCGCGCACCATCAGCTGTCCTCAAGGCCGCCTCTCCAAGGCAGTTCTTTAAACCTCCTCTAGCTCCTGTACACAATAGTTCAATCTGTCAGGGGTGGGAGCATGTCACAATAGGGCGGATACACGCCCAGTAACAGTTTTTACTTTAACAAGCTGATCAAACAAAAAAATATGGTATCTGTCGTTGTCGCTTCGAGTTGAGTTACAAGTTATCGTGAGTTTTAATATGAAAAATAGAAAGTAATTATGGTAAATGATTACCGAAGTATACAAATTTTCCATAATTACATTCTCCTTTCCATACTAAAGCTACTGATAGCTTTTATTTTTGAAAAATGTAAAAAGTGAAACGAATAAAAGTTATGTATTTTCAACTCAACTACTCAACTCGAAGGGACAACTTTTTTTTTTTTTTAAATATTAAAAATGAAACTTGTGACTTAACTCGAAGCGACAACCTGTGGCACAGATGCTCATGGTGCTTCATAATAAACAAAATGTTACGAAATACCTAGTGAATGATTGGATCCTTTCCAGCTGATGCCGTTTTAGTTGAAAGCCAATCAATTTTATTTTATTTGCTATAATTAATCAGTGTAATACTGATTTCAATAAGTATTTCGTGACTTATCAAAAATTACAAGGGGGAAAAACAAAAAAATACTGAATGGCTGCAGTGGTACCTCAAATCCCCCTGTGTGCCCCCAAGTGCTTTAAATCACTTTAGATTGTTTTCAGCATCACAAAATTACTTCAAAAGAATTACAAAAACTAGATTATAAAATAACACATGTCATAATTTCCAGTGTAAACCAAATGGATTGAAAGGCAATAAGGAATAAATTAAATCATAATCTCACTAGGTCTCCATGCTATACTTTGGGTTAGTCACTTAACTAAAATATTCTTCTCTTTCTCACTTCCACAGAAAAAAGAGTCAGTGTTATAAGGAGGAACGGAGGAAAGCAGGAATTATAATCAAAATTGATAATTTCCTATCGTGTTTTACGTATTGACATGAAGGAACCAATTTGATAGTGGGTCATATTTTCTTATTGCTCTCCTTCCAGTTTCAACTTCATATCCTGCAACTCCAATATTTTGACACTGTAGATATGTCCACATTACGCAACCTTTTTGTATGCTCCTCAATCCCAATCAACAGTCAACTTATTTAACTTCCAGGTTGGCCCTTTTCGTATTAAATTCTCCTAGATGAATACAGCGGTTACAGTGGATATCTCTTTCATTGATCTCGAAAAAGCAAGATGTTTGCACATTCAAGCAGGACATACATACTGCATAGACCATAACTTTTTATCACAGGAAGTATAGGATCTCATCCTTCCTTTGGCTTTTTCGGATTCTCATTCACAATCAATGTGAACGTCAGATTGGTAGAGCTCACGATGCTATTTATTAAAATTAAATTTAGCATAAATTTATTAAATTTAAGCAGGGTATGAATGCTCAAGTTAATTGATAATCGGACTACCAATATCGTGGCAATTTAAATTTCTAGTAAACTTATTGATATAGATCAAGAACGAATTGCTAATCATAGTCGACAAGAAAGGTACAAGTACGATTAATACCGGAAGATAGAAAGGTATTGCTGGAATAGGTTCAAACTTTGACGACTATTCGAACAGCTGTTGCTCAAAACTAGCACTTCTTCCGATCGATTTGCATTTCCTTTATGCTACACAATCATAAAATTAAGTACATTATAAAATAAAGATTTTTTAAAGTATTATGGTGACATCGAATAAAGTTAATTTTGCATAATTCAAAATGTTATTGAAAAATAGTCACTATAATTTAAAGTTTAATTGATATACTCTAACAAGTTTCTTTCATCTTGATTCATTAAAATAATAATGTATTATCAGAGATACTCTATGATGAATGCAGAACAGGCGTAGATTTTTAAAACAGCCCACCAAGCAAATCTGATTGGCATACAATGAACCATCCGAAGAAAGTATCAAACTATTAAGTCCCCTTTGTTAGCGATAATTATAATTAATATTTTTAGTACCTCAGTTCTACTTTCGTTTATTATCAAGGTAGACCATAACTATCGGTTATGTAATGGAACAAACAATTCTAAAATATTCATCGAAGCCAGGAAGAAAGCTACACTACAATACTATTAATAGAATTTAGGAAGACGTAAATATGAAGTATTCAAACTTTTCTTAAATTCCTAAAGCTGTACTGCAGATTAAATGCGGGCATGTCAAATCGATTGGCAATTGACATCGGCTCTGTCTATGAAAACGTCATCTTTAATCCCCTCCCCCCAAGAAAACATATAACAAATTAATTGTATAAATGAACCATAGGTAATAACTAGGGTAATCACACTTTTCATTTCTAATCTTATATTAATACAAAATGTTATCGCTATAAAACCTAATAATGTTTTCAGTATCCACCACACTAGGAAGTATTGTAAACCATAGATGTGTAGATTTACAATAAAAGAAGCACAATTGTATTACTTGGTTAATTTCTTCAGAAAAATATTAATGGTTTCTTACAGGACCTTCATTAATATTAGCTGAATATATTAATTATATTCATCAAGGCATTCATAATGAAGCAATTTCTCAGATATACATACAATTAAAATATTACACATACATTTTCATTATAGTGCTGAACAGCACAGCATGATATCTTTTTTATAATCTATTATATAACAAGTAGTTCTTTGGAAGAAAATAGAACCTAAGCAGTTACAATAAATATAAAACAAGGATGATCACAACATAGGAAATACATATGGCTAGGTAATTTAGAAAATTTCTAAAAAAATTATATGATAAATAGTAAACATGGTAAATTTGGGTCAGAAAATGAAATTTTAAATTTATTTGGTCCAAAACATTGCAAATTAATAATAAACTCGAGCATGTAGTGCAATCAGGAAAACCTGTAGTAAAACCAGTATTCAATATTATCATGTCAACACGGTCAAAATTTAATAAGTTGAATCGAAAAAAAATTATTTTATGGTAATATAAATTTATTTGACAAATTGTCATATATTTGATACAATGCTTTTGCTCTAATTCTATTTATCTAATAAAGCTTATAGTGAGGGGAAAAGAATTATGAAGGCATAGATAGGTAAATACATAAACATAGAATAGTAACCTATATCAGTGTCTTCATAATTGACACTTAAACTTTCAAAAATTAAAAAAAACAACATTAAAAACAGGATGTTCACAAATTACTTTGAAAATTATAAAAAAAAATTACAAACAAACTTAATCATCATAAAAGTACTCAAACTTCAATAGTTAGGTAAATCAATAGTGTAAGAAAGCGAACTCTACAATAATTATTCATGATTTGTCCGATATAAAATGTAATCATTTCATAAGAATTTGAAAGCATTATTTAAATGGAATAAAATGAAAGATGATCTTTGTTCTGTTGCAGTGTGCATCTAAAGAATAATGTAGTATTACAGGCATATCCAATTTCATTGTAATTTCTTGAAAATTATTTTTTTTTATGTTTTTAGAAGTTCATAATATTTTTTATAATATATAACTTAAGCTCGATCATCAAATTAAGTTTAGTAGTGGAATTACAATAGGTGGAATGACAAAAATATTTCAACAAAATAAAAATGGTAAATTTGTTAATACCAATCATACTAAAAAAATAATTGTGATTGTAATCTAACACTTCAAAGGGTTTTAATGAATTTTCATCATATATTTATTTAAATCTAATCACAGAAACTTTCATTGTCAAAGTTTTTTTTATCAACAAAAAATAAGTACTTCAGTCTATATTCTTTACAATTGCACCTTTCAAATCTTCAATAATTAAATGTTTCTAATTTAATCACTTTTAGTAAATTTCTATATAAGTGATTCAATGATTAAACAAAAAAAAACATTAAATATATTACACTATAATACAACAAATCTAATTTAATAAAATGATCACAGAAAGAGATTTATAACAATTTAAACAACTTCACATATACATTACCTGGCATAATCAATAAATCATTTTGCCTGCGACGCAAATAGTAAAAAAAAAAAGTTTTCAACATATATGGAAACTTACCCTCAGCTAAAAATGATTGTCATAAAACAATTCCTTTCTCTTCAAGCCCTATACACTTCCTTATCAAGTTTGGTAACATTTCACACACAAAATGAGAAGGAATTTGTTGCAAATCTGGTCAAGTTGAGGCAAAAATAATTCAACATACAAGGAGTGAATATCCTTTGTTACCAAGTGCATGTTTAGTACTGTCAGAGAACTGTTGCCGTTGCCAACTTGCCCACTAAAAAATACCTACTTACGTTCCCTTACCGTTAAGATAACAACCTATAATCCATCGAATTTGTTAAAAATACTTCATGATCATATTTAGAAACATCAGATCTAGATTAATAAATGAATAACTAAAATAGAAACAAATGAAACTCGTCACCTTTAAAAATTCTTCTGTTGGCAGCAGCCAGCTGGCTGTTTCATCAGCTGTAACTAAATCCTAGAATGACAGAAAGCCTGATTGGTTGTTTTTACTTGACATGACTTGTAAACAAGGGTGGGGATTTTAATTTATATACTATCAACACTAACAATTATAATATTTAAATATTGGCTCTTTAAAAACTAAATTCAGTTGATATATTAACAAAAAACACGATTTCTACGAATCAATTTATTACTACTATGAAATTATACCTAATGGTTATAAAAAATAATTGTAAAATGTAATGAGTTTATATTTTCAATAATGAAAATGAATAAAAACAAAATAGAGACAAACAAAAACTATAGATAAATCAATATAAGCTTATTAAGTATCACTCTATGATAAAAGTATATGAAAATTGTGACAAGGCATCTTTGAGATTTTTTTTTACTCTTGCTTAATCCTTTATTGAGTGTTTTTTTTTTTTAAACAATATTATACTGTTCAACAGGAACAATATTTAATACACTAAGAAAGTACAGAATTAAGGAATATACTGAATATTTAGAAGCTCATACCATACATGCAACATAAAATAATATAAATTTAAAAATATATAACTAATATGCATGCCATTAACTAAATTTATGTTTATAATAGTTTTTAACTATTAGCATATCAATACTTGACAAGACAGTTCATATCACCGAGGCCATCTATGGAGTATTTGGGAAACTAAAGGTATCCTATAATTTAAAACTACCTTTTTATATTTACATGAAAAACTAGTATTTACTATAGGATTAAATTATTTTTTAAACTATATTCTAAGAAATCTTTTTAAATTATTTATACTACAGTATATTATAACTAATTAAACCACAATAATATTAATTATATTTATGTATTTTTCTTTTTTTATTGCTTGATTTATAATAGTAACTGTTTACTTGCAACCAGGTACTCTAACATATTTAGAAACTTATACAAGCCACATAAAATAATATAAATAGAATAACTTATAAGCAAGCCAGTGAGTAACTTAACGTTAGTTTTTAACTACATATTACCCTATCAATACTTGACAAGACAATTCATATCACTGAGGCCATCTATGGAGTATTTGGGAAACTAAAAGTATGCTATAATTTAAAACTACCTTTTTATTCATGAAAAACTAATTTTTATTGTAGGATTGAATGTTTTTTAAACTGTATTAATTAACTATATTAATATAAGGTATTCTAAGATATCATCTTTAATTATTTATATTACATTATTGTAGAACTAATTAACCCTCTATAATATTACTTATTGTTTTTCTTTTCTTTTTTTATTGCTTGATTCATAACAGTCACTCTTCACTTTCAACCAGTGAATGAGAATGCAATAAACAAATACAACTATCAGACTATTTGTGATAGAAGGAAGATATTTATCCAATGTCCATTTTTGGGTTGTTTTGAGTAATTCAATAAGTTTATTAAAGCTTGCTGTATTATCATTTTGTAGTATGTCCATTAGGGTGTCCCAGGATGAAAATTTGTTTTCGAATATCGAATCGCATATCCTCTCAATTTTTTCATTTCAATCCAAAACCTTAAATAATAAATATTAATGCGATCGGATAGCAATAACCAGTGCCGACTTGACGTCAAAGTTAGTGTGGAAGCTGTAGGGAGATTGTATAGTTTATTGTTTAAATTCAGTAAATAAAATACTTAATATTTATTTATTGTAAACGACAAATTAATCATGAAATTTTCTTTTCAAAGTTAGTTTTTTACAGTCTGGATATACGTTTCTTGTACACACCGTAATAAAAATTGCTTTTGCTCCTCTTCAACAATGATTAAACCATGAAAGTCTTGCATTAATTTAACCGCTCTTTCTGCCGTATTATTAACTGCTTTCAGTGTCAGAAGCTTCTTTGTAGGGTACTGTGTAGTGATGGAGAAAAGGACAGTACGGCATCTGACGGTCTAGACGATTGTCGATAGAGCGCATCGCATCTTACGTCTGCTTGATTAGAGTTACAAATGAAGATAACTCAAAATTCTGACAATATTTTTTTGTCAGAGGATATGATGCTGAGCAGCCTCCGATGTCATAGAAGAAAAAGGAAGCTTCTTTTTAGCTTGTTGGAACGAATCATTATTTGACCATGAAGAAGGGCTCTTGGTCTGAAAACTGTCATCAATTTTGAGTCGATTAAATAAGAACTTGCTTTTGACAGAGACGAAGTCATCGATATTTTTCTCTGAAATTAAAATAGAGGGATAGGTTAACAATCGTATAGTAAACTATAAAAGAAAATCAAAGCATAATTCATATGTAAATGGATGCGATGTAACGTTTATCATGTGCTGATGGGTTTTCTTTAGCTAAGTTAGCAACCATTTTTACTTTAGTTTCTTGATCGACATCATCGTCAAATAATGACAAAACAGACACTTCATCTGTCAAATACCATAAATGGTGGCAAAACTTCTGTAAAGCTGCTTTGGAAATGCTTTTGTCTATCATCTCGTAAGCTTTTATAGACTTTACTTTAAAAAACACAAATCCTGATAAGGGGCTTTTACTGCCAAAATGCATTGGAACCAGGGTTTGACGTAGGATGTCACGATAAAGAGACAGACATCCATAAGTGCTGCCTTATCCTTCTTTGAAATTCTGAATTGGGAGCTTATTAATGATATTTTTAATGAATAAATAGCTCTCGACATCCACCGAGCTTGGTGCATAGCACCTGGAGGCCTAATCTTAAATTTCTTCTTTGCATGACCACAAAGAAATATTATTGACAGCTCAATTAATTCGTGATAGTCATTGATAGCTATTCCTTTAGTCAATTCACATCGGTAAAATTCTAGCAGTTTATCAATTTCTGAAACATTCAAACAAGATAACTTCTCCCTACAGATTTGTATTTTCTCGGCATCGACATTTTTCCAGTTTTCTCGGAACTTTTTGAACAACGGAATGTCTAGGCTTTTTGTTACTTGACTGATTTTGGCTTCAAACACACTTTTTAATACCAATTCGTAGACGTGATGACGGCAAGCAAAAATAAGCATTTCTCTGCCCAGTTTTTGTTTCAGAAGCATACATACACCATTACTACGGCCTGTGTTTGAAGCAGTAGTATCACAACAGAGAGTCTGCACTCTATCCTCAAGATTCCAGTCGAAAATGGCGTTCCAAACTGCCTGTGCCTATTCGCCTCCTGGTGTGTTGTCTAATTTTGGCACAGCGATAAGTTGTTCGTTATTATCATAGGAAACAAATATCAGTATGCGTTCTTCTTTAGATTTACGCGGATCTAGAGCCGGCAATAGTTTGCCATCCCAGTGGACAGTTACCGTATCCGGTACCTTATGGAAATTAACCTTTATAGCTTCAGCCCGCTCTCTTCGCATTTCTGTTCGAATTCTATGGGTTGAAGACTTGCTTATAGAAAATTCTTTCGCATTATGCCCTACTGCTTCAATTATAAATACAGAATATCTCACACTTAACTGACACCTATCTAATGCGGCAACTAACTTCGGAGTTATGAATTTTTTCCGCATACAAGTTTTATCGGGCTGAGAGGATGGACCACTTGGACTAGGCCTATTTTCTTGTAAATCTATTATTTCAGAATCATAAGATGAGTTTTCTTGTAGTGGTTCAAAAGATGATGTCGATGGAGCTAACGATGAAAAATATTTAGCACATCGTAGAGGGAAGTTTCGTACCAGTAATTTGATGTTTTACTTTCCCTATTAAAAAGATCTCCTTTTTGGAACTCCGTAACTCCACTGACATGTTGACTACTCAAAGGTAATGTGTTTACTAATACATAAAACAAGCAAGTAATAACAAGCAATCAATGCGAGATTTCCGTCTCGTAATACTGTACAGACATGTTTCGATGCAAGTCGGCACGGGTTGTCGAGATCCTAAGTTCGTGAAACTTTATTCTTAAATTGGGACCATTAAAACAGAATTAGAGGGTATGCGTTAAAAAAATATCACTTTAATTTTTTGGGACAAAAAACCTAAATGTCCCTTATGTCTAGGGTTGCTATACGTCCGGAATTTTCCGAACATGTCCGGAAATATCGGTCTAAGTCCCGGAATGCGGGGGGGGGATCCTAAGCCGTCCGGAATTTCTACAATTCATGTAAAGAAATAAATAAAAAAATCAAATAAACTCAAGATTTTTGTTAAAAATCAATTTTACATTATTATAAATTATTGTTAAATTACAGTTGGCTCTCTTCCTACTTTCATAAAGGAATATTTGGTTTTCATCACTTCAGTAAACGTGCACTCGTTTTCTACCACTTGACGCCATTTTTGTAATCTTTAACACAAATTGACAACACCACTATTAAAAGAAATATCGCACTTTTTGATTAGCCTTACTCAAAAAACGCATCTAATTGAATCTGAAAACAGACGAAACACTAAACAACGGGTAGGCGTAGGCACAAGAGTGAGGTGGAGGGGTGAGCTGTTGAGAATAGGGTAACATCCGTCGCCCACCTCCATTCAGTCAAAGACACATACAATGTAGAATGTACTCTCACGAGAAAATACTATAATTAGCTCCGTTTCCTCACAAAACGACATTAACATTATATTTAAAAGAATGTCCGGAATTTTTATTTTTAGATCTGGTAACCCTACTTATGTCCATATATGTCCTTTTACAGTTATTATACGTAAGAATTTACCAGGTTTATGTTATTTATGTACCAAGGTGCTGGTGTGATTATTCTGTTATTTTGTCTGAAATAGTTTTTGAATGTTTTTTTTTACTGTATTTGTTTGTGAGGGGTGTATTCAGAGTTGTATCAGTAGGTATGTAAAATGGTTTTTGTCTTAGATTTAAATTTGAACAACATGGAAATAAGTATAGAAGTCTTAACAAAACTCATTAAAAATTCTAGTGAGTTTATATAATACTTATACGATGTACATGATTTTTTAAATAGAAAGTTTGGTATTTGTTTAGATGATTTACGACTTCGATTCCCTCGTTTTGTGACGTAAATTTGACGTCACTACCATATCACTGATATCTCTGGTCCCACTACTTACCCTCCATCTATTGAAATATATATTTTTTAGGTTTTATCTTTCGTTACATTCCCAAATGTTTGTATATTTTAGGTTATATCTCTCGTTATATTTCCAAACTTTTATTGAGACCTTCATTTACTCACGAAATTATTCCGTTATTAATCTTTATTTACCCTTACTTTGTTTTCCGAAATGGTTTGTTTTGATTGCCGCATATCTTACACTGATTTTGTTGCCAGTTTTGGCACAAGTTAAGTTATTTACGTTCAGTTTCTAGGTGATAATGGAGTCGTTTCCTAATCTATGAACTGCCCCAATTCCACAGCACAATGCAAACAATATTTGGACTTATTTCATTACATTGGACGTTACAATCTCTTTACCGCAATCTAATAATTCGACATCGGAGAAACTGTAATGGCGAGATGGTACCAAAACAACAAGCCAACATGGAAAATTGGTAAAATAACGAAACAATTCGGCCGATTAAACTACCAAGTGACGTTACAAGGAGGATACAGCCTAAAACGACACGTAATTCAGTTGAGGAAGGCTGGCGTAGCAGATGAAAAACTGGTCAAAACACCAAGTAAAGGAATAGAAAAACCAACCAAAACGGCAAGTAAAGTAATAGAAGAACCAACACAAACCAATTGGTCAACCCTGTTATGGTCGATAACTTGGTCAGCTACAACAGAGTTGTCTGAGGCACAAGAGATACCTCCAGATACTTCACTCCATCGCTCAACAAGACAGCGTCATCCCCCGGACCACCTAAATTTGTAAGGTCAAATTTAATAAAGAAACGAAAATCTAATAAATCAATCAAATCAATTAAGTAATTAATTCAAGTAAAAGATTTTTTTTTTAAATTTCAAATGTATTTTTAAAAAAAATTGTTTAATGTATTTCATTAATTAATTCAAGTAAAAGAATTTTTTAAAATTTCAAATGTATTTAAAAAAAATTGTTTAATATATTTCATTAATTAATTTCAAGTCAAAGAAATTTTATTTCAAATGTAAATTGTCCAGCATCATCTTAAGCGGGGGGAGAATGTTATATCCCCACCAGTTGCCCAGCATGAGATGAGTCAGTCGAGGACAGTCAAGTACGAGTTGTGATCAAGTATATGAAATTTATTCTATAATTTACAATAAACATATATTTTGCCACATTGTGCTTTTTAATATTGTTACGGTCTCAGAGAGAAAGACGGCCGCAGGGAATTGGCGATTCCTGGAAGAAAATAAAGCCCCTTGTTGGCAGAGATGAAAGAGGCCTTTTCCCGAGAACTCCAGACCCTTCGAGATTTTCCCCACTCCGTGTCGGCCTTGCTATTTAAATACCCTCTCGGCGCGAGGGGAGAGAGAGTGTTAAAGCACGCGGTACGGTTAACATCGGAAACAGTGATAAGCCAGTGTAATAAGTCAGTGACAGTTTGTGAGTGTAATGGTGTGTCAGTCTGTTATATTCAGAGATTCTTACGGTCGGTGGACTTTAATTAGTGGACTGTAAATGTTAATTAGTATTAATTAATTAGTTAAGTAGCAGTTGTAATTTTATGTGATTTGTACAAGCTTATGGAAATAGTTAAGCTATTTAGTAATAATAATATCTTATATTATTGTAATAATTAAATAGAAGTTAGGCCTAGATTATAAATATTTAAAATATTGTTATTGTAAATTTATTTCAGTTAATAATTTATTTGTTAGTAATTTAATCGTTAATAGTTTAATTGTATTCTTTTATCACTTTTGTAAATAAATATTAGTATCTTTAATTAAGGAATAGCTTAATTCATTTTTAATACCCAGTAGCCCGTAACAATATTATGGATACCTAACCCGACGAGACGACACACTATGTAATAACACACTATTAATCAAAATGTAAAAGAAAAAAAAATGAAATAATTTATTTTATTAAGTAGCTATGTAATAAATAAAACAATTGTTTTACTCTTAAAACGAACTTTGTTACATCATAAAATTTATTCAATAATTTTATGAAAAATCGATTAAATAAAAATTCTATTTACAATCCTTGTTATATTATTTAATCAAAACTTTGTAAAACTTCTATTTACAATTATATAAAGAAAAGAAAAAAACAAAAAACAATTATAGATAAAGGCTTGCTGCGAAAACAATGTCTCTTTTTATCATGGTTATGGCCATACTGAATTTCACTTCCAGATCCTGGTTGCCTTACGTTTTCGCAGCTTGCATCAGTTGCCTCAGCAATTCTTCTAAGCCTCGCATACAGCGAATGATACTAGTAGATATAAATAGGGAATTGAGCAGGGAGGAAGGTGTTCCATGGTGGGGGAAACCGGTTTTCTATTGTTTTCTGAGGTGAAAAAGCACGGGGCAGGGGTCCGCTAGACCCGCAGGACAGTGTTTAAATTTATTTAAATTTATGCAAATCGTATGCTCGCTGACCGTCGCCTGGGAATGGTTAATGTTGTTCATTAATCTCCTGTTAAGGTAATAAATTCCTTTAGACATAGTATCATATATTTCAATCTTTTCCCTTTTTCTTCTCAGTATATAATGGGACAAGTAATGAGTAAGGATCGAAGGAGTAAGAAGAACTTGAGATATGAGGAAGATCGTCTTTCTACATTTGTTGGATGGAAATCGCCAGTGAGTGTCGTCAAGCTCGCAGCAGCGGGATTTTATTATTTGAAAAAATCAGATTTAACGAGGTGTCCTTTCTGTGGAGTGATATTACACGAGTGGATGGAACATGATGATCCTTTAGTAGATCATAAGAAATGGTCTAAATATTGCCCGTTTATCGAGTACTTGGATCAATTAGAAAAGCTAGAAATAATAACAATAGATGAAGTCGATTATAAAAAAGAAAGTTGTTGTTGTTGATATGCGCAAGAGACTCGAGCATTACCTTCATCGGCTTGAGGATTTAAAAAGACAAATTAAAATCTATGAAAAAAGAAGATGTGAAATAAATCAATTATGTGAGAAAATAGAAAAACTCCATCTTTTCCCCCCTCCACTCTGTTAAATCTTTTAGTTTAGAACCTCCAGAGATGTCGACTCGATTGGAGCTGGTGTCTGAGCATCCCATCACTACTCGCAAGCTAGTTCGAGTCGGTCTTTGCGATTTCGTACCCACTGTCGCTGTCATCGACAAGACAACTACAGTGTATACAGTGGGGTAAAATACTCAATTCTTCTGTGGTCAAGGTTTCAATACCTTCTTCTCCTAAACGTCGTATCACTGACTCCATCGTATCCATTACTGACACCATGTCTTCTTCATATCAGTTTATAAATACTCCTCCACAAACCATGAGCACTGTGGACTATTTGTGTTATGATACTTGAGAGGATTCATTTCCGATTTGCTGTCAAACACTAGTCCACAATATACGCATTTAACATCATCCTTGACTCCTCGTATAAATCCAGCAAAAGAGAGCAGGTGATGAGGCGAGTCAATGTTTTTAAATGCCTTTTTCCTTATATTCGAATTTTTAAAGTTTACCGCTTCGTAATTCTTTTTAATCCATTTCATCAAACGATGAGCTTGATTTAATGAGTAGACCAACAAAGTATCTAAATGATAATGACAAGCAATTTTGTCATTATATAATTGTTTCAGGTTTGGACAGCCGAAATCGTGAAGATCATATACAACTCTGTCAATTAGTTCTTCTATATACTTGCACTTTTCCAATCCTTTCCCCCATAATAGGTCAAAGTCTTCAGTGACGTTTTGTAATATATACTTCATATCTTCATACGTTACATCTCCATAGCTCCATTCCAATCCATGAATATTTTTTTTAACCCAAAGATTTGTTTTCAAGTGTTCCACGTCGTCTTGAACATCTCGCGGTGGTTTAAAAACCAATGCCATGATGAACCATGATCGAGGGATATCACAGATAATTCTTTGACGATTAATGAGTTAGAGGCTGTGCGATAGCCCTGAAAGTCAATAACCGCTGAGCGCATCGTAGTGGAAACGAGTGAACTGATATTATACTCGATGCGATGGCTATATATAGAGCACTCTGATATATTTTTTTTTTTTTCTCAGTATCAGAATGTTTAGTACATTTTACGGGCCAAACCGGTTCCCAATTCATATTCAATTATTTTATCATGTAAAATGAGGCAGTATGCCTTAGTATTCGCGGGGAAGTTTTCACTCGCTTCTAATTGCACGCGAATATCAATCGTCGTACTCTTTATTGCTTCAGACTGTTTAGAGCAATCTATAATGGCTATATTAGAGAAGAGTTGGTCGACTGTATCTTCTAATTTAAGGAAGAAATAGTTGGGGGTGCAGTCAATGAAAACAAGGCTCTTGTCTTTGAGCTCCCCAACCTGCAACTTGTTTTATTCGCCCTGAAGATGGCCTACATTGTAGGCCGAAACGTCGGCACATAATAAATAAGTTATGCTTATTTTGGTGTTTTCATTGACTGCACCCCCAACTATTTCTTCCTTAAATATAATGGCTATAGGTGAAATTTTTTCAAAATCAGATCGTGATAGTAGAGGCTGAGAATGTATATTGCCATAATAACTAGTTTGAAACTCATTATACATTTCGTAGAGGAGAGCCACTTTTCCTTGTGCAAAATCTAAATTCAAATCGTCATAAGGATATTGTTCACTATTCAGGTAGAGTTTTAAATTTTTCAGTTTGCAGCTATCAAATTGACTGCTGTCTTTGGCAGTATTTCTCGTTCGATCGGTCTGCAATGCGATTATAACATAACGCGGCTTTTCTAAATTTGTCGATGTTTTGACAGTCCAATTTTCTTGCTGCGTTGCTGGTAAATTGGGGTATTCGTAAAGATCCCATGAGCGGAAGGGAATAGAAATGGTCTTGTTTTTGTCAACCATTTTCAACAACCTCAACCGTTCATGATCAGAAACACGGATATGGGGCATCCTCCAAATCATTTTATCTAATTTTATTTGTACATCGTCGTTACCCATCACACTATTCAAGTCGGAGCTCGATCGGATCAAAACGAGTTCTTGCTTAACATTAATTAAAATTTTTCGATAATCCTCACATATCCCTAAGAGAATATCCAGTGGTAGGCACACGCTGAAAAACCCGTTTTTATCTATTGAAAGAGTTTTATCGACTCCGGGTATTATCCACCCCGCGTTTTCCAGTCCTTTGACTTGATTAGCAGAAAACGATGCATGACCTTTAAGCGTTGTAGTTATTCCAGGGTTTCTCACTCTATCTACTTCAATGGCATTTAATTCGTATCTAATCTCATCAAACAAAAACGCAAACGCGTTATTAGTCAATTTCGATGTAGTTCCAGTGTTGCCATCATTTTTTAAAATTCGTCCTTCGAGGTATAGATAACTTAGTGAAGGAAACGTATAGACATCTTGTTGATCAATCGGTATTCTGATTTCATCAGACGGGTTAAAGGTGTTCCCGGCATACGGTTGATGTGAATGATACTGGAATTGTGTAAGAGATTCATCGAATTTTACGTCCGATGCTATGTTTAGTATATTATTCATAATTTTTTAAACGAAAACCACACTGTCTTAAAAATTTAACGTTTGCAGCTGTTAACCGTCCCGACGAGTTAGGTTTACTAATTCTTAGCACGCTATGACATCTCCTTTTATAAGAATGATCTCCTCGATTATTCCGCTCACCATAACATCCCTTGGTGAAATCAATCCCCATTTTTCTTCAAATGCAATCTCAATGTAATAGTTTCTCCTCTGAAATCGATAAGCTCACCGTTTTGGTCCAATAAGCGAACGGTAATATTGTCAACACTCCTCACGTTAGTAGGATAGTAAATGACGGGATTCGGGGTTTCTATTATTTTATATCCTGGTTCTACCGTCGGAAAGAATTGATGTATACTGAGGTCAGGATCTCCATTGACATAAGAGCCCGATGCTATGTTGCAATGAACAGAAATTGTGTTAACACCAAGAATTTCCACAATGTCATCTGATTCACTATAGCGATGCTGCGGGTTAATGACATGATTAGGTTGAGTAAAACCCAACAGTGGGCCAATAGAATGAGGTTTCTCGGGGAAGTTGAAGTAGACCGGCTTCGTTGTTCTAATTTCAGCCTTCAGAGTATTATGATTTCCTCGCAGAATAAATCCTGTGCCGGGGTTTCTGTGAGCGATTTCATCACGAAGAAAAGAATCCAGAGCTTCGATGTCGTAAGATCCTTCTGGTATCTGGATCGTCAGATTATCAAAATAAAACTTATCGTTAACATCTTTCTTTATATTAGGGATAGTATTATATGTGTCAAAAGATAATAACCCGACTGTATAATTCGTCCCTAATTCTAGAGGAGGTAGGAAGTTTGCGTGAAGAACGCTAGAAGTCCCCGTAAACGTTACTGTGTAGCTCATGATTATTAATGATTAAAATTTACGAGAACCGTCGACTAAATACTTTAGACAAAGATGACCGCAAACCGGAGTATTCCATTTTTGATAGCGACGTCTATTGTAAGTTATTTTTAGACCCTTAAAGTAGTCAATTAGCTGTGGAGGTGGTTTTAAGTTACCGAAGGAATCAAAGTATTTCACAATATTATCTTTTTTGATATAACACACCCAGTGGGAACCCGGTTGAGAAGCTGTCTGCAAATTCACAATAGCTGTCTCATGTTTTTCAGGATATTTAGGAAGACTATCAATCATAAATACCCCGCGAAAATTAGGAATATTTAAAACTTTGGCTATATGATTTAATTCAAGATCGTTCAATGGTCTATTGGGCAGTCATATTTTCTTCTTAGGACTTTGTTTTATAAACAAACCGTAACCGCTCCTGTAAGGTTTCAAATAAAGTCCATTACCGACTTTCTGACCTTCAATAGCCAAATTATGTCTCTTTTGCTCATCTAATTTTAGCTTGGCTTTTTTCGCCTCATTGATCGCTTTGGCTACACTTGCAGCCCCTCCTGCCAAAGATCCCACTGCTGAAAGACCTGCCATCAACGGTACGAGAAACTGGAGAAACCCCCTTCTTTTGGCAGCCGGAGAACTCTGGGCGGTGAGGGTTTCGTCTTACCGCGTAAATGCATTTTAGCCTTTTTATATGCCACTTTCGATGCATTCAGAATAGACGATACATCATCTACCTTTGACGATTTAACTAAATCAATAAAACTAATCTTCCTTTTCTTTTTCTTTTTTAAACCCGAACCGATTTTTCCTTTCGCTTTCATGACACTTGTAACTAACCAAGCCGCAGCTTTTTCTCCCCATGAAGAATCCGAAGCTTTGACTCTTTGCCAAGCTTTATCAGCTAGGACCCTGTCTGCTTGCTTGCGACTATCCATGTCCTTATTTATGTTATAAGCTATATCGTGCTCTTTACAAGCTCTATCAAGCTGGTTTATTCCACTATCACCGGCGATAAGACGTTGTTCCAGTTTCGTTCCTGGTCCGCAATACTGATATCCCGGAAGGTGTAATTCAATCGGTAACTTGTTTATAAGACTGTTCACCAAGCCTCTTCCTTTGCGAGTCCTACGTATCATACTGTAGCAGGGTAATGAAGAACTGTGGTATATATACGGAGCATAAATGCTGTTGTTTGCATTCAGAATGAAATTAGTTAAACAATTACAACGTTTCTCTATTTGTAACTTTTCACCTGTTAAAGAGGAGAAATCATCAGAGCGGAGGCATAGTACGCTATTACCAAACATCATACGGGCATCAATATGTGGACCGAGCGGATGCGGAAAGACCAATCTTATGATTGGACTTTTATTAAATCCAAACGGTTTAAAATTTAAAAATGTCTATCTTTTCGGGAAAACCTTGCATCAACCGAAATACCAATATTTAAAACGTGTTACGAATCTTGTTCCCGAGATAAGACTATACGATTTTGAAGATGCGAAGGAATTGCCTCAAGAAGTTGAATCCGATTCGGTCTGTATATTCGATGATGTCACTATGGAAGATCAAGATATTAAAAGATACTTTAGTTATGGTCGACACATGAACCTCGATTGCTTTTACTTAACACAAAGTTATGTCTGTATCCCAAGGCACCTTAACAGATGCAACTTTAACTTTTTAATAGTATTCCCTCAAGATGAATTAAATCTGAAACATATTTACGATGAACATGTGAGCACTCCAGATTTAAGTTTTACACTTTTTAAAGACATGTGTTCGTTATGTTGGAAAGATCCGTTTGGCTATCTCGTAATTGACAAGACTAGAGACTCAAACCATGGTCGTTTTAGAAAAGGAATCGATACATTCATAACGGATATATAAAGAGCATTCGTTACAGTAATTACTCCATTAGCGGTCATGGACTCTAAAGTCACTCGTGAGATTATAAAAACTAGTGAGATCTTGAAAAATAAATATCGTTCATTGAAGCGTAGTCTCCAGGATATTGAAAAAGGCCGACAAGCATTTTTTACACCCGTGCTTCAACCCCTCGAGGACATAAAACAGTCAGTGAAGAAAGAGATCAAATCTGAAACCGCGTCTACTACGCCCAGAAAAGTAAAAAGGGGTGTTACTACTACCAATGTATGGAAAGAATCGCCTGAAAAAGGCGAGATAGAATCTGCTAGCATTTATAGGAAATCAACATTACTACCGACTGCAACAACGCCTCATTACAAAAGAGCTACACAGACTCCATTGGATGAAATATCATCTGCGATAACACCATTATCTCACTTAACGAATCCCGTTCACGAGTTCATTTCACCGGATGTAGAGGAAGGTGAGTATGTGACAGACGATCCACTGTCAGAACAAATCAAAGAATATGCTAAAACTCCGCAAGGAGAAGCCAAATTTAAGAAACATCTCGCTGCGTTCGGAAACCAGCAGAGAGAATACTTGGATAAGTTGTTGAAAGGTGATACGGCGCATGACTCTCGTTATGGAATTAGAGTCATGCCTTCTGGAGGATTGGCTATTGGAGACTCGAACGATGTTCAACTGTTAGCAAACAGCGATGATATATCTATTAACGGCGTGGTTTATGAAGGAACACCCGGATTATTGCAGTTACTCTACTTGAAAAACCCCCAAGATTATACCAAGTCCGATTTGGAGAATTATAAGAATATTTTACTTTCAACCAATGCACACAAGAAAGGTTATAGTGAAGAACAAGGGGTGTTGGGTAGCAGATCTGAGAAGTACAAAAATATAATATCGAAGTTATTTCAATCACAACCCTTAAAACCCCGTCCCCCTTCCACAGCCTCGAGCAGGAGTCTACGTTCTCACTCTTCTTACAAACGGGGCACTGGTCTCATGATAGCCAATAAACCCTTGTATGAATATTGAAACGATCCTAACGAACTTGTCGATCGACTAAAGCTGTTGATGTCTTCTACTCATGCCGGACATGAAGGACACCAAAACGAAATCGAATCGATAATCGAAGAGCTACGAGAAGAAAATATAATATATTAACGTATATATTATTATAAATGATTCAATATAAAAATGACTATAAACAAGTTTGGATCTCACATTGTAATAAAGCATTCCAAGTATAAACAACGTTACTTTCCATTTAGTTTATTGAAATCTGAAAAGGATATCGACGCACATAATTTAAGAATAATCAATGTAGCAAACCCGATTGCAGCTCGCGACACTGTAAATAAAGTATATTGTGATACACTATTAGCGACCTACGTCGATTTGAAGAATTGGCCGGGTAGCTATATAGATGGAAAGAGAAAAAGACTTGTCAACCGTGCGCCGCCTATAAATAAATATGATGTTGTTACCAAAGAATTTTTAAACAGTGTCGCTTTGACCTTGGTTGATGGCCTATATTATGACTCACTTGGCAAGAGAATGACAAACGTAGGTGAACCTGTGAAGGAATCTGATGTGGTCACACTCGCTTATCTTAAAAAATTACTTCAAAAGACATAACAATAGATGGATTCATCAATAATAAAAAGAACGGTTGTGGATGAATTACATAAGCTCGCAAGAAATACCCCAGGCGAAAGACAGTTTTGAAAGGAATAAATGACTTATGGCAAATTGATCTAGTAGAAATGATACCTTATGCTCGAGAAAATAAAGGATACAAATATTTATTAACAGTTATAGACTGCTTTACTAAATATGCATGGACCGTGCCGATAAAGAAGAAATCTGCGGATGATGTAACTAAGGCGATGGAGAGCGTGTTTCGTTCGAGCAAACAAACACCGAGAAATATCCAAAGTGATCAAGGAAAGGAATTTTACAATTCCAAGTTTAAATTTCTAATAAAACAATATGGTATTAATCATTATTCCACCTTTTCTAATATGAAAGCTTCCATTGTAGAAAGGTTTAATCGAACATTAAAAGCGAAAATGTGGAAAGCATTTAGCTTGCGAGGAAATTACAAGTTTTTAGATATTCTACCTCAGATTCTACATGATTATAACTCATCATTCCATACAACAATAGGTATGAGACCAATTGATGCATATAATAAACAATCGGAAAATTACTTGCTAAACAATGTGTATTCTTCTGTTCGAACTAAAGTGCGAAAGCAGAAGTTTGAAGAGGATGATTTTGTGAGGATTTCTAATCAAAAAACAGCATTTTCAAAAGGTTACAAGCCAAATTGGTCAAGTGAATTATTTAAAGTAATCAAGATTCAGGCAACGGACCCATACACATATTTACTTGAAGATCTAAAAGGTCAACCTATCGTTGGATCCTTTTACGCTGAAGAGCTTCAAAAAGTAAAACATCCAGATGTATACCTTGTAGAAAAGGTTTTGAAAAGAAAAGGAAATAAATTATGTGTAAAGTGGTTGGGATTGGAGGAACGAAGTTGGATCGACAGGAAGGATATTACATAATGTTTGGAAGAAAAAAAAAAAACATATCTTATATTTGACATTTATTTTTTATATTACATGTTTTTCTTACATTAATAAAATTTTTACAATAATAATGATTATATTTATTTTCCCTAATCACCATTCACTCTAGTTCTAATAGTAATACAAAAGAATCTAATGCTTTTACATAATTGATATACAAGGTTACATCATATTGTAATTTTTACATTAATAATGATTATATTTCTTTTCCCAATCGCCATACACTCTAGTTCTAATACAAAAAATCTAATGCTTTTTACATAATGGATATACAAGGTTACATATTGTAATTTTTACATTAATAATGATTACATTTCTTTTCCCAATCACCATACACTCTAGTTCTAATACAAAAAATCTAATGCTTTTTACATAATTGATGTCCAAGGTTACATATTATGTTTATATATTTATACATGCAATAAATAAATTTCTATGGTTACATGTTGTAATGTGACTTATAATTGGAACACTTATTCACTCTAACTTTTCTTTACTTAAGTGATGACCATATGGAACAGTGTCGATCCCATTTTCTAATATAAAACGTTTATCATCTAAAGCATTTAAAGAAATTTTGTTAATTAACACTGTTTGTACACGATGTTTCTTTGATTGAATAGCTTGAAACGATGAATACATGCTTTCATTGGAATGTAACATTTGTTTATAATTTTCAAATGTGAATTCATTTACAACACATGTTTTTACCCCTTTTGCCTTTTTTATTTCATCGCAATTATTCGTAATGGAAGAATACATCTTCGGTCTCAAACCTACAAATTCTACTATCGGATCTTCTGCGGTTTCATCCTTTAATAAGCCAACAACCTTTTTGTTTCCACAGGAATAGCAATGATGCGAATGAGGGTAATTGCTAGTATCAAAATACTTACACAAGTCATTTTTAATATCATCGTAAATATCATCGGTTTGTATTTGATATATGAAGTAATCTGTATCTTCTTCAATCGGTGCAACAACCCATTACTGGGTCCTGGCCTCCTCAAGCAGCTTCCGCCAGCTTAATCGGTCAAGTGCAGCTGCTCTCCAATTCCGTACTCCGAGCAGGGTCCTTGCATCTTCTTCAACACTATCCAACCATCGCAGCCTCTCGGCCTTGTTCCGTGTAGGCGCTCATTAAGCAGTTTATTTGGGATCTCATCAGTTCCCATCCTTGCTATATGGCCTGCCCAGCGCAGCCTACCAATCCTCACAATTTTTCCGACATCAGGCTCACCAATCAATGAGTATATTTCCCTGTTTGTGCGTCTTCTCCAAACTAAACCATCCTTTACTGAGCCGTAGATGCGTCTGAGTATCTTTCTCTCAAATGTTTGGAGATCCTTTTCATCAGACTTCGTAAGTACCCAAGTTTCTGATGCGTAGGTTAGTACTGGTCGAATTAGCGTCTTATATAATTTCGTTTTTGTAGATCTTGATAACGAGCTACTTCCTAAGTGGCGACGCAGTCCAAAATAGCACCTATTGGCCGATGCTATTCGCCTCTTTATTTCTGCCGAGATGTCATTGATGGAATTGACCTGAGATCCGAGGTATACAAACTCATCAACCTGTTCGAAAGAGTAATTGCCAATTTGGATAAATCTTTCGTTAATACCTCTTTGTTTACCAGCAATCATATATTTGGTTTTGTCAGAATTGACAGCAAGTCCCAGCTTCCTAGCAGCATCATCAAGGGCATGAAAGGCCTCTTCCACAACAGTTCTTGATCTCCCAATAATGTCGATATCATCAGCATATCCCAGGATCTGTACCATATGGTTAAAGATGGTCCCACTGGTCTGAATCTTAGATTCTCTTATAGCTTTTTCCAGACCAATATTGAAGAGCAGACAAGCCAGGGAATCTCCCTGTCGAACGCCACTATAAGAGGTGAATCCCTCAGGCAGTTCTCCCTGAATTTGCACCATGCATTCGGTATTGCTCATTGTAAGTTTTACAAGGCGGATGAGCTTAACAGGCAAATTGAGGTCTTTCATTGCCTGATACAGGACCTTACGTTGAATGCTGTCATAAGCTGATCTAAAATCAACGAATAGATGGTGCGTCTGTACCTGGTATTCCCTTCCGCGCTCAAGTATGGTTCGTAGGGCGAATATCTGGTCTGTTGTAGATTTACATTTACGAAAGCCACACTGATATTTCCCCAGAACTCTCTCAACATGCGATAGTAATCGTTGATAAAGAATGCTTGAGAAAATCTTGTAGGCGCATGGCAGTAGAGATATGCCTCGATAGTTATTGCATTCAAGAAGATCTCCTTTCTTGTGAATAGGACATAAAACTGTCTTACTCCATGCTTTCGGAATGATTTCTTCTGTCCAAATCGTAACAAGAAGATTTTGTAAAGCTTTGAAGAGCTGATCTCCCCCTTTCTTGAAGAGCTCGGCAGAAAGTCTGTCAAAGCCTGGAGCTTTGTTGTTCTTAAGCCTATCAAAGGCCTCACACAGTTCCTCTTCGTCTGGGGGTTCAATGTCATCTTCAGGAGTTCGACTAAGGTCCACATCTTCCCGATGATCTTCCTGTACCCTATTTCCATTGAGCAAGAGACTGAAGTACTTATTGCATCTTCGTAGCACTTGGTTTTTATCATTTAACAGAGATCCATCTGAATCTTTACAAGCTGAGATTCGAGGCTTGAACGGCTTTCGACCGTTGTTCACTGTTTCATAAAATTTTCGGCATTCATTGATGCTCCTCAATCTTTCTATTTCCTCTAACTCTCTGTTTTCCCAGTTTCTTTTTTTGCATCGATGGATATACTTTTCTTCTCTACGGCACTGGCGATAAATATCAGCTGATGCTCGGGTACGTTTCTTCTGAAGCATGAGTGTGTAGGCGTTGTTCTTTTGTATAGTAGCCTGGCTACACTCCTCGTCAAACCAAGGCGACCTATTCTGTACTTGGCTGGGGCCAATTACTTCTTCTGCTGCATCACGGATGATATTTTCAATGTTTGACCACATTTCATCGACATCCTGATCTTCTGTAGATTGCACCTTAAAGAACTTTTCGTTAATTTTATTTACGTATTCTTGGGAAACTTCGGGTTCTTTAAGTTTTTGTAAGTTGAACTTTTTACATCTTTGGCCTCGCCTTGTTTTCACAATTGAGATCCTAGCTCTAACTTTAGCCAGAGTTAGAAAGTGGTCCGAGTCCACATTAGCTCCGCGAAAAGTTCTGACATCCAGAAGATTCGATCTATGTCTAGCACTTATAAGAAAGTGGTCAATCTGGTTGACTGTATGTCCATCAGGGGAAGTCCAGGTATCAAGATGAATTCTTTTGTGGGGAAATAGACTGCTGCCAACTACAAGGTTGTGTGATGCACAAAAATTAATCAGTCTACGTCCATTGTCGTTACAGACTATGTTTACCAATAGTCGGGTAGTATATTGCTTCCTTACCAATCTTCGCATTGAAATCGCCTGCGATTATTATTACGTCTGAACGAGGACACGCCTTAATAGTTCTTTCTAGCAGGTCATAATATTCTTCCTTGGATTGCTCATCTGACGTTTCAGTTGGAGCATGGCAGCTGAACAATGTATAATTAAAGAATTTCCCTTTTACTCTTATGGAGCTCATTCGGGGGCTTACAGGTTTGAAATCAATGACGAGTTGCCTGAGTTTCTTCCCAACAACAAACCCAGTTCCAAAGTGGTGTGATCTATTGTCACAACTGTAATATAAAGTGTGGCTTTTCTTTTCGATAGATCCCTGTCCAGTCCAACGGATTTCTTGGAGTGCAGTAATGTCAATTCCGTAGCGGTCTATTTCGTCTAGGAGCAGTTTAGTTGCTCCGGGTCTATATAGAGTTAAAATGTTCCACGATCCAAAGGTGAAGTCCAGATGACGGGTGCTATGTTGTTTCCTTGTAGACAGTCCGGCTTCTAGATGTTGAGGTTTCCTGATAAGATAGTTTAAGAGGAGCTGGTTATCAGCCAGTTGCCTCCTAGTCAGGTGGAGGGGCTGCCTCCTAAGAGCATCCTGACACACACCTCCATCCGGGGCGGCTACCTAGGAAAGGTGATCCTAGGGTAAGTACTTTTTTTTTTTTTTTTTTTTTTTTTTTTTTTTTTTTTTCCCTTCCTGCCATCTTTGGTGATGGGTTGATACGTTGGGACCTAGGGTAAGTACTGTCAATGATCTTGGTCTGTAATGTTGGGGTGAGTGGAGTGTGCTGTTATTAGTGTAAATGAGTGAGGGTCAGTGTACTGTTCCCCCAACCTGGAGGACCAGTAGCTATCTGCGGTACAATCCCCGGGCGATGGGGCCGCCAACTCCCTACGCCACAGGAATCTGTATCAGTGTAACATAACTTTAAATTTTCTACACCATATTTCTTTATAAAGACATTATAATGGTAATCATACATCAAAGTTTTGCTGAATTCTAATATTGTAAAACCAACATAAATTGGTTTATTAAAAACAATTTTTTCTTTTTCCAAATGAACTGCTATAACATTTTCAGCGAATATCTGTCTATCTTTAAAGTTTGGTTTGTTAACAAGTTTATTTAATTTGGACTCGGATGTTACTAGCCGTATGTCTACGGGATTGCGAATGATTTCCATACTCTTACCAAACACGCTGTTAACCATAAGTTTGTAAAAATCTGACTCAAAGGTTGTTTTAGCATGAGATCTATGTCGTGAATTTACATCAATATAAGAGACTAGCCATTTCTTTTGTCTGAATTTTAAAATTCGATTAATCTTTTCTATTTTCAATCCGAGTTTTACTGCCTATTTTAAATTTTCATAATGTATAATATAATGAGACTTTGGGAGTAGTGTAGTTTATTAATTAATTTATTATATTTACTTCGAGGTGGAGTCCTCGCTTCGGGTAGTAATGGAAACTGAGAATGAAAATCATGAAATTCCAGAGGATAGGAGATGTCGACATCTAGTATATAACCAAAATCAGAATTTTCGGGGACCTCTAATACATTAATATCATCTTCTACCCATTCAAAATTATCATATGGAAGAGATTGAGCCATCGCATAGCCATACAAATTGTTTACATCTACATAAAGTATGTAACTATTTGGTTTATTGGGCTTATAGTCATTAATGTAGGGGTTATTTGATTTAGCATGTCGAGTAACAACTTGGACAAGGCCACCTCATAGTCCCTTTTCAATAAAGAGAATCATATCCATATCTTTCAACAATGCAAGTTTTATTTTTGTCATTCGCAACATTGCATTCCATGCTAATTGTGGGAGTGTATAACACCAAGCTGGATCTAATCCATATATCTTTAATGAAAGGCTTCGGAAAGTTTCGAACACTTCACAAAGCAAAATTACATCGGTCTTAATATAAAGTTCTGTATATTCTTGCATATTTTTAATGTGAAATGTTGACCAAACTAATTGTGCATGTGTGTAATCTTTATCACTAATGTGTTTGTTAGTTAGTGAATTATAAAAACTATCCCGTTGAGGTAATTGTGTTTCTTCAAGTTTATCATAAGAGTCCATATAATTATATGGATAGATACCTTTTTGACTGATTAATGAAAGTTTGTATTCATCGCTTATGAACTGTTTTAA
Organism: Arma custos; assembly: GCA_037127475.1. Taxonomy (NCBI): domain Eukaryota; kingdom Metazoa; phylum Arthropoda; class Insecta; order Hemiptera; family Pentatomidae; genus Arma; species Arma custos. The sequence goes on from CM073762.1 coordinate 88,871,391, forward strand.
ATGTGAAAATGTGTGACAGAGGTTTACAGATTCAGATTTCATATTGTTAACTATAGTTTCTAAACTAGATGATAAAAATTTATATGAATCAAGAAATCTGATTTTGGTTTTACAACCGTCAAAGGTTTTAGTAAGAGACATATAGTTTTCAATATTGCTCGGAATTAGTTCAACATTGCCTTCATCTATTCCAAGATATTTAACTATAAAGTGAGAATCAAATTTAGAAAAATTGTGTATAAACACGGGTATAAAGTCTGGTTTACTAGCACGTAAATTACATAAGTTGTGTGCAGATCCAATAAACTTATATGTGATGTGACAATGGTGTTTTACTCTATCTCTCTCATCCAATTCATTCTCGCATAAAACACATATATTCGTAGTAGCGAACGACTGTTCCTGTTCATCACTCAATGTTTCGATTGGAATTATATTAGCATATATTTCATCGGCTTTAAGAGCTAGGGATTTTAATGTTTTCATGAAATTGCTCATGCAATCGCTACCGGTGTGAACAACTGGATCGCTGTCAAATTCGGGAATAGAAGATTTCACCATAAGTGCTGCACAGAAAACTTCATGGCTTTGTAAAGAATGTGTCCAAGATGTTTGAGGATTCGGATTTGAACCTGCGATGGGAACTAATAATGTTTCGAAATCGGCATACGCTACAATTTTAATATTCTGTGTAAATTCGACATTTTTGAATGTAATATAATTATCTTTAGGAACTTCAGATCTAACGGGTCTATGTTGTTTGCAAAATAGTTCATGATCTTTTAAGCGTTCAAAACCATTTTGTCCTTTACGCGTAATATAGTCTTTCTGATAATATTTAAAGCATCTGCGACACATCAGATAGGAATGATGACGAGTGATTTGTGAGTACACTAGTTTCGGTAAGTTGACTATTAAACAGTAGTGGCTATTATTATCTTGTTCTAAGAATAGAAGATCGAAGCATTCCTTATAAATTTCTTTTTTACTGATTCGTAAAGGATAAAGTTTATTTTTATCATCCAAAGCAAATACATTAATAGATACATTGTTAACTTTTTCAAATTTTGAAATGTCTTTAAATGATGTGGGATATGAGATGTTATCAAAAGAATAAATACCCTGTATATTCTTATAAGAATTTGGATCGTTGGAACCGATAACTTTACTTAAAATTGCTAGTCGGAAACAATCATCACTATCTGTATTTTTTACATTAATTACCGCATGTTTACTTCGAATACTTTTTGGGAGTGCTATGAATCTGTTGGCATTCAAGGGTGTATATTTTGTTAAGTACAAACAGAGATAATTTGCAGATATGAAAATCCATCCTGATCCCTTCCCCATATAATCATCTATTTCTGATAAGATTTTATGAAATGAGTCTATTATAAATTCTTCTAAGTTACTAGATTTGTCTAAAGTTTCCATTTTTGTTTTAAAATTAATATCAGTGCGCTCGATTTCTTTTCCCTCAACACTCTTTTTATAACTACATTCTAATAAAATCATAATTTTTATAGTATTTCACCTCATAATATATTTATTCAAAATTTTAATTAATTTATTTTTAACATTACCGAGAAATTGGTTTGGAGTATAATTAACCTTATCATTTTTAATATAAATGTCTGCAACCGTCTCGTTGATAGCCGTTGTAATAATAATATTGTTTTCATCTGGTGATGATTGTTCCCGTAAGCACTTGTCAAATACTATATACTTTCTTTTTTTAATCGGAGGATCGGACCGAGACTGCATTTGTTTTGATGTGTTCACCTCTTTCTCTATGTTTAATTTGAGAGCAACGCATGTTTTTATATGTCTTTTATAATTTTGTTGACTGTATTCTCTACCACACATTTTACACAACATATATGACCATTTACATTTATGTTTCCAATTGTTTAGTAAAAGTCCACATCTTGTACATAAGTATGTATTGGTACTCATCTTTTTTTAGTAAAAATCCTTATATTATAATCCTTAATTATTATGATGCTTACTTAGACTGCTTTGTGAAATTTGATAATGTGACTTCTATTTATCACACCCTCATACGATAAAAAGAGCTCGCCTAAAACAATTGTTAGACTTAATTTAAAAATAAATTTTTATTTTATTCTTATATTTTTGCATACTTACCACTCTTATATCGCTGTATATCCTCGTCAGTTATGCAATGAAGATAGCGTTCGGGAAGAAACGTTTTAATTAAAAACCCGTTTTCCTTTGAATCTAATATTACTTGTAAGCAATCACCATGTTCTGTTTTAGTTTTTGCAAAATGTGTTATCGGATATTTTTCACCTTTTTGTAGTTCTCCAATTCTTTTATAAATAGGTAAACTGTTTAATTTTTTGATCATGGACATCTGAAAAGGATACCAGTAGATTGAGTAAGAAAAATAAAAAAAAAAATTTAATACTTATTAAATTGTAATTCCTTACCAATTATTTTTTACTAGCCTATTATTTACAGTATGCTTTACTTATTTATTAGGAGGTAAAAAAAGCATATTGTTTTCTGTTGCCTAATATAAATATTGACAACAGTCCCGGTAGATGGACTTTGTATACCATTGGCATCATATGTGATGGTAATATTGTTTCCAATATTACCATCTCATTGACTTCTCGAAGCGTAACCATCCCTCCTTCCAATCCTAATATCTCATGTATCCCTTCTCCTATGTTATCAAACGGAATAAATGTAGCCATCTAAAATACAAAGAGTAATTTTTTGTAAAAATACTACATACAATACTCAATGCTACAGTTCACTTCATTAATGTTTACCTCATGAATCTGAATTATAAACGAAGTTGAACAGGATCCTACACTTTCTACATTTTGACAAATTCCTTGCGATGGAAAGACTGTTTTCACATATTATACAACGATCTCTATATGTTAAACCAATAGCTTCACTTCTTAAAAGTATATAATGATTTGATGTTACTATCCCGTTCTCTAATTCTTCCGCCTCTAATTCATTATGTGCACAGTTTAAACAAACGGGTACTAAACATGAATTATTCTCGGACGGTTCTTCTCCTAACGCGACAAAAGCATTTACACTTACAAAGATCGTCTTTATACAACGATAACGCGAAGAATTATTATTATGACCTCTATTCACAATCGGCATTATTATCTAAGAAACAAATAGCATACTTACGATTGCTCTGTGAAAAGGTTTCACACCTATGTGATGCATGAAAATTTCCTAGGGCTCTTATAGCCCTTTCCTGAGAAGAGGGGGAAACCACACCTATTAATCAGAAATATATTTCATATATTATTTTCTTAACCTTTCAACGCCAGAAGAGTCTTATCTTCACACATATTTCATCCTCAACAATGTTGATCTCCAGAACGACATTAAAATTTTATTTTCAATTCTCCTCTACGTTCGTCTGTGTAAGCCTTTAATGGGGAAACATTAATTTCCTTCCTTCCTTCGAAGACAGCACCATCGGGGAACACAGAACGACATTAACATTTTATTTTTAATTTTCTACCCTACATTCGTCTGTAATGAACAACATTAATTTCCTTCCTTCCTTTGAAGACAACATCTACTCTACGTTCGTCTGTACACATTTAAATTAATGTACATCGATATTTATAACTCCACTTACCTTAACAGGAGATTAATGAACAACATTAACCATTCCCAGGCGACGGTCAGCGAGCATACGATTTGCATAAATTTAAATAAATTTAAACACTGTCCTGCGGGTCTAACGGACCCCTGCCCCGTGCTTTTTCACCTCAGAAAACAATAGAAAACCGGTTTCCCCCACCATGGAACACCTTCCTCCCTGCTCAATTCCCTATTTATATCTACTGATACTCCCTTCGAAAGTTTCAGTCTATTTACAGATTTCGTGAAAAGTGGCACCATTACACCAAGAATAAACCGGATCCATCAAAAACGGCTTCATCTGATCTAGATAAGTATCCTCGTTGATTTCCATTTTGGCCTCCTTGGATACCTTGATGATCTTCCTCACCAACTGTTTGGCTTCCCTGAAAGGCTTAGCCAATTCCTCAGATAATTCAGTGTGAGAATTACTTTTTTCCTGGCAGACAAAACAGGAGAGAAGCGCTGCAGACTGTTGCGGAGTTAAATCATTGAACGTGCCACTTAGTAATATCTCTGTCAATAGTAATTCGTCTGCACAACTTATTTCGCAGGCTACCCTCCCCTTCAATTCTATCACATCCAATTCAGTGCAGAATTCTAATTTTCTCAAGACACGTTTTCTACATCTCAGCTCTTCCATTTGTACAAGCGACATGGCTTTGTCGATTTCATTAGCTACATTAACAAGCAATTCCCTCAATTCTTCTTTTTTAACATAACCTTCTAGTACTTTTTCAAAGTCTGGAATTTTATTAGCGACATGGAGTTCTAACCTTTTCTTCAATGCTGCAATTTTGTCCACTAGAAACGTAAACCTATTATCTTCAATTTTCAACTTCTTTAACGGATCTAGAATGGAGAAATCTCCTTTCAACCTCTTTTCCACTTCTATGTATGTCATTTGAGCAGATGCTTGATTGTCTGCTGACCTCTAATCTTTAGGCAAAATATTTATATTTAGTAGGACCGTACTCAAATCCATTATGCATTGGTGTGTTAGCGAAATGACAACGATTTTGCCAACATCGTTTTTAGTGCATGGTTTGGGATTTTCTTCTGTGGATTTGGAATCGATCAAAATAAGCACATCAATGAGAATATTTTTATAGACTTTCATGGGGTTGTTATTTTTCTGGCTGGCCGTTCTGTGGGACAAAACCACACCCCAGCCAAATTCAGCTTTATCTCTTCCACAAGCTTTTACTATTCTTCCAGGTTGTAAAAATGGTAACAAATGCTGTGGTTTTTGAATGAATAATCGGTATTCTGAATAGAGAGCATTTAACTCTTTTTTCAAAACAAAGTACATTTCTACATCTTTTCCATTTTCAATGACAATTTTCGATATTTGCTCTTCGATTTCATCATGCTGCTTTCTCAGAATAGGTAAATTTGTGTGATTCTGAAATTGAAAAAAACTGCGTTCGAGTAAATATTCAGGATTGATATCATCGACCCTGATCAAATTGAGAAGCATGTTGTACGTGAGGTGGAACGCCGAATTGAGCGGATCAGCTTTCCCTTGCATCAATGACTTTCCTTCCTCGGTCGATAGAGGTTCATCAAGCATTACAATGACAGTTCCATTGTCGTCCAAACCTCTTCTACCAGCACGCCCGGACATTTGGATGTATTCTCCAGATGTAATATGTCTGTGATTTCTTCCATCAAACTTCTTTATACCTGTGAAAACGACAGATTTAGCAGGCATGTTAAGGCCCATAGCAAACGTTTCAGCAGCAAATAAAGCTTTGATAAGTCCTTCCGAGAACAAAACCTCGATAGTCTCCTTGAGGATGGGAAGTAACCCTCCATGATAGATGCCGATACCTCTTCTCAACAGAGGAAGAACATTTTCTACTTGTGGAAGATATCTGTCCTCTTCTGACAAAACATCCATTGCATTTTGAAATATTTCGTTAACAAGTTGTTTTTCTTCACTAGTGTTGAAGTCCAATTTGGCTACTTGCATAGCATATATCTCACAATCTTTTTTACTGAAAGAAAAAATTAAAGCAGGAGCAAGATTTTTTTCCATAATCATCCTAACAAGTTTACCATCTGATCTTCGATTGAGCTTTTTATTTTCAAACTTTTTTCCCTGACCTGCATCCTGTACTATTTTTGAAGCCAATTCGAAATTCCTTTCATTAAATACACCTTCCTCATCGACAATTTCTTCCCACACCACACCACGTTCCTTGTCTCTCATGTAATGAATTTCATCAAATATAACCCATGAGACTTCTCTCATTACTTCAGAACCTCGATAAAGCACGTTCCTTAAGATTTCCGTTGTCATTATAAGACAACCTGCAGTAGGATTTATTGTGACATCTCCAGGGATCAGACCGACATCTTGAAATTCTTCTTGAAACTCTCGGTATTTCTGATTGCTCAATGCTTTGATTGGTGTTGTATATATCACTCTGTGTTTCAAATTCAACGACTTTATAATACTGTACTCACCAACGACTGTTTTTCCAGAAGAAGTATGAGCCGAAACTAGTACCGATTCATTATTTTCGATGCACATTATTGCTTCTTTTTGAAATGGATCAAGAATAAATTTATACTCCTTCAGCAATTTTTTCGGCTTGATTAAAGGTTTATATTCAATGTGTGGAGGAAGAGCAACTTCGTGTAAACAATAACAAAGCTTCGACGGTATGAATTTTTATCTGAATACTGACGAGATTAGACATGCTCATTAATCTTGCCTTCTTTAATTGAGAAGAATCATCCGTTTCATCTTGTGAATGATTGATGCTGCCATCAACTTCTAGGCTCTGTTTCTTTTTATTTGGTTCGCTAGAATCTTCCTCTGGGAAATGCCTTTTTTTTAGACTCATTATTGCCATGAGTGCGAGAAGGTGATGCAGAATTGGCAGATTGTTGAAAAGCGTCAAACAGAAGATTTAAAGCATCCATTATGAATCGATCTGAAAAAAAAATTAAAGCATTTAAACTAGATATAAACAAAATTGAAAATAATATTTGAGGTCACAGGCAAACTTGTTATGTCAGCCTTGTTAACTCATTTCTTAGAACAGGAAATATTTAGGAAACAATATATAATTCTTTTTTCATAAATTGTTCCCAACGTCATAATATAAGATAATAATAAATAATATTAGCAAGAACAAAACACAACATAACCCTGAATTTCTTGTTCATGTAGTAATTTTGCTTAAAATTTATTCCATTTACTTCACATTATAAAAAAAATAGAATCCCCTACATCAAAATTAACTAGACATGGATGGAATGAATATACAATCAACGAAAAGAGGTCCTTGTGTTAAAAATGATTTATTAATTTATAATTGAATAAAAATATTATAACAACCATAAGAAAGAGATCAAGTCAATGATATGGAAAAGCATGTCAGATGAAAGTTAAATGAAAACATGAGAGTTAGGCTACTGTTTTATATTAAAAAAGTGAAAGGAGCAGATGAAGAGAAGTTTCAACCAACCTCAGAAAGAAATTTAAGCTATGAATTCCACAAAGAGGATTAAAATCTTCATTTAATTTCATATTTTTAAGTATATATCACCGATATGCATGCAAAGTATCAAATCAGAAAAATTTTTTTTTTTTAATTTCAATCAACAGCGATTGCTTTAAGATTGATAAATTATATGAAATTCTTATAGAGTCATACAGTATTTTAGTACTTCAGTTTATGACAAAAAAATACTTGACTCTTTTCATTGTGTTAATCACATTAATGACAATAAAATTATTGTGAATTTTTAATTAAAATAATGTTGTAACCAGTGAAAGATAAACAAACAGAAAGAAACAAATTATTTATTTCTGAGACTTCAAATTGCAAACCGTTAGTTAATTTGACATATATTAATTATCAAGTGGTAATATTACGAGTAAGAAATACTATATTAGAGTAGGCTTGAATTGATAAACAATATTGTAGTTACATGTTTAAAATTAACATAGTGAGGTCAAATTACATTCTCAAGTTTCGTTTTAATCAAATTTAAGACCAGCAGTGGGCAAAGTATAAAGGTATAAGGCATTGTAAACATAAACGACACAATCAATATAAATTGAGCATAATGTTGTAAAATATATGAAGCATATGCTTCATACACACACTCCATGGGGATTATTATAAATTCATTATCTATAGTGAACAAATGCATTATATATGAAAAAGAATTATAATGCAATTAGAATAAACCCCAATGCAAAGCCTTATGTTTCAAAATTCTCCAGTAAAACCCACACTGTATATCATACAGGCTCTTTAACATCCCTAAATAAGGCTCTCAACTACTGGATGAGAAAAATTAACAATTAGATTCTTTAAAGATTATACACAGTATTTTTCTATATAATTATAAATGGGAAGCTTAACAGCAATAGTAGAGTGAAATATAGAAAGGAGATAGTTGGGGGATGCAGTAAAAAAAACACTGAATAAGTACTAGACTTATTCAACAACAGAAGCAATTGCATTGATTGATTCAGAATTCAGAAAGAGCATATCTGATATTCCATTGACAACAATTTTAATAAAGTCATATTTTGAGTTGTATTATGCTTGAACTTGAAGTTTTATGGGAATAATGGCATTGAAAGAAAAAGTTTCAAGCTTTTAAAAATTTTCTAGTGGTTAATAAAAGAGTTTTGTATCAATAACCAAATTTTTTATTTTGTTAACTCACATCTACCTTTCAAATATCTCAATTGCAATATTAGGTTTTTTGAGTAATGACACCGTTCTTTTGAAGGAATGATATGTGAGGAATAAATTTAAAAATGTATTCATAAAAAAAAATGTGGAAAAATTGCAGGCATTTAACTTGTACATACGACTTTTCGTAAAAATAATTACTTATTATATTTTTAAATATTCTAAATCATAACAACAATTTGAATGGGTCAGGGGGTGCAGTCAATGAATAACAAAAAATAAGCAAAACTTATTTGTACACAGTGTAATAATGACTTATCTATTAGCTTATTAACTGTTATGTAAGAAGGAGGAAGCCAAGTTTTTCCATTCAAAATTATAATACTTTTAAAGTATTTTTTTCCCCACCTTTTCCTTTTTTCTTTCTTTCCTTTATTTTTTATTTAAACAATCAAGAGAAGAACTTGACATTATAAGAATAATTTAAATGAAGAGTGACCCCCTGACCCATTCAATACATTATATGAATGTTTTAGATTGATTTCATTTTAATTTCTAAATAAATGGAATTATAATCAAGAAATTATTAGGCAGTCTACAGAGAAGTTTTGATTCCTAAAATTGGATGTTGACGGAAAGTAAGGTATACAATTGTTTTTCTTTTAAAACTTAATTATCAAATTTGTTGTTATGTTTATTTTAGTACAAATTAAATATTATATAGTGGCTAAAATGGTAATATCGTTAAATGAATAAGCTTAATTTATTTTTTTTAATCTATTTGTTAACTACTAATCTAATGGTCGAATAAAACTTCTTTGCTTGTTTTAAAAACTGTTAAGGTCTTAGCCTAATACCAAACCCTGAAGATTCTTCCTGAGTTTAGAGTTCCCAGTAATGGCTTCGACCATACTTTTGAGGTAGGTTCTTTCTAAGTGAATATATTTAGATTACAGTGCCTTTTATGCTATCTTCTACTATTTATGACTATTTAAGTGTAACCAATTAAAGCTATAGGTGTTAAATTATTCTTTATTTTAATTGATTTACTTATTTAATATAAACAAAAGCTAATAATAAGAAACCTTGTGAAACAGAAAATGGTTTCTGTTAAATAGAGACAATCGTTGTTTTATTATTTAGAATATTTAAAAATATAATAAGTAATTATTTTTACGAAGAGTCGTATGTACAAGTTAAATGCCTGCAATTTTTCCACATTTTTTTTATGAATACATTTTTTAATTTATTCCTCACATATCATTCCTTCAAAAGAACGGTGTCATTACTCAAAAAAACTAATATTGCAATGGAGATATTTGAAAGTTACATGTAAGTTAAAAAAATAAAAAATTTGGTTAATGATACAAAATTCTTTTATTAACCAATAGAAAATTTTTAAAAGCTTGAAACTTTTTCTTTCAATGCCATTATTCCCATAAAACTTCAAGTTCAAGCATAATACAACTCAAAATATGACTTTATTAAAATTGTTGTCAACGGAATATCAGATATGCTCTTTTTGAATTCTGAATCAATCAATACAATTGCTTCTGAAAGCTTAACTAAAAAATGCCAAATTTTGAGTTTATGTTAAATGTAGTTCTTTTGAAGGAGCGAATACTGTTGGCAGATTTTTCTGTTTGATCTTTAATAGAAACAAATACCTGTTTACCTTCTGTAATGCACTGGTATATTCCTATATAAATGGTATTACATTAAATCAATATATATCCCTGTTAACATAAAACAAATGTATGCATTATTGATTAATATTAAAGATTTTACTAAAATAGAGCCAAAAAGTCAAAAAGAAACACTATTATTTATTATAATGCAATTGGGAAAAACCACAATGCAAAGCCTTATGTTTCAAAAATACACCTACTTACCAGTTGACGTTTCGCCTATTCAGGCATTATCAAGACACCAAAATCAGAAAGGGGTTATGTGAATCGCATCTCGAAGAAAGAGGTGCAATACATCCCAACGATCAATAGCCCAAACAGGCTCCAAACACGAGACAGCACACCACCACCAAGACGTTCAACATACAACTCATACAGTTGTATGTTGAACGTCTCAACTCATACAGTTGTATGTTGAACTTCTTGGTGGTGGTGTGCTGTCTCGTGTTTGGAGCCTGTTTGGGCTGTTGATCGTTGGGATGTATTGCACCTCTTTCTTCGAGATGCGATTCACATAACCCCTTTCAGATTTTGGTATCTTGATAATGCCTGAATAGGCGAAACGTCGACTGGTAAGTAGGTGTATTTTTTGAAACATAAGGCTTTGCATTGTGGTTGTTCTCAATTGCATTATAATTAAAGATTTTATATTTAGTGTTTCTGTTTTTTATTTAGTTTATGAAATTTTTGGTTGTTCATAACGAACTTCATAATACACATATTTATTATTTTTAATTTGGATAATAATTGTTCATTTTTTTTTAGTAAAATTATTTAGGCTATGTTATTAATTAATAATCTGTAGTAATTGTTCATCCTTTTTGTACTTCATTATCTAATAAAAGCTTATCATTATATTAGTATTTTAATTTCATTATACCCTTTCATCATCAATTACCTTTTATAATTTATTGTTTTACAGTAATCTCTTTTACAGTATTTTCTAACTGTGTTCATACTATAATAACTAGTCACCCTCTTAAACAAATCTATGGTGCCTATTATCATTGTCAATGCTTTTCCGTAACTCCATGGAATAGTTCCATATATATTTTATATTTCATATTGGTATAATAGTTCCGATAAAGTAGGGGGTCGCCACTTGAATAACGTCTAAGGCAGTTTTATGGTTTTAAAACATATTTACTTGTTTTTTTTTCCATTTTTTTGTGCGAATTAGCAAAGTTTGATTTTTTTGTTAATTTTTCAATCAGTAATTGTGAATGAAATCTTTCTATATTTGCAAAAAAACAGGCAAGGAAGCCAATAACACTTTAATAGTTCCGATAACGTCTAAGATAACGTAGGGGTCGCCATTTTAATAACGTCTAAGGCAGTTTTATGGTTTTAAAACATATTTACTTGATATTTTTTCCATTTTTTGTGCAAATCAGCAAAGTTTGATTTTTTTGTTAATTTTTTAATCAGTAATTGTGAATGAAATCCCTTTTTTTTTTTTTGGCAATTAGCTATTATCGGCTACGTCTGTTTCTATTCTCATTTAAATTTATATATTAGATATATTATTTTCTTCAATGAAATAAAACGTTACTCAAATAACGTGTTACTGGAACACGTTATTACATGGTAGCAGTTATGCCATAACGTGTTATTAAGATTTCACTGTTTAGCCCATCTGGCTATATATACAAAATAACTAATTTTGTTTCAGCTACTGAATAAATCAACTTCGAAATCAGGTAATTTATATATAAATCCGATTTTTTTAAATTTATAAACGAAATTGCATTCTTCAACTCTTATCTAGTCTAAAGTCAAATATTGTTCCCTCCCATTTCCCTCTATTTAGTACTCATTGAATTTACTATATTCCTAAGTTTTGCGAGATTCCTAAAAAACAAAACAAAATCCTTAATGGAAATAATATTTTAATTTAAAAAGTTCATAAATTTTTGGTTAAAAGTTAAAATAATTATGTTTATATGAATAACCAAGAATAACTCTTAATCAAGTACGTTTCGTTTTCATATAACAAGGCTTTAACCTTCACCGTAGTGTGTTAGCTTGCCTTAGCAGATTCCTTAAAAGTAAGTTTTCCTTATTTAATTTTTTATTATTTTGTAAGTAGCCTTTACTTTTAATAGTTTTTATGTACTAGTTATTGAGTCCAGTAATTTCCCTAGTGACTTGACTTAATATCCTAGTTGCCACACCTTAAGTACCATTGTATTCAAGTATACAATATTACTGGGCAATGAAAACTTAGTTATGTCTTAAGGTGTCAGTTCTTGCTTTAAATATATTGTGATGCTAATTAAGAACTTTAAAGTAGTTATTTGATTTGTTAGAAATGACTTGAATTTTTTACTAATTTGCTTTGCATATATCGTTTGGTTGCTAAAGTCTTAGAGCTAAGGATCAATCCTTGTGTCTTGACAACTTCGTTTTCTAGAATCCGTTGTTTACTCAAAACCCAGTCTTCATTCTTGTCTTAGGGGTACTTTTCGTTTTCTTAAAAGTAGGTACAATAATGTCGAAAAAAAAGACAAAGGAAGAGCTTAAATCTCGCTACTAAGTTTGAAATTGTAAAACTTTTACGAAAAGGTGAAAGTGCTTCAATCTTAGCAAAAATCTATGAAATTTCCCGGACAGTTAATGATATAAAACGTGAGTATGTCCCTTCTATATTATCATTTAATGATTATTAAGAATGGGCATACTACGTTTGTGCAGGAGGAAAGAGCTAAACTCCACCTTTTAATTGATATTAATTTCTCAATAGGGATAAATTGGACATACAATGATTGTGCTTTTAGCCATCAATGTACCTAATTATTATTTTTTAAAAACATTTTTACTACATATGTATACCTTATTAGTACGTAAATAAGTTACAAGCACATATATAATGTCAAATGTTTCAAATATATTGTTCAATTTATGTATATATATATATATATATATGTATATATATATATATATATATATATATATATATATATGTATATATATATATATATATATATATATATATATATATATATATGTTTGTCTGTCATAAGTTGTTTGATATATTTATTAAGACCATTTATTGTGTACCCCAAGATGGGATAATCTGTGTTAGGAATGCAAATATATAGTATTTTTCACTATTAAGGAAGCATATGAATTTCAAGGTTTTTTATTTTAGTAAAAGTAAATAAAAAGTTAAACTGTGAACTCAAGTGTTAAAATTTTTCGATTTCACTATTTTTGTTTATTTGAAAATTAAAAATAAATGATTTAGATAGAAGTCCTCCTAAGTGACATTATTAAGGCTTGAAAGAGATCCTTGTATGACCTTATTGTAAGTTTATAAGTTTTAGCAGTATTATTTTATTAGCAGAAGCATATGAAACTGTATGTTATAGTTAAAAAGAGACAAAGGAAAGAATGAATCATTAGCCTTCTAATTGCTGCATGCATTGTTTTCTAACGTATTGCCACAAGTCTGTCTAGTGCATATTCATTTTCTTATAGTTAACAATAAACTATTTGGGGTTTAAAACCCTTTCCTAATTTCGTTAATACAAGCAGAACAGCTTGTTAATGCAAGCTTTGGTGCGACCTGTGTCTAGTGGCTAACATAACAACCTACTAAACCCAAGATCGCAGGTTTATAGCCAGGCATTTGGCCCTAGGATTTTTTAAGGGAGTAAAATATCCTTGGTTATACAATTCTTCGGAAGGGGTATTAAAGAGGCTGTATGATATACAGTAAATAAGTGTTGTGTCAAATTTTCTCCAAAACGATTTTCTTTTCTTTGGTATCCGGAATCCTCTTATTTTTGTACTTAATGAGGGGCTAAGTTAGACATTGGATTTATTACTATTATAATAGAATAGAATAAACAAATAATTTTATTCTGGGACCAGGTCCCTTAAGAATAACAATATTGTACAGAAATTATTAGAAATATTTCTGGCCAAACGGGTACATTATTGGAATAATACAATTAAATATGAACATATGTAATATAATTATAATTAAATATAATACATATGTTCTCATAGTGAAAGAAAAAAAATATATAAATACCTATATAAGAGAAAAACAAAATAATAGAAAAAAAATAACAATAAATAGAAATCGGCTAATGGAAAAAATAATAAAGTAGATAAGACCATCTAATAATATGAATAATATCATCATAATGAGTGTGGCATATTTTCACACATACATACATAAAACATTCAAATATTAATTATTTACATATTAGAAATATTTAAAAAATATATATATAAACTGATAGAGAAATATATAAATATATACACATATACATATAAAACAAACGAAAAATAAATTTACAATAAACTGAAATTGGCTAATGGAAAAATAAAAAAGTAGATAAGAACATCGAATAATATGAATAATGAGTGTGGAATATTTACAGTATTTACTCAATCTATTATGTTGAATATAGCTCATTTATTTTATTGATTAAAGAGCATCTGTTTGAGTCAATTAAACTATATTTTGGTAAAGTTATTTATTCATTTATAATTTTCAGATTAAGCTATCATGTCTGGAAGGGAAGGTGGTAAAAAAAAGCCTTTGAAAGCTCCCAAGAAAGATTCTAAAGAACTAACAGATGATGATATGGCGATGAAGCAGAAACAGAAAGAACAACAAAAAGCTTTAGAGGAAGCAAAAGCAAGAGCATCACAGAAAGGTCCAATGGGTGGTGCTGGTATTAAGAAATCTGGCAAGAAGTGAAGAAGAGGAAGGACAATTCATAAGAATATTACATGTGTTTCAATGATGCATTTACCTGTTGCTCTTTTCAACTAATGAGTATGATTACTCATGCCAATTTGTATCTTTGTATATTCACTTTAAATAAATTATAATTTTAAGGAATTTGTTTGTATTATATTTCCTTTTTATAATATGTTTTACTGCTAACTCATGTTGTAAGTTTGTAAATTTACTATTAAATATAAATTCTTTGATTCTAGTGTTGCTCTTCTGCAGTGCCTCTAAATGGATATTGGTAGCTGTTATAAAAATTTATTGTTTAGTTGATAGAGGATAGTCACAGATTGATCCATACTACATATTTAATTGCTCTAAATAAAAAGTTTAAATTATAATTTATTTAATTGTTATATGATATCATTTTTTTTTAAAATATTTTATTTGAAAAGAAAAGATATGGCCAGGACCAGGACTCGAACCCGGGTCTTTCACCTATCCGTTGTGACGCCTCAACCATCTCAGCCACCCTGGCACGTTTCTCGGCCAGCCCTATCAATTCTTTTCACTGATCCTATATCTCCGTGTTCTCGCAATTCGCAATGTGTACACGGGGAGAATGTTAATTGAACATTACTTTATTTTTGGATCTTGTTGACTTTAAGTCATTAATATTATTATAATTTATTTAATTGTTATATGATATATATTTTTTAAAATATTTTATTTGAAAAGTTTAAACAAAGATATTCCACTTATAATTTTAGAATTATTTTTCTCATTATCATTATTAAACTGCATAACTTAATTTAAAGTATTGATTCTGTAAATACTGTAAAAAATATGAAATTTATAAATTTTTATTGTTGATATCCTTACTGTTCCAATGTATAATAAAAAATAAACTGTGAACAGATAAATGAATTTCAGCACTGCAATCAATTTCCTAGCTGTAATTAGGTATAATTAAAGAAAAACAGTTAGGGAACTAGTCCAACTTTGCATTTACTTTTTCTCCTATTTTTCATGAACAGTTCCAATGGATTTTATGATTTCCTAACTAGGAGAATATGGGTATCAGTTCCGCAGGTTGTCGCTTCAAAGTTAAATAATGCTTGACTTTCATTCCTTTCCTTTTTTATATTCTTGAAAATAAAAATAGTTTTGAGTTTTAGTGTGAAATAAAGAGGGTAACTACCGGAAATGTGTATATTTGAGTAATCATTTCATAAAGAAATAAAAGTGTCAACTAGCATATCAAAGTATAGGTGATGAGAGATATGTTTGTTGAAACTTTCATTTCTTGATGAAATAACTACCAAAATACACTCATTTCCCATAATTACACTCTTTATTTCATACTAAAATTCACAATTATTTTATTTTTCGAGAATATTAAAAATGAATTGTGATATATTGAAGGGAAGCTTGATTTAACTTTGTAGCGACAACCTAGGGAATTGATACTAAAAAGTTGAAATACATCAAGTTGTAGTGACAATATGTTTATAAAAATTGGAAAAAATGATTATTTCTCTAAAGATTAACTGCTATGTTTTAGAAAATGTAGAATTGTATTGTGATAGGAACATGATGACTTAAATGGGCTTTGTTTGCCAATAAAATACTTCAAGTGTAGTTAACTAGAATTAAATAAAGTTTTTTTAAAGAACTATTTTGTAAAAATGGGCTGTGACTAGTTCAGTGGTGGGAGATTTTATACTGTTATTAGTTGAGGGAACTTGTCTAGCATGTGTCCCTTTTAAGGGAGGTACCTCTTTATATATGAGGGAGGTTGATCCTGTATATATGAGGAAGAAAATGTTCTGGGTGGTCAAGAAAATTCTCTATACTATTCTAGTGTCAACACCCACTGATTAAACTAGCCCTGAATAAGACCTGAAATGTGGTCAAAACGTTGGCTTACTAAAAAAAAGTTCTCCCTATATAAGAGAATTTTCTTGACCTCCACCCGGACCATTTTCTTCCTCATGAATTTCATTGTTTTTTACTCTTGTGGGTTATTGACGCTTGTATTTGAGAAACTGATTATTCCATTTTTTAAATGTGTTCAACTTCATTCTATCAAAGTTTGGTCTGTTATACTCTAGAAAACAATAAGCACGTTGAATTTGGATAATAAGGTTGTGAAATAGTAAACATCTAACTCATTATAAATAAATAATTTAATTATTTTTTTTAAAATATAAGTTATTCGTATTTCCAAAATTTCAGATGTCTAACTTCAAAACTGACGGATTCTATACAACCTTTGAACCCCAATTATATTAAAGGGGAAACCCTTGAGGTGGAATTGTCCAAATTTCTTTCTTAAACTATACAATGAACCTATCTACGAATTTCAAGATGCTAAGTTCCTGATTTGCCTTTAATTATGTACTATAAAGGGGGGAGGGCACATGCCCCCGTGCCCTACATAAATCTGCCCTTGCTGTAGCCTATGATGTATAACCTATTTCACTCAATAAGTTTCATCCAAATCCGTTCAGTAGTTTCTGCGTGAATAAGTAACAAACATTCGCATTTATAATATTAGTAGGATATCAAAACAAATAGTTTCACTCATGTTCTTTCTGTTATTTTAACAACTATGATCATGTGAGTTGCCTTTAATTATGTACTATAATGGATTCTCCACAGTACCTAAAAACTATAGGGGGGGACGTGCCCAATTGCCTCCCCTAAATCCGCTCTTGCTCTAGCCTATGTGTTATTCTGATGTATAACCTATATTACTGCAAAGTTTCATCCAAATCCGTTCAGTAGTTTTTGCGTGAAAGAGAGACAAACATACAAATTTTCACATTTATAATATTAGTAAGATATAATGTAAGGAAGAAATCGTTGGGGGTGCAGTCAATAAAAACACCTTAATAAGTGTAACTATTTATTGTGTGCCGACATTGTAGGCCGAAACGTCGGCACACAATAATAGTTACACTTATTAAGATGTTTTTATTGACTGCACCCCCAACGATTTCTTCCTTACATTTGAAGTTACAGTCAACCAATTCTCCTCTAATATTAGTAAGATATATCGTATTTGTTTATTGATGTTAGTGAACTTTATTGTCCTTTTTAGAATTATTACCATCGTGAAGTTCAACAATACTTAGATAAGCTTTAATTTGTATATAATGTAACTCCAACCCCTAATAATTAATTTGAACTTTTTGTGGCCAAAACTTCCAGTTTTTTGAGCGAGACATACTACTGTATACACAGAAATTGAGACAAAACTAGCCAAAATGGATTACACATTGAAACACAAAAATTTAACTATTACAATACTTCCTTTACTGCATATTAATAAGTAAAAAATTTATACAGTAGTCTGAGATTTCTAATTTTTAAGTCTGTCTATCTGATAGTAGGGATGGTGCACCCTACACCCTAGAACTCTACAACAATGCAGTGACCGAATAAGCAGAAACAATGTATGTCTTTATTGGGAGGCTTGTTAGTGTATGGAAAAAGAAAGAAAATTATTTTAGGGTGTGGATAAATATCATTAATTAGCTAAAAAATAAACCCTTAAAAATTTAAGCAGAATAATTCAATGCTTACCTGTTTAATTCATTTATTTTCATTTCTAACAGCTGAATTTTCTGCTGATGTTGCTGAGCATTTTGGACTAATTGATTACTGAGAACTGAATTTAATTCCTTATACTTCTGAATCTGAATGAGGAGTTGATCACTGGATTTTACCAATCCTTCATCAACAGGTCCACCTGAGAAATTATATAAGTTAGTATAATATGTAATTATATTGGAAGATATACCCTGATGACAATAGGAGCATTATAACATACAGTATATTAAACAATTTTAACAAAGAACAGTAAAACATGACATTAATATAGGTCTGTAACTTCGTAAAAAAGAAAATATGACTTACTGAACTTAATAAACCTAATCCCTCTACAGCCCTAAACAAGACAGGCCTTATAACTAATAAGTAAGCACAAAAAAAAATTATTAAAAAGAACTACAAGATTAGAATTGTGTGTCCACACATTTAGTCTATTTTTGTGGGATTTAAATAAGCTAACTAAATGATATTTTTTATAAATTAGTCAGCCTAACTCCGTAGGTTACCATTTAAATCATATTTTCAGCTACAATGAAAAAAGCATAAGTTGAGAATTATACTTACTTGATTCATTTAAGAAATCAATGTTACTTGAATTATTCAATGCCTGCTCATTTTCCTGCAAAAAATAAGGGCAGAAGTTAGTAAATGTATTATAACTATTATAAAGATATAAAAAATTATAAAATTATATGTTTTTATAACATTAGTTTCTATTAAAAGCATAAATAGTTCTTATAAGCTATAAAGAAATATATTTAGGAATGACTAATTATTTATATAACCATTTAAATCTTACTTCAGAAAAACTTGGTACCGATATCGAATCTTCAGAAGAATGTGTTTCTTCTGATATAGGCACAGGTGTTAGCTCGCCTATGTTTGAATTGTTTACAGGCATTAGCCCTGAACTGAAATTAACAGCAAACATTTATTATGAATCCTCTAGAAATATCAAATGATAACTTAAAAAATACTACTAAAAACATTAAACTAAGTATACACGAGGTCAAGATTAAAGAAAATAATTGCTCGATACCATAAGCTTATAAAAGTAATGCAGTCCCTACAAAATTCCATAGTCGTCATACAAAATATCCATTTACACCTTAATTATATATTTATGTGTTAACCTAAATATATATATTGAGTTTAGTGTTGATTTGGTGGCAACACTAAACTAAATATATATATTATTATATTAATAAAAGTGGTCACATATATTTTTGCGAAAATAAAAGTTTGCTGCTACTTACATGTTTCTGAACAAAATTTAAACTTCATTAAAAAAAAAAAGTCAAATCATAAATAATTAAGAATTTTACAATTTTGTCAACAATTAAGTGTAAATTTGCCACAGACAAACAGCACCAGTTGATTATTTACGAAATTTAGGTGACCACTTTTAATACCTCATTAATGATATATATTTTTTTGTCAAGACTATAAATGAAAAAATACTTACTTGATGCTAAGATAATTATCAGTATCAGGATACAGAGAATTATTTTCCTCTTCATGTTTTGTATCACTATCGCTCTGAGAAGACTCACCATCACAATTTACACAAGTAGCTTCTACTGCACATTCTATTTCACCAAGAATGTCTCCATCATCCTTTATAAATAAACATTTATTAAAGGTACCATAATAATAACAATGTATATAGAATATAAATTAATATAAAAACATATATTAAAAATAGGCAAATATAGATTGCACCTTTATGGATTACAATTTAATAACAGTTTTTCATTACTGTCTGTTTTTAAAAATAATTTAGGCTAACAGTCATGGGATTATAATTATGTAACTTGATATTTTTTAAATATACATAAACTGATAATGAAATTAATTTGGTTCGGGAATACCTATTCATAGTACATTAGTTTCACATGTTTTATATTATATGAGGAGTTTTTAAGGACAGTGTTTCCATTCTTATAATTCATCATAATTTCTGCAGAAAAATTGAATAATATTCTAAAACCATCCAATTTTATTTATCAATCTATCTTTAGCAATTTTTGAACAAGAATATCATGATTTATTCTAAAAGCAGTTAAGCTGGATGTGAACCAATGGGTTTTGGAAGACTATTGAGGCAGCCACGTTTATCTATTCCTATCTAATCCCAATATTTTCAAGATCTATAAAATATTTAAGAAGAAAATCATAAAAGTTAAAAAAAAGAAATAAGTTAAACAATTTTAAAAAATGTAATAGACTTGAAATTGAGATAAGAAAAAAATTAAACAATTAAGAAGATTAAAAACTGCTTTTAAATAACTTAATACAAATAATTTAAAATTTTATATAACTAATGAAAACACCTGAATTAACAATATATTGATGAATTAAAGGAAAAGTAAGCTGATAGCATTATATAATTACAAAAACTAAGAATAAATTTACATGTTGAATTAAATCAGTAGGAGAAGGAAGGAATGTATCTATCGGCTCTTCCTTTTTAACATTATTTTCACAAGGTTCTTCATCTCCAAACGAAATAATTTTTAAGTTCGCTTTCTTATGCTTTTTATTATCAGATTTTCGTTTACCTAAAAATTAAAAAAAAAAAAAAATTGAAATGAATATATACGGTACACTTTCATTCATAAATAAATTTTAGATACTTACAAGACTCAGGTTGCGTTTCTTGAATAATAGGCTCAATGAGGAATGATGCATTAGCTAAGTGGGAGTCATTTGGCGCTTGATTGAGCTCAGGTCGATCGATACTAAGAGCAAATAGAATTGACGACAAGCCTTAAAAAATAAAACAATAAATTTGATACTTTTATTAATAAATTTTTGTATAGATCTAAAGTTAAAGTTTTAAATAAAAACACAAACATTTAAAATCTCCACAATAAATTTTATTACAATAATTTTGGAGAATATAACAAGATGTACATTACTTTGATATGATCAAAAATAATAACAAGGTGCCAATAACTGAACAGTTAAAGAGTTTTTTTTTCCTTTTGTTTGCATTTAAAATTGGCATTACGGAAAGGTATGAGAGTAATGATTGTCACCAAATCATCTTTTCACAAATATAATGAAGAGATAAGTGGTCAATAAAGGGAGGCGAAATGAATTATAAGCACTTAAGAACAATCATTCCTACCGTCAAAAAAAAATTGAAAATTTTTTTTTTTAAGAAGAAATAATAATAGAAAAGAATTTAAATCATAGTTACATAGAAATATCAATTAAGAAGATCTTTAGAGTAAATATTGCATTAAAGTCAAAACAGGCAGTAATTGATTAGTTCCCAATTTTGTTTTATGTGTTTGTAGAAATAGTTTTGAAATTTAAATGGTAAGAAAAGTAAATAAAATTAACATTTTATAGTTTGGAAAATGTACTAAATTCAGTATTATATTAATAAAATTAAGAATCACAGGGACTAACAGTGCAGATAGCAGAATCAAAACAAATTATTATAACCATGACAACAAGGTTAGAAGGATACACGAATAATTCTTCACTAATAAAGACTGCCAATTCCTCATAATTTTAAAATATATAAATGATCCAGATAAACAATGATTACAGAAACAAAGAGTTGTTTGCCTCCAAGTAAAATCACTAGATTTCAAAGAATATTTTTGAAAACTAGTCATAATTAAATCTGGTCGAAAAATAATCAGTAATCCAAGACAATAATAAAAATCTTTAAAAAAATATTTTCTCATTTTTATTGCTAACCATTGCCATAATAGGATAATGATAATTCCTTTTAATTATAAAAGATAAGGTATAAAAATCATTACTTTCAATTTACTACATTAAACCAATCGATAAATAAATATTAAAATATAATAACCTTATATTAGATTTTTCTGAATGAATTAGTTTTGTTTAAATTTACAATGTTAGCACCAATTGAACTGTGAAATTTAAATGTGTCTTACCTGCAGCCATATCTGGTAAAATACTACTTGATTCTTGATTTAGGACGAATGACCAATCTTCGTAATAAGTAGTAAGCTTAGTGCTGTTTATAAGTGCAGACATATATCTTTCAAGAGAATGTTCATTGATTGCAGATCGAAGCCAGGCCCTCGCACGACCTCGATCTGTCCATATTTGCCGTAACAGTTCATATCTTTCACGCTCATGATTCGTTAAAAATTCCTGAACACAATCCCAAAGAGTATACTGCTCTGCATTACCCAAAACTAAATCAGTTACTTGCCTGTAAAATCAAAACACATCAGCAATAAGCAGAACAGAAGTAAAACAGAGAACAAGATTGAAATAAATTATCACAAACCTTATTGTCGAAGATTTTTTTTCTTGATTCTTATATTTCAACCCATGGCATAGTGCTTGCTCTAAGACAGTACACAATGTTTTAACATGGAAATCCAATTCGGTTGCCAATAAACTTCTTCCACCGAATTTAGTTTGACAGCTTTTCACAGCGACCAGCAACAATGACTGTAACTGTTGTCGTTCTGAAGCCTTCAGATCGTTTTTGTTGACTTCAGATTCCATTTGATTGAGGAATAGAGACTTTTTACTCCCAAAGAAAAGTAAGAATTTTCATATGAGGGGTGATACATTATAATCAGTTATTCTTTTTAAACCTCGAAGGGCATGCTCTGGCATTCCTTCTCACCATCATTACAAACTAATAGGACTTGACTGATTTGATGAGAAAAGAAAAAATTAAAAATACATAATTCGAATGACGTAACCTTCCTCCCATGATCCAAACAAAACACT